>WEIT01008893.1:2207-38337 GCA_013389985.1 Dryoscopus gambensis
AATATTTTATTCAATGAAATGCATGTTAGCAGTGGAATCATATCACCTGAGTCTTTGTTATATTTTCTGTGGAGCCTGTAAAAGTGACAAGGGACAAATCAGACTGAAGACAGCACTGAAAGATTTTCTCCTTTTCGAAGGAATGAAAGAAATGAAAATTCTTAAATAGTCCACCACCTTGTAGTTTGGTAATGAAATCTGAATAAATTGGTTTGGAGGAAAGAGGAGCAACTTACAAATTTTCTTACTAAAACCTAAAAGCAGGGATTGAATTTATATGAAGATTTTGCAGAAAAAAATATTTTTCCTAAAGATTGCACAGTTCATCATTTAAGTGGAGGTTGAGAAGCTGTTCTAATGGCATTTTGAGACAGCTGATCAGGGGCACAGAGCTCTTGTTAATTGTAAGGTCAACACCAAACTGGAATGGAGACCATTGATTTAGCTTCATTTGACCATTACCCTTACTTTTGGCCTTTTCCAGATATGTGGATTCTTGTTCTTGTAACAAATACCTTAATTTTTTAAACCATTTAGGTGAAGAATTATTCTTTATTTTTTCTCTATTTTTTTCTTTTTCCATAAAATAATTATATAGGGGGGGAAAAGCATCAAATAGAATAATTTCCAGCTTTTGGGGCAACTTTTTTTGTTGGTTTTTGTTTTTTGTGGAGCATTTTAGATGAGGCCTCAGGAAACTTGTAACTCACTTCATGTGTCTGTAGTCTGTACTGCTAAAGCTACTTTTCTTTATATAACTGTCTATACACTTTGGCATAGTTATGATCACGAGAACATCCTTGTGTCATGATGGACTTCACCATAGGGCAGGCAAGATCTCCCAGGCCCTGTTATATAGTCTCCATTATAAGCTCTCCAATAGGGCATTTCTATTTCTGACTGCAATCACCTCAGTGTTAGTGTTCTTTAAATAATAAAATAGTGTAACACAGTTTATTTCATTTTCATAGCTCATATTTTGATCTTTTTTCTATGCCAGCCCACCTCCTACTTAGTCTAGACTATACTGTACTTCTTAAAAATATCATCTGCCCTTTCTGTGGATGCTAGATCTTCTCGTTCGTCATAGATTTTCATTTTACTTATTTGTATTTTGAATATGAATGGGTTGACATCATGGTATTCTCAAAGACATTTTTCTTCACCTTTTGTGTGTATACATGTGTTGTAGATTCCCATAGGTATAGGGGCTCACGTCAATTAAATAACATGGTTAACATCCTTTGTGGTCCAGGTTCTATGACAGTTTATGCTCAGTGAAATTGTGTGTGTGCAAAATGCTAAACCTATAACTAAGCCTTGTAGCATTTCTCTTGAGATCTGGTTCTAAATATTTGCAGAACTGAATCTTGAACTTGCACGAAAGTACCTTTGAAGAAGAAATTGTAATATGATTACTTCTCAAACACCTAAACATAAGTGCTATTATAAGAACATGAAAACATTTTGCTGAAAATTTGAGGTCACCAAAAGTTTAAGTGTTTACTGTCCTATGAAGCATTCTGGGGAAAAAAACCCAACAACTTTTCCAGTATTTAAAGTATAGTTTGTGCTTTACTCTGCTACCACCAGACAATGAAATCGTCTTTGCAGTCTTTCCTATACTTCCTTACTGAACAAAAGTGGTGTTGTAGAGATACCAGTAAAATATAATGTACTGCAATATAAAGGATTTATTTGAAAAAATCTAAGGTAATCATTAACAGAGGAGTAAATTAGTTTTTAACATGTAGTGTAGAGTGGTTTTTTTGTGCTGTTCTGCTTGAAAATGCCTATGATTTTCTCCTTTGAGAGTGCTTAAAAGCTATGTGAAATTTCAGTTCTTCTCCAGAAGGCACTATAGATGTCACACTGTTGACGCAATTATAAATATAGATTTAATAGCAATATTAACTTTTAATTTCATAATATGGGTAGTGTATTGTTTAAGATGTTTCTAATATTTTGTAATTTAATTATGAGTGCTTGGATTGACTATTAAACATATTCAGGAAAGGTTTAATGCACTTTTTTAATATGCTACCAGCATGGAGCTAAGCACAACAGAATTTTCAAGGAATTAATTCTCATTAACCCTTTCAACCACCAGATGTGCTTCTATCATATATTGTATTTGATGTCTGTGTGCCATGGTGATTTAATAGACATACATTAGATGTGGTATGAGAGTCCAGCTTGCATGAATTGCCCTGTGTATATATATTAATTTATAAGATACTCAAATTGTCTAAATAATCTAAATATATTAACAATTTATTGCAATTATATTTTGCAGTTTGTTGTTGCAAAGGTTATGTTTTTATTGGTAATATTAATTTTGCAGTTTAAATAGGTACCTGATACAGTTTAAAAACGTGGGAAATGTCATTCTAATGACCTGGCTTATTAAACATACAATGCAGTTTTTATTACATGCTCCAATCCTTGAATGTTTGGAAGAGACTATTTTCAAATATATTAAGACCTACTTTCTTACTTTGAAAAAACCCTGTTCTTACTGCAGCTGGTTTTAGAAGAAGCTTTCGTCTTAGCAGAAAAGATAAAAAAACAAACAAGTCCATGTATGAGTGCAAGAAGAGTGATCAGTATGATACAGCAGATATCCCAACCTATGAAGAAGTTGCAAAATATAGACGACAACCTAATGACAAATACAGGCTTGTTGTTTTGGTTGGTAAGTTGTTTTCTTTATTTTTGACCTGGTAAAACAGAGACCTGCTGATTAGCACAATGCTTACCAGAAAGTTGTATCGATTGGAAGGGGTCTCAGGAGTTCACCTGGTCCAGCCTCCCACTGAGCAAGATTAACACAGATCCAAAGCAGGTTGCTGATGGCAGCATCTTTGGGAATCTGTCGTCCCATCATGTCTTCTCTTGTCTTCCCATCTCATGCCTCAGTGAAATGGTGGCCTCCATCTTTTCAGTGAGTATCAGAAGGGTGCTGGTGGATCCCCCTGAAGACATCTCTTCCCCAAGCTAGGCAAGCCCAGTTCCCTCAGTCTCTCTCACAGGTCATATGCTTCAGCTCTTCGCCATCTTAGAGGCCCTCCAGTGTCTTTGATCCAGTTTATCAACAGTGTTATAGTGCAGGGCTTGCTGTGGACAGGGCTTCTTATTCCTCACAGGGTCTAACAAGTGCTGTGTGAAGGGTAAGAATCATTCTCCTCTATCTGCGGGCCAGGCTCTTGCTGATACAGCCCAATCTCCTGTTACCCTTCATTGCTGCCAGCAAGCGCTGGGGACTCATACTTAGCTCTGCCCACCTGGACCCCAAGGTCCTTGTCATCCAGGCGGCAGTCCCCAGCCTGTAATGCAGAACTTTGTCCTCATCAAATTTCACAAAGTTCTGCCACCCTATGCCTGTAGCCCTCTGGATGGAAGCCGTGCCCTTGAGCAAGTCACTTGTATCACCCATCTTGGCATCCACAAGCTTCATAAGGGCCCACTCTGTGTCATTGGTATGGAGATGAAACAGAGTATGTTCCAGGGATCCTCTTGTAATGAGTCCTAGAGCACAGACCAATAACCCCTTTCCTTTGAACATGCTCCAGTTTTCACCTGTCTAGTAGTCCACCTTTCTAGACAGGATGTCCCAACTTATATATAAGGATGCTTTAGGAGACTGTGTTTAAAGCTTTCCTAAACCAAGGGGAGATGACATTAAAATACAGCTACCATGGTTACAAGTCTGAACGTGGCAGTCAAACTGTACTAAAACTCAAAAGAATTATGTTGATATTCCACTCTTAGAGATCAATCAATATATCTGAGAGATCAGTCAATCAATGTATCTATGTGGGAAAAAAAAAGAAGAACAAGAACAGGATAAATACCTGAGGTCAATGAAGACAGACAATAAAAGTGAAAAGAAACAAAACCACCTACTGCATTAGAAAAAGTAAATGGACAAGTGGTAAGAAAGGTGGATGCAAGGTGGACCTCTGTAGGCCAAGGATGAATGTAAGCATAGCTGCAGAAGACTCAACATATTATCCTTAGTCAACTTTCTGCTCTTCTATAATCTGTCACTGCCATGGCTTTCTCACAGCATTTATTATATAACCAAAATGTATTGCGTCAGTCTCCCAAAAAGAGAGAAAGTGCATTATCTTAAGCTTTTCAAAGGTAACAGTTGGAGTAGCAATGAGTAATGAGTAACCATTGCTACCAGTGAGTAATGTCTGATTGATTATTGTTTCTTTGGCAGTAGCACATAGGCTGATGCTTCATTAGTATAATTGCCTCCATTCTGAAAGCAGTAGAGGAGAGAAATACGACCCTCTATCAGGGACTGTTAGGAACTGTTGAGTAGCTGTGTTTTTATATCACTCATATCCAAGGGAACATTAAATTGAGTTTTTAATAAACAGTTTTGTCACTCTCCAGCACTAAAAATCAGCCACCTACTAGTGTGATTGTATGCTATATACAACAAGTAATAACATGGTTGAGTTGATTTTACAGTTACATCAATGAGTGTAGAGCAAAAGTGTGATAAGTAGACTTTTTATAACAAATTGCATATGTCTGATCTAAGGAATGCCTAGAGATTCCATTTGATTTTTGTTGTAATAAATCAAATGAAGAAAGAGTGCTTTTTCAGTAACAAAAGCAATTCAGAAATTTATTGCAGACTTCAGTAATTCTAATGTTTTTTTTCGCTGGATATTAAGAGCAGCTTAAGTCTGGCCAATACCATAAAAATGTCTTGGGCAAAATGTGGAAAAACTAGCAGAGCTAAGGAATACAGGTATAGTAGAAGCGAACACATTTTAAAAGCTTTTTGTGTGCCAGTAGCAGCATTCCATATAATACATTGAATATAATTTGGATAGTAGTACCAGGAAAGAAAGGGACATATAATTAATTTATTGCGGTAATTGGTGGAGGCACTAGATGTCTATTGTGTTATGCTACATCTAAATATATAATTTACTGTTTAAAAGAGGGCATATAAGTTTGGTTTTGCCCTTTTTTTAGGGGAAGGGAGTTTGGTAAGTTTGAAACAAATTTCACTTCATTTTGAATTGGTCTAGTCTACTTTAAAGAACACGAATTGCACACACAGTACTTTTAGTGCCCTGTAGTGTGATACACGCTACTCTCAGGTTCAGCTCAATGTACCAGTTTGTCAAGATTTTACCTTGTCTGCAAATGTAAATTCATGAAAGAGGCCCTGCAAATCCTTGGGGCTTAAATAACATCATCCGAAACAGTAATGATACAAACATTTCTGTGTGCTTTTAATTGTTAGGATTGTGACGAGTCTGCTAAAACCGAAATTATCCAATATTATGTCACCAGTCGGCTTCTAGTAACTTACTGTTCCCAAACTGCCAAGAAATCCTTTAAGTATTCCATCACAATTATTGCCTGCATCCTAAGTGTTATACCTCACAGCCCTATCAGACGAAGGCAGAATATTTTAATACTTGTATTACTTAGGCACCAGAATTTTCATTTATATCAATGAGGGAAAAGTCCTCCTCACAAAGTCTTCTGCTGTAGTTAATTGTAAGAGCCAGAGTAGCATAAATTTTATTTTCTTAGTGTTAGAATGAATGTGCTACACGCTATAACTTTATCTGGCATAGTTTCAGCTAAGTCAGAGCTTTCTGAAGGGGCAGTGCTAGGATAAAGCAAAGTTGTCAGTAACAAACCATGAGCATTTGTCCCCTAGAACACACACTGTTCTGTGCATGCAGTGTAATCACCAAAGGTATGCAGAGCGTTTCAGGTGCTGTGGTCACCCATGGTGATGCCTCTGTCCAAAGTGGGCAGTGGTGGAAGCAAGGACAAGAGGTGTGTAACCATAAAGAAGAAGTTGTAATTGGTGTCTGACACGATCAGAAAAGTGTCTGTCTCTGAATGAGGCTGTCAGTACTTCTTACAAAGATGTGCTTCTTGTCACTACTGCAGAGAAAAGGAATCTGGGACTGGAAAAGCTCTTTATTTGTTGTATTGCTTAGATTTTTTTTTAAATCCATCACCTCTACTTTTATCATGAAGGAGTTAATGATGAGGCTAGGTCTATTTCAGAGCAAAGGAGGATGAAATGAAAGCGCCTTTTAACTCTCCACATCTCCTGACTTAGCTTTAACATGTTCAGTAGTGGCTTGCAGAGTCTTAGTTGATCTACAGCAGTAGTGCAGGAAAATGGCCTGCCATGGCCATGCTACTTCCAGTAAACTAACTGGACAATGAAGAAAGAGACCTATAATTGCTATCTGCATTAAACCTTCCTGATTGAAGGCATGGGAAGGTCAGCAAGGTTCATAATGCCTAGCCTTGCCCATGAGAACACCAGTATGAACTCATTGATCCTACTTCAGTGAACAGCAGATATCAAAGTACAGTCCCACTGCTTGTTAAAATGTACTGAAACACAAAATAATGAGGTTCTCCTTTCCTACCACACTGAGCTACAGTCGGACATGCATGTGCAGTCATTGCATTATAGTGTCCTAGGAACTGAGCCACAGAGCCTCTCACAAGGCATGTCTCCTACTGGGTCCTTATGATCCCAGCAGGAATATTGTCACCTAACTCACAAAATCTCTTCTGAAAAACCACTTTCCTTTTCTTTCAAAAAGACTACTGGGAGGTTATTATGTGTCTATGGGGGAAGAATGGCTAGTTGGCTTAACCCTCCCAAGACCTAAACTTACAGATTTTTCAGTTCTTAAGACATGTCTGAGTGGTACAAAATTTAGTGCAAGTTTTAATGATGTTTAAGTCTGATAGTTTAATTCTGCAGATATCCCTCGATAAAGTGAGGTAGGCACTGCAGTCCACTTGTGCAGAATTTGACCATTAACATGGCTTAACATGCAACAGCAAGCAGCACAAATGTTCCTTTAAAAAAGTAAACAAAGTATCTCTAAATCTGTCACCATAACTATAAATATTGCTGCCTGGGGTGATTTATAGTAAACAAAAACTACTCTACAGTCATGGATCCTGCATGCCTTACATTTGACTATAAGAATCTGGATTGTCCTTTTAAATCCTTACACTTTATTCTGTTTTTGAGTTCAAATTGTGTTCAGATTCATAACTATTAGAAACTGGCATCTTTCTCTTCTGCATCAAATTGAAAAGAATATTTAGAAGGGAATTGTGTATGACACTTGGGAGAGGTAGTGTAAAAATCCACATAATGGATGGCTCTGCTGAGCTGGAATCAGCCGTCAGTGTCCACATGCTACAGTTATGAGAACTCTGTGAAGATGGCGCTGAAAAAGAAGAACCTACACCTTTCAGTAGTTCAATTTAAATATGATTTTTAAATGGTGGTCTGGAGCGGGAGACAGTAGTAGTGAAGTTGTGGTCTGGAAGCAGAGTTGAGCTAAGTTTCCAAAGCATGAATCGCAGGAAGTGAAGCCTGGATTCTTTATATATATAAATAGACCTAAAAGCATACTGTTGATTTGACAGCTTGTAGACTGAGGAAATAATATTTGCATCGATTTGATGGGAAAGATTTTTTGCTTAAAAGTAATAGAGTGATTTTTAAAAATTTAATTCCATTTGGTTTGGTTTACTTTGCTAGGATTTATTAAGAGTTTTAATTACTTTTCCTATAAAAGTCCATATTTGCCTTAAATAGCTAAACTATTATAAAAAGGAAAAAAAATAAATGATAACAAAAATAATGCCATTATCTACATAAAACATTGTAGTCCTCTGCAGACATGCACCAGTAGAGGCTGCTGTACACCATATTAAATAAACATTTATACATACTGATAGAGTAATTTACAGGAAGGTCAGAGGTGGAACTTGAAATGTAGTTGTGTGTTTAACTGATGTGAACACAGAAATCGTAAATGTAGAAACTCTAAGATTTTACAGTAGGACCATAGTCTGGGGGTAGCAGCAAAATAGCAAGAACTTGCTTTTCATCATTATGTGTTTCAGCTCCACACAGGGTGTATGGTCATTTTTACAAATAGGCACCTCAAGGTACTGAAGGACTCTTGACTAGTAATTAGCAATTGCCACACTATTTCATTGAAATGTTTATTAGGTTTTGTATTTACAATGTTTAAAATGTCTTTGTTAAGAAGCACGCTATACATAAACATGTCACTTTTACTAGATGTGCAACAACTTTCCATAAAACCACAGGTATTATCCTTGCATTACTTGGGATATGGTTCCAATGACTCATTCTCCTTTGCCTTCTGCTCTTGACCTGGCTCTGTAGAAATGAAGGCTCTCCACTGTCAGAAACATAAGAACATGCAGAGCGGTGCTCCCTTCACACACAGCACCATGTCCCTGTCTCCAAAGTGGGCAGGCAGGCTGGAGCCCTTCATGAAGGGTTTCTGGGGACAGGCAGGGAGTGCCTGTGGAGCCTTTGAGACCTCACAGGACAGAGTGCCCTCACTGAGACCTAAGGCACCACTGGCAAACAGCTAAGAATTAGGGACAACCTGAAAACCAAGAGGAATGTCTTGCTCAGTAGCTTCTAGTACAGCACTACTCAAGTGAAGGTGGAGGAGACAGGTCAAAAAAATTCCATGCATTCTTTGTTTATTCCTGCCATCCTCTTTCCAAGAGTGGTCTCTCTTTGGCAGTCGCATGACGAAGGAAACATTTGCTTTGGACCAGTTCAGACAGCAGGCAGGAGACGAGCACAGTTTAAAAGAAAATCAACAACAAAGAAAGAAACCCAAACATCCCTGATGGGTTGTGACCTGGCAAGTGCTGCCCTTCCTTCCTCTCTCCATGCAATGCCACCCTCATGCAGCCAAAAGGTGGATGGTGACAGCTACAGCCAGCCAGGAGCTGAGCAGTGTTCCTGCCTGCAGCAGGGGCTGGCAGGAGCAGTGCTTCCAGGGCATGAGAAGGTGGAAGCAATTGTCCCCAGGGACATCTGGTGCAGGCAAGGGATGCAGCAGCAGGAGGGAATGAGGCCGTGCTGGCACAGAGTGCAGAGGCATTGGGGGCACTTTGCACGTGCCAGCTGGGGTCCTCTAGTCTGGAAATCGGGGATAGTCTGGCAAAATAAACAGCCAAACCAGTTTTTGTTCTGGAAAGCTGCAGGTTAGGATGCAGGGATTTGTAGTAGGGCTGAGATGGAGGTGGATGCACACTGAGGGTAGGTGTTGTAGAAAAGAAAGTCAGTTTTGCTGGCACCTTTTTTCACTGATTTTTCCTTAGTAATAAAGTCAGAGCAGAGTAACTGCCAACTATATCCCCTGAAATTTTTCAGCTCTGTATGTTCTAGGAGAGGCTGGAACCATGGGCATTTCCAAATGACTGATTAAGAGGCAGTAATGGCACAGCTACACATGCTGTGTAGTCTTATCTCTGAGTATACTTGCACCTGAATACAAGAGACAACTGGCTGTTGGGAAACAGGACAATTTTTTTCTTTCAGGCCCTGTAGGGGTTGGACTGAATGAACTTAAACGGAAATTGCTAATCAGCGATACCCAGCACTATGGGGTAACAGTGCCACGTAAGTAAAAATGCACTTCTATTCTCTAATGATACATTTGCATTATATTATTATTATTGTTGTTGTTGTTGTTGTTGTTGTTGTTGTTGTTGTATTACCTTTAAGGTACTTTCAAATTTTGGGTCTCTAAATGCATGCTTGGCATCCAAATTACTTTTCTAATTTTTAAAAGTGCTGCTGCAGTTCTGTATTAAATAGCATTGATTGAACTGATAGGGCTTTTTGGCTCAGAGGCATTGCAGTACACTTTCAGTACAAGTTTAGCATGATTGATATCAGTGAGGTTTAGTAAATGAAACTCAGCTGAAAAACACCCTGGATTTGGCTGTAAAGCAGTGAAATGTACTCTGTTACCAATGCTTGCATTCAGCAAACAGGCCTTAACTGTTAGGCTGAAAAAAGAAGACTGATGATAAACAGTTTAATCCAGTGAATAAATTAATTAAATCCCTTTGATTAGCTTTAGAAGAGTTGATTTGGGGATGTTTTTTCCTCTTTCCCCTATCTGACCAAGTAGTATGTTTTTTTATAAAATGGAATAACATCGTGCTCTATTAACTTCTATAATACTTTATTGCATTTTCTTTAATATGGAGAACTCAACAGTTTTAAACTTTGCTTTCTACTTGTACCTTCAAAAAGGTAGTATATATATACTATATACTCATTCATTCTGAATTTGGGAGATCCTGTCACAGGTTTTTTTGCAAGTGTAGATACTCTGTAAAGTGTATATATATGAATGAATTTGCTAAGTAGAAAAATTAATGCATTTGGTTTGGCAAGTCATTTCTTTTGCATATATTTGCTTCAGCTGGGTATTGAAAGCAACAACAACAAAAAAGCCAGATGTTCCCAAAATATTTAACACATTGAAGTATATGCAATCATTTGCCCAAAAATATTTCTCTAAAAATTGCTAGTATTCATCAAGCTGCCTTCTCTCTTTTCTCTTCCAAATTTGTGGTTATAATTTAAAACAAACATGTAAAGAAATCCCTCTCCCTGAAATTCAGTAAGTTGAGACTTGGAGAGAGAACTGGGGTTCCTGTCTTGGAAATGTTCCTCATTGTGTCAGCCTAAGAAGAAGAGCGTTGTATCAAATGGCATTTAAGACTGTGTTGCTGCAAGCAGATTTTGTATGTCCGTATGTGATGGAGAATATATGATGCTGTAGTATTCAACTTGTTTAAAATAGGATGTTTTAATGGGTTCATTAATCGTAAGTGGCAACCCCACAAATAAGTTTCATTTATAAGCAAAACCCTTATACCTACTTGAGGGAAAGTAAGAAGTGCAAATAATACAGGGCTACTGAAAGAAAACAGAGTTCTATTTTGATCACCAGATAAAGAAAAGTACTAAAACATAAAGTTCACACCCCATTTTATTACCATGTTTCCCGTACAATAGCTACAAGTGTTGTTAATGAACATAACGTTTTATAAATCAGGATGGTGTGCTTGTTTCCCTTTATGGTCTCATATGCTAATAAGTTTAACAAGAGGCAAGGCTGGGGTAATTGTTATGGACTGCTGCTCCTTTTATTATTCAGCTGTCCTCATTTTATTGGATTTTTCCACTAGTTAATAAAAAATGATAATCTGATACTTGTCCAATAGGTTTTTTCCTGCTTTTCCTGCATGCATTTAAAACTCAATCCTGTCATGTGCCTGTGTGCAGCCTTCCAGATCCAGAGCAGCCTTAAATGCTTCAGAAGTGAGGGAAGTGCTACGCTTAGTATTGCACAGAGTTTGTTTTTTTCAGTTTTTCCTGAACTGGTTAACATTATATTGTTTTGTGCATATTTTCCTTTTTTTTTTTTAATATGATGAAACTGCAGACACTACCCGTCCAAGGAGAAGCCAAGAAAGTGATGGTGTCGAATACATTTTCATTTCCAAGCACTTGTTTGAGACAGACGTACAGAATAACAAGTATGTTGAAGAGATTTTTAACTAGAACTGCAGTTAGAACAATGGTTTATTATAAAATGGGGCTGGTTATTATTGTAGATAATAAGTCAAAGTGGATATAAGTTGCAGTGATTTAAAGATGTGTTAAAATTACATTTTGTTATATAAGCAGCTGGGAAAAAAACAGAGCAAAAAAATAAGCAGTACGTGCAAACAACAGTTTCTAAGCTTACAAGCAGTTTCAGTACCTCAGCTTCTCAAGAAGACACTGAAATTATAGGTGCTTAGGATGGGGGAGCATTCTTTTAATAGAACATCTTCTGTCATAGTAGCAAAGCATTGCAGCTCTAGGGAAGGGGGAGGGGCGTGGAAGTGCTGCAGACGTGCCTGAGTCAATGTTTGCATAGTTCTGCTCTCTTTCAGGCCAGGCACTTCCTCTGCTTTTGAATTTAGAGATCTACAGTGAAGCCCTTGCCTGTACACCCTCCAGAAAGTAAACTAAAATGAAGAGACAATGGTAGCATCGTGCTTTCTAGCAGCCTGTAAAACTCTGTAGCTTGAAATTCTGACCCAGTTTCAGGGGGCAAAAGTGTATTAGACACAAAGCTGTGGGTTTTATTGAAACTTCAAACTGTGCTTTGCTTTTCTGGCAAATAGTGCTTGTACTTTTATAGCAAATAACCAGCCGCCTTGGTTCCACCAGCACCGTCGTCACTCCTCCTCCTCTTCTGAGACAGAATTTGGATATTCTGTAGTGTGCAATGAAATTTCAGTAGTTTCTATTGTTTAGCTTATCCACTGTTTTATTGCATTGCATTAGTTCAGAAAAAGAGGTGATGGAAAACATTAGTGGGCTGTTGGACTACAGTACTTTTTTCTCTTTAACTGTAATACAAGCAGGTGTTACTGATTTGAAAGCGGTAAAGTAGAAGATTTCTTAAAATTGACATGCTGAAGTACTTGACAGCATTTCCTTATAAAACATGGTAGAACTCTCATGTAAAATAAAATATTTTTGCTCCTGAATTAAATCTTAAAAAGCAAACTGGTAAGTTTTCTGGAGAAAATGGAAATGATTCCAGTTGTTTTCACCTTCTGCCACAGGTTTATCGAGTATGGCGAGTATAAGAACAACTACTATGGTACAAGTTTAGATTCTGTTCGATCAGTTCTAGCTAAAAACAAAGTTTGTTTGTTGGATGTGCAACCTCATGTAAGTAAGCATGTCTTCTGAACTCTTGTACTTCCCCATACTGCATATTGGAATTCCAGGAAAAAAATATTTCTAAAAACGTGTATTTTGTCCCACAGTGAATGACTGTTGAATGGGTTTGTTGGCTACCTTTATCTCAGCAAGGCTCTCTGAAAGGAGATAAATATACAGCCACTAAATAAGGGAATTGGAAGCCTGCAGCATAATACCAAAGATTTAATTACAGAACGCTCCTATATTTCCATTCATCTTTCTGTTAGTTTGGGCAAGAGATTGTCTCTGAAACTTTAATTTCAGAACAGCTTTGAGTTCTCACCCAGTCCAGCAACTCTCTCTCACATGTTTCACTAGACTGTTCATGCCAAGGGTTTCCATGCAGGGTGGACATGAGTCAAGGAATGCACTAAATGCAATGTTGGCTGGATAATTGTTAAGAACGTTCCTCTCTAAACCATTTTTTCTTGCACTGATCTTGTCTTTTAACCCCTCTGAACAGCTCCAGTGGGAATTTTTTTGCTCCTAATAATGCCAGTGCTTCCAGGAGCTGGACTAGTTTGTTTAACCTAGCCAAAACATCTCTTCTCCAGGGGTGGCCAGTGTATGCCTTCTGAACCCTGGCAGCTTGTGCGCAGCTGCCGGGGCAGTTTCAGATGCAGGGTTGTGCCCTGGAGCAGGGCACTGGCTGCATTGGCAGAGGAGTGGCCAGGGAAGCCATACCCGCTGCCAGGGGAGGAGGGGAGCTGACGAGACCCATTGCCTGTCCTACACAGCCCTGTGTTCCTGCAGAGTCCTAAATTCTCTCAGGGACCCAAGCTTGTGAACCATTCTGGGATCCCACTCTCCAACACGGGCTTTTCCTGTGGACCCTGGCAGCATGAAAAGGATAGAAAGCTTCTGACCGTCTATACCACCACCCTGTGCTGCACCTGAATCACAGACCTGCCTCTAAGACCGCACCTAGCTCGCTCAGGAAGAACGAACAGCAGGGAGTTGCGTCGCGGGCACACAGTACTGAAGAGAAAAATCACTGACCTTTTGTGAACTTTTCATGAGTACAGAAAGGGTTATTCTTGCTAAAATGGGTTCAACTTTTCCTCCTCCCCTGAATATTTGCTGTTCCCCTCCATCCTCTTGCTGCCAGTGGCACTGGTGTGCGCAACTCAGCCTTTGCCAGACTGATGGGGTTTCCCAGCAGCCGTGTGGAAATCAAGACCAGTGATCACTCTTGGAGAAAGGGTTTAGGGTTTTCTTACCATTCTGAAAATTCTCCCTACATGAATCAATGCTGGTCAGCAGAGCAGGATGACAGTAAATGAAAAATACTTGCCTAGAAATGCTTTATGGGTTTATTCTGGTCAGTGGGGAGTTCCTTTTATTACAGTAAATTCCATTTTGCAAAATCAACTAATTAATTAAAATCTTTCCTCTTCCCAGACAGTGAAACACTTGCGGACATACGAGTTTAAACCATTTGTTATATTTATAAAGCCTCCGTCACTTGACCGTTTGAGAGAGACCAGAAAAAATGCCAAGATTATTTCAAGTAAAGATGATAAGGGAACTGCAAAACCCTTTACAGTAAGTATAATTAGACATGGTAAAACATGAGAACCTGTTAAGTGTTTTGTTGTAGCAGTTTACCTTGAAAATAAAGGTGATCACTGGATCTCATTGACAGCACTTGTCAGGGCTTACACAAGCATCTTGCTGTTTCCCAGCCTCTCTCACATTACACATTTACTGTGGTGTTTTCATTGTTTGATATGCTCGTGGGTATTTATAATTTCCCTGGTCCTCTGATTTTATGTCATTGAAGAACCCCCACAGTGCAAACATATCTCTATGAGAGATAATGCTGTGGATTTCCTTTAAAAAATTTGCACCTGGGCTTAAATGTTTCTGTCCAAATACAAGAATGTGTTTTGTCAACTGTATTAAGGGGTCTAAATTTAAAGGAAAATTCAAATATTAAAAAAAATTTTAAAAATAAATGCTACTGTAGCAAAAAGCCCATATTTGTGAATAAGAGAAACAGAAGGTTTTTAAAATGTTATAAAAATAAAAATAAACGCTGTAAGAAAGAAGAAGAAATATCTAAGCAAGGAACAAATGCTGGTTTTTGTCAATAGTCAGAAAAAAAATTTAGATTACCCAACATTAATGTACTTGCTTCCTTGTAATATAATGAAATCATATTTTAATTGAAGCTACAGCAAAGTTGATCATCGTTAGACTGTTTATCTGTATTTACAGTGTGTATCATTTTTCCTCATTCAGATGTTACTTAGGATTTTTTAGGTTTTGTTTTAAAGTCAGTCACAGATATAGTCACAGATTGTGTCTGTGTGGAATGTGCACTTGGAATAGTTTGGAAATTACATGCTGTAAGAAAATGTTGGTTTCTTACCTATAAAAAGTAAGAGTTCGTTTGTAAGAGCAGCCTTCTGGACATTGCTTAGTTGGGACAGGTTTAATCTCTCAAAGTCATTTAAACAAGTTGCTAAGATTTGTTCCCTCCCCAAACATGACGAGAAATCCACTATGCCAGATCAAACAAGGCATAGAATGTTGACTGCTACCAAGCTCTTAAAAGAAAAAAGGCTGGTCTGTAATACATGGTGTGCTAACAGCAAGCTGAGACTAACATAATGAAACTTTAAATGTATCATCAAAGTAAACAGCTAGAAACATTTTCCACTGGTGCTGCTAACAGAAAATATCTCTGTAGTTACCATGCAGTGACTAATTCTGTCACTTCAAGGGAAGGGATGAAAGAATTGCCTGTTGAGCAGAGTCAACTCATCAGAATACTCTCTGAGATCACTTGTAATGGTAATTTCTATTTTTTTTTTTTAAGTTAGAAGTACAGTTTCCATCTCCCAATGAGATAAGAAATAAGCTATTAGACTGTTTAATACAGAATGAGTTGATGCAGTGTTGCTACGGTCTGGCTGTGCACTGATCTTTATTGCACTGATCCTACTAGGAAGAAGATTTTCATGAAATGATTAAATCTGCCCATGTGATGGAGAGCCAATACGGCCACCTTTTTGACAAGGTGATAGTCAACGATGACCTCGCTACAGCTTACAGTGAGCTTAAAACAACTTTTGACAGGCTGGAGACCGAGACCTTCTGGGTTCCTGTCAGCTGGCTACACTCATAGTAACGTTTTAAGTAGAAGAAACCTCTGCTGTTGTATCCGCATCTAAATTTGGGGCATGGGTAGGCTTTACTCAATGGCCATTTTCTTGGGAGGAGGGCTTTTAACTCTACTGAGCAGCAGGTATACTCTTCATGCACTTGGATCTGGTCTTGTTTTCCTGTGTCTTCAATTCTCCTGCCCACAATTTGGGGCAGAGCAGTCAGATTAAACCAGAGATTTACTGTGCTCCGTAAAGTGAGCTAATACCAGTGTAGCAAAACTGCCAAACACCTCTTTATCATCATCTGTGTGTTTCCAAGGTGAGTGTTTTTAACAGAGGGTTTGCAGAAGATACAAATTAATGCTGGAGATCAGCACTTCCATGGTTTTAAACATAACTGTTCCTACAAAGAGCACATCAGCACTTGGAAGTTACTGCCCTTTTAGTCCTTGAAAGAACTGAAACAGGCAAAAGTGACCAACATTTTTATGAGGAAGGCATCATAATTTTAATTATGTATCAATGTGTTTTTACTTTCCTAGATGTGAACCTTGTCTTACATGTACAGACTGATTTAAGTATTCCTCTGCAATTACATAATCATGGAAAGAAAGATGTGTTTAGTGGCTTAATTGTGAAATACTCAGCTGTGAGCATTCATGGATTGAAAATATTTTCACGCATGCTCTGCGGCACAACAAAGAAAAGTCATGGGAATAATTACTTAAATAGGAAAAAATGTGAGTTAGTGTGTATATAACTTCAAAATCTTTGGGATTAAACTTCTGTAAAATCAGTGGCAAAGTGAGATGAACAGCAACAAAGTAGAGAATAATTTTTTTTTACTCCTTTATATTGATTTCAAATATTTTTGGCATGCTTTAGAACAATTTTCCCATCAGAAATTTTCAAACAGTGAGGAAATCTTGGACATCTGAGAAGCAACTGAAAGAGATTAATTCGTTTTATTGTTGAATATATAGTGATACTTTTTAGTAGTGTAACATGTATTTTGTCTCCACTCAAAAATAAATTAATGCTGTAGAGTTCACTGTAAAAACATTCTTATCACTGGTCAGACAGTTGGAAACCCCATTTCAAGATTTGATGTGTCAGTGTAATCAAATGTATATTAGAGGATGTATTTTTAATATAGATAATTTGTTATTTTTCTTTATTTACTACTGATATGCAGGAAATTAGTACAGATGTAAAGACCAAGTAACACCTGTGTGTTGTGTTGTGAATATGTCTTATAAGTACAGAATGTGTATAGGAACTTGCTGACTTCAGATCATCCCATCTGTGGTATTCAAACAGGAAACCATTATTTCATGTTAATCTGTAAAGAGAATATAGCTCTCTTGTTTAAAGAAAAAAGAATTTAGTGAAACTTTATATATTTATGAAAGGGTTGAAAAGGGATGTTAAGTTTTTAAATTTCTTGTCAATGTGATCATTTATTAAAGAGATTACTAAGTCTGTAATTTGAAACAGCCTCTGTAAATGGAGCTCAACATTCCATGTAAATATTTTATTCCAGTTCATATGCTGATAAAGCCATCAAGTTTTTCAGTTTTATTCTAAATGTGTATTTAATATGTGGGCCACTGCATTTGGCTTAGAGTCTTATATAACAAATGAAATGCAAGAAACAACAGCAACGTCCCTGGGAGTCTGGAAGCGTTTATGCAAGAGTTACAGATGTACTGAGTCCCAGTATGGATACATGCTCTGCTTGAACAGCTCCACTGTAACTTCTGTCTAATTTCACCATTTTCCTGGTGGACTTAAACTTTTTTTGTAACATAAATAGGAATTTGTTGATTAAATTAACTGCACAGAGATTATCTGAGTTGAGAAAACATTTTCTACTTTTTTTTTAATTACTGAAAATCAAACTATTTTTCAGGGGATGTGGAATTCAGCGGGTCAGTCTGCCTTTGCCTGCGAGATGCCAAGTGCCTTCACCATCTCTTGAAATAGAGAGGACACTCGGCATCTGTCAGGATCTGGCCATTTCCAACGGGAGGGGCTTTAGTCCTCACTAAAACACTATTAACACTGCTTCTAACCTCGGCTGCCTTGGAACGCTGGGGTACAGTCATGCTCACATAAAGGACCTGCTTTTCTCCTTATGAAGTAGATGCTAGAATAATCTGCAGACTCCCTGGTAGAGACAGTTCTGGCTGTCCTGCAGGCTGTTTTTCCTGTCTTTTTGAAATTAATTTAATTCCCATTCCTGGGTCGGTGTGGTCTAGGAGGATCTTGTGCACAGCTTTGCTGTCCTGGGCAGCAGTAAGCAGCATGTTGCTCTGCTGCATTCCCAGAGACACTGACCCTCTGATCCACGGCACAGTCCTGGCAGGAGTCTCCCAGACCGATGGCTGCCTGCCCCGTGTCAGAGCCAGGAGCTAATTCCTGAATAGTAACACCTGCAAAAGAAAGGGAATCTCAAAAACATAGATCCAACCACCAGAGTAAAACGTGCACAGAGTCTTTGAGGAGCTAGAAATGGTTTTAACTACATTACTAAATTGCTCTTGAAAAATCAACATTATTGCATTAACTTCAAACGCTAAAAATCAAAGCCCTCCACAAGGCAGGCAGAGATGACAGTAAGTCTAGGCAGAGAAAACGTCTTAGCCCAACAGTTTCAACAGGACAGGAGCCTGCTTATCGTGATGGATGCTGAGCCTGTGTGCTGAACTATTCTGGGATACCAAGGGGAACAGGGGGGTGGATTGTTCCTTTGACTCCTAAGAATTTGGGAATGAAGACAACTAAACGTGTTTCCAATATTCCACATATTCAAGTTGTGCTGTGTGGGTTTTTAGAGAAATGTATGTTTTGACAGTCAAGTCCAGATGTTTTTATTGTGTTCTAGCTGTTTGCTGTAGTCAAGCAAAGGGTAGTATTTTTTAATATTGTACCAAGCTCCATACTTGAATTCACCATCAGGTCCTTGGTTGATGTCTTACCTGAAATCTGATCTTACCTTCTTATGCAAAACAATAAATTATTGATATACCACTGAAGGCTTTTTTTCTTTATTGTAAATTGCACCATAAAATATCGTAGACTCATAGAATGGTTGGTGTGGGAAGGGACCTTAAAGATCATCTCATTCCCTGCCATTGTCAGGTACACTTTCACTTGACCAGGTTAGTCTGAGCCCCATCCAGCCTGGCCATGAACACTGCCAGCCCTGGGGCATCCACAATGTCTCTGGACAACCTGTTCCAGTGTCTTACCCCTCTCACAGTAAAGAATTTCTTCCTAATACCTAATCTAAACGCACCATCCTTCATCTTAAAGCCATTCCCTCTTGTATCGCTACATTGTCTTGTATGAAGTCCCTCTCCAGCTCTCTTGTAGCCCCCTTTCAGTACTGGAAGGTGCTATAAGGTCTCCTCAGAGCCTTCTCTTCTCCAAGATGAACAAAATGACTTAAAAAGATAAAATGCCTAAGTAGTAAATTATTTCATGGGACTCTCTATTAACTGTAATGCTCCAATTATCTTAAATGGATAAACAAAGCACCTGAGAACAAGAACAACAATTCTTAATATTTCATTTTTGTTGCCAAACTCTTCTTCAGAATTGATGTTTACCCTTCCATAGCCCACCCTATAATGAACCATTTTCTTTCTGAGAGGAAGAGCTTATGTCAGTGGATCAAACTGGAATATTGGCTCATCCGGGCTTGCAAAGTCTTGGAGTATTATCTGAGTTGTTGACTCGGAGTGTTTCACCAGACACATACACTTCTAGGCCACTCACAAGTCCCATGGGAGGTTGGGCTCATTTGTAGGACTCAGAGAAAGTAATGCTTGAGCTCAGTTACTTTTTGCAGTGTGTTATGCCTTTTCCAGAAAACAAAAAAGAAGCCTACCACATACCAGGATTAGAGAGAAGACTTTTAAGCCCCTTCTGTTTTGTTTCAGTGCACTATTCTGCATTTCCCACATGTACTTCAGTTCAGGTTTCTACTGTGTGTGGAGATTTTTTTCTTCAGTAAAGCTCATATTTAGCTTTTGTGAGATTGTTTCAAAGGATGAATAGTTTCTTCAGAGATTTGAAGTTGAAGTTATAATCTAGTCTATTTTTGCTGCTGCTCTCTCTACAGTCATTTCCCCACAGGATTAAGAGTTTTCTGTGTATCAGTGCTTAAAGTCATTTGTACTTGAAATTTGCCCAAGATCCTTCTGCTCTCAGAGTCATTAAGTATTTATCATATATTACCATGATTAATATATGATACCAAGCATTCAACAGAAAAATGTCTGAATAGAAAATTAAAGGAAGACTGGTGTATTTGTTGTTTAAGAATTCTGGTGCTAGATAACAGTTAAAGGTTTCAGCCGAAAAACACACAAAAACATTTGGAAACAGTTAAAAGTCTGGTCTTAAATTTTGTCTTATGTTAAATGGCAGTACAAATGAGAGAATTTGGAGTTCTAGACAGCTGGAGACTTTTCCCCTCTTGGTATCTGTGTCTGAAATACAAGTTGGATATTTGGAAAACTATGGAATGATTTTACATCTCTATAATAAAATACTATGGTATTTTGTGTAGCTGACATCCAACATTTGAACAAAGAGGGTAAATATGTGTGATTATTGAGACTGCATTGCTTCTGTTTCAGTTGTACACTTATGTATGTTTAGACAAATTTTTAAGGACTCAGTGGCAAAAGCTGCCAAGCTACACATTTCAATATGTGGAGAAAAATATCTTCAGGATTTCCAAGAGGGTTCAAATGGCTCCAACAGTATCTGAAAACTTGTTGATAAGAAATAAATAGAGAAAATTAGGTCACAATTTTTTTGTAATTAGATCTGTTTCTTTTCAGTAGCTGTATTAATATTCAGAACTTGAATATGTTAAGAAAACCCAGAAGGCATCTGATAATTTTCAAGGGAAATAGAGATTTGTGTTTTAACAAAGATGTTACAAGCTTTCTGTAGGATTATACACAGGCTCATAGAAACTTTGGGTACATGTTTTAAAGTGAGGGTCTGTGGGTATGGCAGAGATGAACTGAGAACATTACAAATGCAAGTACTACCCTGAAAACTCATATTTGGTTTCGTAAATCACTGAACAGGAGGTCAGAGACCTGTCTGAAATGTGCTGTGGTTTCTGTTCCCTCCTTGGTAAATACAAATAAGCACTAGCAAATCTTCATTGGTAAACAAAGCTAAAATTATCCAAATTATGGAGCTGAAATGCAGTATTCAGATGGTGAAGAAGTATTCCAGATCCTGATGATGTTGGTCAAGATTATGCTTTACTTTCTTCTAACTTGATTAACTTTTGCAGCAAGAGCATGGTGGTCACAACTCTAACTCAAAATTGCCAAACTATGTTTAGTCATTGGCAATTTCATTCTTTGTTTTCCTCTTCACTCTTGTTCAGCTTCAGTTTAGTAATTCAGTCATACAAGGAGGGGGAAAGGGACGATCAACGGATCTTGAAAAACAGACACCAAAAATTTGATACAAGGACATTTTTTACCTCCTTCCCAGTGGGCACTGAGGTGCTGTGTTCCTGAAACAGAAGTGAAGAGCCAGTATTTTTTCCAGATGGAGAGCACCTGAACAGTGTTTTGTCCCACGAAAACAGAATTGCTCTGAGAGGTCCCTGTGGCCTGTTTGATGTGTGAGAGCAGCGTGTGGTGAAAAAGACCAGGAGCAATTCTAAATTTTATGCAGCCAGTGTTGGCTTCAGGGGTTCTTGTTTAAGGCAATGGCCATTGGCCATCTGCTGCTTGTGTGACCTCTGGACATTTCCTGGTGTGTGCTCTCACTTTTCTACACTTGTATTAATGGCTTGTTTTTAAGCAAATATTGTTCCCTAAAATTGGTCTTAACCTTAGGTAGTGGGAGTAGTCATGTGCCACAATCAAGGCCCACATTCATGATGGGGCAGTTGCCCAGATGTGAGCATGGGTTGAGACCACTCCACAGAGCTTTGCATACCCCGTATGGGTTATGCTTCCCCACTAAACCTATTTGGATGCAGCTTCTGGAGCCCTACTCCCACATACAGACTGGCCTGTGTTAGGCACCAAATGAGCGTGGAACAAAGACGTAGTCCCAGGTTCAAAGGAGCTCACCAAAAGAAGTGAGAGAGATGGCAGAGCAGTGCAGCAGGAAGGTGCAAAGAGATGCACTGGGCACAGCTCTTCCTACCAGCTGGCACAGAGGCAGTGTTGGCCTAATGGGGCTGTCAGATCTAGGATTCAGGAGCTCACGGAAGAACCAGGTGGTTGGAGCTCCCTGGCAGGGCTTTGTTCCATGCTGTGCAGTTCCCAGGCACAGCTGAGGGCTCACAAAAGCCCGGCCCTGGCAGCTGTGCAGCCAGCTTGGCTGCAGGAGGGAATTAGCTGCGTGTGTATGAGCTGTGCTCTGCCTCCTTCCTGCAGAGCCATAGCGGCAGGTCTGGTCTTGTCCCATTTCCCTGCCTGGTGCCAGTGGAGGCAGGAATACTCCAAGTCCTGTGTGCAGTCCTGGCTACTACGGACTGTAAGGCACAAAAGGAGTTTTCTTGTTTGGTTGTGGTTTTTCATTGTTGTTGTTGAAAACTGGCTTGAAAGCTTTGCTATTATTGGTGCGATCTGGATAGTATGAAAGAGCAGCCTCACTTACTGGCCCTGCTGGGTTATTATTCCAGATGTTTTTCTTTACACAGCTGTTATGCAGGAAGTAGAACCAAAACCAGAGATTGATTTGAACCATTGTTTTGTCAAAAACCAGAACTGAACCTGAATTACTATGTTCTTTTGACTTCATTGAATTCAGATCATCATTGGCCACGGCTGGATTCAACCCCAGCTCAAACCACACTGACAAAAGCACAGAGCCTGACCACACTTTTGAGTAGGTGAGATTTTGAAGGCCAAGAGCCTGCATCTTGTCATGACTGCAGCTGATGTTACCTTCAAGCCAACAGCAGCTTTTTCTGAGCAAGTATGCACAGGTACATATTGTTACGTATTTATCAAGTGCTTTAGTGTACACCAATTTATTTTAATGAAAAATGAAGGCTGATATTGCATAATTGGAAGATTAAGGGCAGACTAAAGAAAAAAGTCTACTTATAGAATACCAAAGTTTTAACAGATGTACAGTTTTACTACAGCAGGGCTCGCACATCTCAGGAAACTTAGAATTTTACATTTCATGTATACTGGTTTGCCCCTATTTTCTGAAAGTCAGAAGAGCTTGATTGAATGCAGACTACAAACTTGTTCACTACAAACCTAGTTAAACATGAAATCTTGTGGGAATAGCTTAATTGTTCCCCAAATGAAAAGGCTACTTTGTACACAGACTACAATTTTATGCTTGCCAGATAAAGAAATGCAAACCTGTCCAGAGACATAGGAATTTGTCTGTGTAGGAGTATCACTGGGCCAACTGTCTTGCCTTTTATGCGATATTGTGGTGTAAAACATCACTCCACTGGTTTCACTTTACAGAAAATAGTCTCTGTGGTGGTACCCTGTGGGAACTGAAGTATCAAGTTCTATTTTCCCTTCAAAAATCCAACTCCATTCGTACCCTGCTCCTGACACTGCACTCTCCGTGAGTGTCAGCCAGTGTGTGGGCTCGGGGGATGCTGCGGCACGGCAGGGGAGCTGCAGGGAAGCTGTTCCAAGCAAAGCAGGAGGTGCCACTCTCTGCCACGGGAGAGGCTGCCATAGGTAACACCACAGTGTTTGAAATGAAGAATGGTATCCCTAATAAGATTACACAGTAACTAAGTAAATGAGGGAAATATTTTATTATTCCATTTTTAATTTTCAGAGGATTATGTGACACTTCTGATTATCAGACATTATTACTCTGACTGCACAGTCCTGTTTTTCTTTGGCTTCCCTACTGCCTCCTTGAAAGCAAGGGTTGCTGTAATTAAAGACTTTGTTATATAAATGTAACCATAAAACATGTGGAGTTCCTATCTTCCAAAGCTACTAGACCAAGCAAATAAAGACGAAATTTCTGCAAATGTTCTCAAGTGACCTATCCTGTTTAATCTTGTTTCCTTTCTTCTTAACCACTCTTCTCCAAAAGCCTCTCCATGTCAGGGGCCAAGAGTTTAACAAAGGTAATGTGAAGCAGAAAGGAGAGCCTGGCCAGGAACCGCTGGAATGGAGAAGCTGGGGCACTGCTGGGCTCTGAACACCGGCTAGTCTCCAAGTCTGCACAAAAGTGAGCAGCCTCTGGGTGAAAACAGCATGGGAAGATGATTTGAGCAGTAAGGTGTCATTCACTTCCTGTTCACTACAAGAAGGAGCCATCACCACCCTGAGCCCTTCACTTACACACATTTAGCAGGGAGCAGTTGCGTTACTCGTGTCAGGTAATGCACTCCAGTGTGTAGTTCTTGACTACCTCGTGGCAGACTCTGCATGTGCTTCCCCTTCACAGTGTCACTGAACATAGCTCTTGACTTTGTGGTCTCCAGAAATCATCTTCTGAAAGTGGTATTAAAACCTGCCTACCCTTAAGAGTCTGTTTGAGTCCAGCAAGTCCCAAGACCGGTGTGGTTGAAGTGTCTGTGTATCGCTGACAAGGTGATTGCACTTGTAATCCTGAGCCTCCTTCATGTTCACCTACTTTGTACCAGAGGGGTGGTGGCGAGTGGTGTTCACTCTGCTGCCACTAGCAGAATGTTTTATACAGTTGGTGTTTGTTATTGTCCCTGCAACCACATTGAAGTACCCCCAGCGAGACACTCATGCTCAGATGTCCAGCAGGAACTCCTGCATCACTCCCAGCTACGCTCATTTGTCTGTCACAAGTGTAAGTGGAAAACACAAGAGGCCAGATTCTCTCTAAATCTGAGCAAGCTCTGCAGGGAGGCAGCGCTACTGCTCTGCTTCCCTCACAGCTCCACTTACAGCAGTGGTTCTTTGGCTTGGGCTCATGAGCATCATGTAAAATCCTTATGGATCCTCATGGTCAGGATTGATGATTCTTTCTTCTCTTTTAGCATCTTGTGAATAACTTAGAATTTTTTCATGCTAGTGCAACTCCCTCTCTTCCTGGTAAATTGCCTCATTTTGTGCTGTTGGAAAGTGCTTAGTCTGGATTGCTTCACTGTGAGTACCTAATGGCTGCTGCTGCTTTCTGTATCATGTGCCTGGGACAAGGGTGAAATATCAGCAGAGAGCCGACACCACTTCAATCCCTAAAGGAGCGATAGTAGGAGCTCCTCCTGTAGTTAGCCTCAAATGACTTTCATCTGTACTACTTGAGCACACGAGATTGTTCCTGCAATTTAACAGTGTGGCACAGATGAGATGGCAGCAGATGAACACGATAAACATGCAGTGCTAGTGAAGTTAAAAAAGTTTCATTTTTGTTTTAACAGTATCAGAGTTTTACCTCTTGTCTTTCTGTGCCTGGGAAATCAGGAATGCCTTTGCTCTGAAGACCTTGTAATCTAATGCCAGGTCTTGCTGACTTTTACAGTTGAACCTTAGTGCCTCATTTCATGTGTGGTCCCTTTGACTTCTGCAACACTCCTCACAATGGAGTTGGCAGCTCTTACTCTGGAACCAAGCTGATTACTTCTCTGGGCTCAGGGTCTGGCTTTGAGATAAGATGCAATCAGGAAAAATGATAAGTACTTCAGCAAGTAATCAAATGTGTGAGAGCTGTCTGGTTATTATCTTTGGATTAGTATCTGAGATTAGTGTCTGGGAGCAAACTTCAATGCAAATGCATCAAAGTCCCGTCAAACATGTGGTAGTAAACACGTGTGGCTGATAAATCTATTGACTCTTTGTCTAAATTATTTAATGGAAATTGTGGGACTGCATTAGATGGCTCTGCCCTTTGCTGCTCAGCTGTCCTTCCAGCATTTCCTTTCTTTTACACCTACAATGTGGTCACGATAAATCTTCTCACATGCTTTTAAGTAATTTCCCAAGTGCTCTCAAAATGGAGGCAGCAATTCATTGCTGTCACTTTAGACAATTATTACTGAAATCTGTGAAACAGTGTTTCAGAATAATTAACCTTAGTTAACCATACACCTTGCAAGATTTTCTAGCGTTGCTCAGCAGCCTGTAAGCTGCCAGTCATACGTTTGTACATTCGGAGCTGTCACAAGTTCACAAACCCTGTCAAGTGAGCTCTGTCCGCTTTACTGATTTCAGCTCATGCACAGGCACAGCACTGTACAGCTCAACTTGTAAATGGCGTATCTTGGGGGCTTTTGTTATTGTCTTTCTGTGTAATACTTTCCAAACTCTACTTTATTGTATTTCACAGTTAAAAAAACACCTGGATATTACTTTTCTTTTTTCTTTTCTTTCTTCTTTTTTTTTTTTTTGAGACTATCTCTAAGCCCTTAGCCTTGCATGTTTTTGTAATGTGTAAGACAGACTCAGACAGAGGCTTCAGAAGACTTGTGCAGCTGGTAGCTTTTTGATGATTTAATTTCACAATTCTTTAGAAATAAATGTGGGTACTAACGAGAACAAGGAGTAAAATATCAGTTGTACAAAATATAAGTGATCTGTTCTAGAAAAATACAAGCACTTCTGTCAGTTCAATTACACCTGTGCATTGTTCTACTTTAGCAGAGTAAAAAAGGTAAAGTCTAATGGATGTGTGGTAAGGACACAAATGTTTTGATCCAAAGAAACATCATAAATCCTTTATACTAGAACTTCTGGTGTATGTTTTAAAGACTGGGAGAAAGGGATATGTCCAGGTGTCCTTTGAACCCTGCAAGGTGATTAAAGTGAACAGTATAAAGCTGAAGTGACAGTACTGAAATACATGGCGATAAATGCATGGGATGGGTATTTATAGAAGAGGAATAGCAAGTTCACAGGACTGGCAAGACTGCCATGCATGGAAAACAGGGGAAAGGAACGTTTACAACTTTCTCCAAGTAGGAAAACTGGTTGTGGGGAATCTCTTTAAATATCTTCTTTCACAGGAAGTACAATCTTATTTATTTATCTCAAGTAAAATATTCATTGCTCTGCTGGAAGAAAAATGAGAGCCATGATGAGTTGAAAGAGTATAGCCAGTTACAATCAGCATCTAAGGTCTTAATGAAGCAATGAAATACTGAGTGCTACAAGGGGATAATCAGTTTTAGACATTTTAAAATTAATACAAAATGCTACTCTCCCACTTTTGCTGTACAGCCTGGGTTTTAGAATGTCAAGAAAGTATTTGACATTTACAAGAGACTGCAGGCACTAATACAAATCATTTTAATCCATTTATGCATTTAACCACCATGCTGAGTGAATTGTTGGCTCTGTGCAATTAGTCTCTGTGCTTCTTGACAATATAACCACAGATTTTCACAAATTCTATTAATAATGTAAGGTGGAAGCTCTGTTCTCCAAGTCTGCTATTTTGCGTCTAGAAAAACATTTAATTTCTTACAAACCTGATATAAATAGGCCAGCTGACAAGTATCCCAAAAGAACAGAATTCGCTTGGAATAGTGATTTTGAACTGACATCTTTTTGGCAAAAAAAAAAGTTATACAAGCTGTATTTGTCTGAAAAATTAAAAATAGGAGCCTTTGTCATATATGGCAAGAGCAGCCAGGTTGAGTCATGATTGATGTCACTTGAAAGAATACTTTAGGCTTAGAAAATGACATCAGAATCATCAGAATCTGGTGAGATTTAGAGCGGTTCCTGAAGCCAGGGTGCTGGGGATTCAGGAAGATACTTTGTGGATGATACACAGCACACTGCCAGACATCATCTGAACAGAAGCCAGGAGTTACGGTACTTTCAGATTACATTTCTGAATGATGGGTATAATTTGTTTTAATAACATTCATTTTAAGTTAAGTGCATGATTTTGGTTTTTTAGATTTGGTGCAACCCCCCATTTCAGGCTGGCAGAGCAGTCTGTCACTGCCTGACCTCTCCCCTTACTCACTTACATGACAAGTTTCCAAGAGCAGTCAGGAGCGCTTTGCTTATTACCACGAGTCTGCAAATACAGCAGGATCTCTTTCCATTTACTCTTCTCCAGTTTTAGTGCTCAATTCCTGCTGACTTTACTACTGAGCATTTATAAGTCAGACTGTAACAGTACATATGTATGTTAGAAGTATTTCTTTCTGCTCCCAGGCTAAAACTAAATTTTGTCTGTCTGTCTGCTACTGCTGGTGTTAAAATGGAAGTAACAAAACAGAAAAGGCACTTGGATTTCGCTTTATTAAAGATAACCAATAAATCATGCAGAGCCCAGGTCACGGAGAGGCTGAGCAGAGCTTTTGCTGTGCAGAGTAGCAAACTCCTCTGGAATAGTTTCTTATATTTCTCCTTTGATTTGCCACATACAGCAAGCGTTTGCTCCTTAAAATAATTTTAGTGTGAAAATTGGTATATTTAATCTAGGTACACAATGTTACTTTTGATCTGGTTAGGTCTGTTTTGCTTTGAAATAGCTTTTAAACGTGAAGAGAAAGTAAACTGCAAATCACATTTCCAAGCAGACTTGTACTTGCATTTAGCAGCACCATGTTTTGTTCCTAAAAATGATAGATATTAGTGAAAAGGAGAGTTGTACAGTTGCTTGGCTGCATGCCTTTAACAATATGCATAATCAGTTTCCATAACTAAAATGAGTTCAGTCCAGGAAAATAAAAAGTTCATCCCACAAGCAGCTCCATGGGTGAAGCGTGTGTTTGTGTGTGTTAGCTGAGAGCCGCCGTTATCTGCCATTTAGATTTGCACGTCGTGCTCGTTCCTGTTCTGTTTGAAGAGCCAAGTGGTGGATGAATTATTCCTGGTATTCCTGACTTTTACTTCAAGCCAATAAACACCTGTGTGTGACTGGTCTGCCAGAGCCATTCCATGAAACATCTGGGCATGCTCCAGCCCTGGGGCTACTGGCGTTCAAAACAGTTTTCCCTGATCCTGCCGCTCACTGCAGCTGCAATCGGGCCTGATTACACGCAGGAATTGGATCAGGAATCCCATCACACCCATGCACCCAACACTCCTGGTGGTAGAAGAGGCAGACAAAAGGACAAAGGCTATGGTGGATTATGTCAGTGGTGAGGCAGAGGGAACTGTGTGTGATTCCTTTGAGCAGAGGGAGTTTTCCATGCCCTCCCGTGTTGTGTAGCGCACAGAAAGGACCCACGCTGGAGGACAAATCACGCCGTAGTAAAAGTGAATCCGCTCTGTACAACCTGTACTTTGTTGCAGCTGTTGGAAGGACACAGTGAATGAAGCAGACAACTGCAGAGAACATGTTTTCATGATTAAGGCATGAGTGCAGCTCTGGGAACCAAATCATATCCCTGCCTTTGCCACAGATTTCCTGTGTGATACAAGTCACTTTGCACATGTGGTTGTTAACTCTGTTTTTCGTGGTGCTTGGTGTGGAGGAGTGTAATTTGTAGAAGTGCCACTGCAAACTGTAGGCAGTGGGAGCTGTGCTGTGCTGAACACTGAGAAAGCAGGCACCCTGCATCCCAGCGAGGCAGGCAAGAAAAGTGGAGGCAGGGATTACAAAGATAAATCTTTGTGAGTTCAATTTTTGTGGTTGAAGAACAGCTTGGAGGGGCTTGTCCTTTTTAAACTTGTCCTTCCCTGTACCTAAAATAAGAACAGCAAATTTCTAGATAAACACAAGTGCAGTATTTGTAAGCAATTGCTGAGTTTAAGATACATCTGTCAAGCTGAGAAGTAGTAAAGTTACTGTTTAGCACTTATCTGTTTTTATCTGTCTTTCTCCTTTATCTTTTTAAATGGAAATGTTATTCCATCCCTGAGCAGTCACTGAAGAAGTCCCTATTAAAGCAATATTGTGAATACATATATGCTTTTACTGGCCATATGCAGTGTCAGAGATTCAGTAACTTCTGTTTTCCCATAGTCTTAAGGTGCAAAACAAAAGCTTAATAGCACAGCTAAAAGGAATAAAAATACTATACTGTTCTGTTGGTAGAAAGACAATAGGATACTTTATGGGAAGATACTTCTTGAAGTGAAGAGTTACTTTCCTGCTTACACACAAAATAAAGCATGATGGTTTGTGTATTGTGGATCTTATACATCAGAGATTACATGAAAAAATGTGTAGCTTTTTGTATGGAAGCCATCCTTCAACCAAGATGGGCAAAGGCATATGTGAAATGGAACAATGAGAACAGGAAAACCTGTAACTTCACAGATTTCTGTAGTATAGTTTTGTCAGCTTAAATACTGTTATTCCTTGATGTTGTAATCCAGTGCCAAGGACAATCCAATTTGCTTTTTAGGAGTTCTATTTACTTTGCATATTTACCCTATTTTATTAGAAAATTTTTCTATTCCCCCACTGGTTAATCACAGATTTTTAAAACAATACTTTTGGAAGTGCCTGTTTTATGTAATTGGAAGAGGTCTGCTCCATTTCACCAGAGGTGTTTGTTACATGGATGACTAGGAAATTACAGGATTTTTTTTACTTTAGTAATCACATACACATAGTACAATGGAAACCCAACTATTTTCTAAATTTTGTTTATTTGAGATGTAACCTATATTTTTGTTGGAACCCAGATCATACACTCAGGATGTACACAAGGCACCAAAAGTGGAATTCAGGCAATCCAAATCCACAAAAGGGATTCAGAAAACCTCTGCTTTACTAACTGTAAAATCTGAATTCGCTTGACTACATCGTTTTAGTCCTGTCAGTCTGCTAAGTGCAAAGCTCAGGTTTCTGTGAGTACATCAAACTCTCAATTTCTACCTGCAGCTTCTTTTAACCCCACTAAAATACAAGTCTGGGCTTGGTTCCTTGAGGATTCGCTTCAGTCCAGGTGCCCTGAGCACACCTAACACTTACTGACACCACTGGCTGCTTCCAGGATGGATCTCACTCATGTCCTGGGCTCGTGGGTACTTGGCAATTGCCCGTGACCTTGTGAAGTTGTCCAGTAAAGTGGTGAGTTACAAAGGACCTGGGTTCCTGCACGCTTCAGAGTTCCTGCCTGACTGTGCAAAGATTCAGCCAGTTTTATAGAAGGAAATAGAAGCCACTGGACAGGGACTGAAGCTCCATGAGAAGCCGTGGGAGAGTGCCTTAGAGCCCTGCAGCCACACAGGCATCCCCAGGCTCCCAAGAGAAGTAGGGGGTTAAGAAACCCCTCTACACTCACCATTCCTGTTTGGCAGACTCATGAGCTGAGCACAGCATGTCTGTATGTGCAGTGCAGCATGTTCACAGAATCTGAAAGCTGTAAAATGTTTTGAGATTCATTTGAATATGGTCTGCTCTCAATCTTAAACACAGCATATATAATTATCACCAAAAGTGGACATGAAAAAAATCACCAGATTGTCCTTTACATTTACCAGTATAGCAGACAACATCAAGGATTTCTAATTACTGTATTCTACTTCTACAGAGAATAAAATAAAGCTGGGTTTAATTGTAGTCTCAATAGAGTGAGATTGCAAACAATTTGCCCCCCTGAAGATTCTACTCAATCCTTCCCCACGTGGAGTATTTAATTCCAGTTTTGCTTACTTTAAACTGAATGGAATTTTTGTACTGAATTAGGACAACTAAGTCCTTCCACGCAGAAAACTACTGAGCTCACTGAATATTTTTCTGTTGTGGTGCCAAACCATACAGTAATCATACTGAGGATATGGATGGAAGAAACGTTGCTCTGCACAGTAATTCCATATAGGAATCACTATTGATTACAGCGAGGCTACTTTATGGGTAGTGGTAAATAATGAGGTTTCTCTTGTAAGTGAGAACATTGATTTACATGAGTAATGCAAAGGCTCACACGTAAACTGAACTCAAACTTTAACTGTCAGCCGTAACACATCTATTTATACCACAGATCTGTGCTTAGCTACTTATATTTAATTACAATCAGTTATGGTGTCTCCATTTTCTGTGTTTACGCAGAGAATCACATTTCTGAGGTCAAATGGAATGACAGTTATACTGTAGTTATTTGAAAACATGCTTAGCTGTACATTTTGCCTGTATCTGAGGACTGAATTTCTGCAGAAGAGAGGATGGGTATGATTCATCAATCCTTCCTTACATGAATAAAATTTCATACACATCAGTTTTAGTCAGGGCATGTCTATGCTGCACAACACGGTGCTGTGGAGAGACACCCAGAGCAGCTTAAAAGGAGCCAGCCTGGGTAACTGAAAGCAGTTTAACCACATTGCCTAATGCTGCACACTGTCGAATTTACCCTGTTTTTTGGCAAAGTAAATTAGCTTTGACAAAGCACTGCATGACTAGGCTATCCTGCTCCCAGTGCATGAGCCAGCTTTGGCACCAATTTCTACGTCGGACTTACTGTGCAGTACAGCACAGCTAGTAGCAGATGCAAAAGATTGCTTGCATAAAAATGTGCAGATTCATATCCTCAAATTTTATTCTGCACTTACTCATTTTAATAGTATAAAACATTTTTAATTCTTAAATGTCACTGCTTAAAATTCAGTGGTTACTGAATTTTATTTATTACTGAACCAGAACATTGAAAGACTACGATACCACTATAAATAAATCACTAAAGGGCATCAGTTTAGGCTTGCCATGCTCAAACATGATTTTATTATTTATTTTATTTATTTACTGACAGCAGTAACAAACTGCTAACTGGTAGCCGATTTATTCAGACCCTTAAGCCCAATTTTTACCTTTGGCATCCTTATTTCCAGCGTGAAAGGCTATACCATAATCCTAACAGATCACAAACCTTTCATGCTGAAATCTCGGATGAAAAATGTCATTAATAGAATTGCAGTATGTTTTAGAATATCACAGAACCTAGATTTTTTTTAAAGACTCTGGAAAAATGGAGCTTTACTGCCTGCTTTCTGACAGTACTGTTGATAGACCAAATCTTTCCTCCCATGAAATCAGCGACAGAAATCCATCGATGACAATGGGTGCAGATAATAAGGTCTTGCCATGAACAATTTTCCAGTAGGGACAGAATCCCTTTTCATCTCTCAGAAATTATTTCAAACTTCCTAGTAAGACAGTCTTTTGGCATCATAATCAGCAAACTTTTCAATACCAAAACAATACATGCTAACTTGATATTCCAGGAAAAAATTATGTTCAAACTATTCAATGTTATTCTTCCCAAATCTAAACAGAACACATATACATGCATTTTGAAAAAGCAGCCTGCTTCAGCCCCCAAATTTTATATTGAGAGCTGAAGGCTTGCTGAAAATCGACAGCTCTTGTAATAAGCTGAAATATTAAATTATGCATAAATTGGGTAGAAAAGTAAGAGTTTTTAAAACTAGATAGTTTTAATCTCTATCTCTGCTTGAACTAAAATATAGCTATAAGAGCTACATGCAACTCCTCCTACAATAAAATACCTAACTACCTAACTGTGGCAGAGCTCCAGATCCTCCAGAAGGACCTTAATGATCCTAAATTTAAATTAAAATACTTGAATGTATACAGTTATTACCAGAAAAAAAAAATGGAAAAAATCTGAGGAAAAATGTACCCATATGGAGGACTCTAATATCCATGGCACAGACCTTGAGAACAATACCAGAAAATTGGCTGAATTAACTGTATCAGAATGTACACTATGCAAGAAGACATGTATATGCAACACGCATTTCTGCTTCTCTCAATAAAAATAATTTTGATAAAAATGCAACTTTCCTCCCCAAACTGAAGTTCTACTACAAAAGGGTTTGGAATGGAGCTATAATCCCTGTTCTCATCCACGCAGGACTTCATTTTCATCCAAGTTGAATGAAGATGTCATATTCATCAAACATATTCTGTGGACTTAGAATTGGTTTTTTATTTTGCTTTATTTAATAGCTCACACAGTGCAATCACTATGAAGCAGAAATTTAGATAAATACATTATTTTTCTACCAGGCACTGGATTAATGCTCAACCTTGCAACATCCAACTGTTGCTCCATATTAATTTTACAGCCAATTGCTGCTCAAACCCTGTAGCGATTTGGCTTTATTCTGATCTCCACTCCTCTCACAATTTCACATTTTCCCATATAATATTACCGTACCACCATAAATGATAGAAGCAGTCTCCTAAAAACCAGTGATTGCTCCAAGGTGCTTGAATTTCTGCCTTGAAATGACCTACAAAGAAGAGAAAATGCCCTGATGTCAGTCTTGGCTTTCTTTCTGATTATATAACAGGGGAAAAATGATACAGATTTTTTTTTTTACTTTTATTTTTATGTTAGTTTTGTAAAAACTATGCAGGGAATTATCCAGAATTACTATTGGTGATTACCTAAGGAGTGAAATGGGGTTACCACAGTAATAACTGGGAGCTGAGTAAATGGGAAGTATTTTAACCTTCTCTATAACCATGCAGTGTCTTTTTTGTGTTTGTATTTGCACCTTGTGTGAGAATCTGCTCTTCAAGAAACAGTCAAACTTTCTCTCCCGATTAATATCCCCACCTTACAGTCCAAAATACTTTCCACTAACAACTCTAATTTTTTCTCTAGGAAAAGAAATTCATAACTGTAGACTACTTATGACATTCTATTTCTAATTTTAAAACAATCTCCTTTTCACACTCCCACAAAACAAACAGCCCAATCCTTTCTCCCTTTTTCCCCTTGAAAAAGAAGGCAATTTATAGAAACTACTAAGAAAGCAAAAGGCATTTGAGCACATCAGTAGCATTCACTTGCAAAGGGTTTATGTTTGAAAGCTAAAAACACTGTCCTCAATACAGTACAAGACACACTATCTGCAGTATTACTTTTAATATCAAATTACTGCAACTGTCTAGCACCACAAGCTAAACCTATAACCAAGAAGTGTAGCTAGCAATTTTTCTGCATACATTTAAAAATAATTCTCCTTTTTTTTTTTACTCACCAGAAAGTCGAATTCATTTTTGAATTGCAAAGGTGCAGAGTGTTTCTGGATACACCTAACTCAGAGTAATTTGCAGGGTTACCACTTAGTCCATTACAATTGGCACACACTGTTTTGGAGACATATTCTTGCTTTGATTTTGTTTTGTTTTAATTGAATCTCTACTACTTTGGAGAAAAGTATCCCTGCAAAAGTTCTGTTAATTTTTATAATATAAATTAAAATGCCTGATTTACACTAAAGGCTACTAAATCCTTCTGATTGCTGCACGGAAACTGTATTAACTTTGTAGTTATAATCCATTCATAAAGCCAATTCAACTCACCAATTGAGTTGGCAAGTTTCAAAAGACACTATGTAGTTTCCACTGATACTGAATTGCTATACTATTAAGGTCAGAACAATTAACCAATTCTAGAAAAAGCATTTTATCTATACATCAACATGCACAGATATTCTGTCTCCCTGGAAAAATATAGGCAAAATATGATTTTTTTTTTATGAGGGGAAGAATCAATCATAAAAATAATTAGTTAGCCATTAATGCTTTGTTTAAGGCAAAGCATTATAAGGGGTTGTACCGGTACNAAAAGTAAAATGTTTGAATGCAATTATTCCCCACTAGAGTATTAAAAACCCAGGAAAAACAACCTAAGTTTCACTGAAGCAACATCCCACCATCCTAAGGCCCCTGATAACCTGACCTGTTGGGTTTTTTTTCCAGCACTACAAAGAAAAAAAGTGAATGAATTTACTGCATCTTTCAAAACCACAGTCTTCTAACCTTGTATTCCAAATTACTATGACACAGTTACGGTCATCTAGTTATTACACCTGACTGATTATTTCTTTCAAATTATACTCAAAAATCCTGGGTAGTAGTAAACAGAAATTAACAAAAAGGAATAAATGGCCATCTACAAATAGAGGGAAGCCTAGTAATACAATTCATATTCTGAAATATTATAATTTTTACTGATAGAAACTGATTAAATCACATTCAATCTTGGACTGTAAAACATGAATCCCATCTGAAAGCCATTTCTAGAAAAGAGCAGCAGAATCTCTGGTTTTGTCATTGTTCAGAAAATAACTGTGCAGATATTGTCAGTCTACCACTCATTAACCAAAATATTGTCCTTCCTTTTTTTNTTGTCCTTCCTTTTTTTTTTGTTGAAGATTTTTGAGTAACTCTGTCTTTGCCAGACACCCACGCACACCCTTGCACACCTCTGCCCCTTGCAGGAAACTCCATTTGAAAAGTGGCCTTTTCTGTTTCTGAATTTGTAGGCCCAAAAGAGGGTATTGCACAATGTCCAAGCCTTAATAATTCTCACTGCAAATAATCTGGCATTTTTTGAAGTGCATAATTACTCAGAAAACAAGATGTAAGTGGGAGATCAAAACACAGAAATCAGAGACTGGGTGAAAAATCAGTAGTCCTTTTCTTTCCAAAGATTAAGTTTTAAACATTGTTT
>WEIT01008893.1:43341-62600 GCA_013389985.1 Dryoscopus gambensis
GGCGGGGCTGACCCCCTCTTTCCGCCATTCAGGGGCAGTGCCGGGGGGCCGCGGGGCCGTGTCTGTCCGCCTGCACGGGGCTTTTAACAGTAGGATCCTTGTGCTACAGCTTCAACAGAGGCCTTCTGCTGTCGGCTGCAGAATTTCTAATAGCAGCAGCAATTAAGAAAAAATAATGTGTTTGCACCTGATTTCCCCATTTCTTTAAAATTTGCGAGTTGGCTTCATCAAGTCCCCCTTCCTCTCTTCAGGGATTTAAGTGAGTTAAAGGAATCTAGTCGTTCCTAGATACGTTTATTTCAAATCCTAGCAGCCACAGCATATTTAACCATTTGAGAGCTCGGTTTGGTCATTCTGTGACAGGGTCTCGTTGCCAAGGTGGGCTCCGGTGACACTGACCAAGACCATGGGAGTGGCATTGGCGAGAGCGGCTCAGTGGACTGCTGCTGGCTCTGGAACTGGCACACTTGAAATCACCCCTTTGAACGAATCCCTTTTAAATCAAATTATTAAGTTTGCAGAGGACTTCAGCGCTAAGCATCCTCAGGAAGCAGCATTTGTCTTCAGAGAGCCCCTTGAGTGGAAAACGCAGTTGAACTCTTCAGTGTTTGGGGAGGGTTACGAGATCAAGTAAGTCTGAACTGCAATGTATTTTCAAATGCAGATGGTGAACTATGAAGAAATATTGTCCTCATTTAGCATGAGAAAAACCTTATTGTATTTGGGAGGCTGAAACAGGTGGGGGTTTTGTGGATATATATTGAAAATTTTGAGCTAGAATTAGTAGAGTGTAAAAACTTACTTTTTGAGAGTTTGAGATAATTCTGTCTTGTTTGTGATGCAGACCTGTTTAGCCAGTGATCTATACAACTTTCCCTGTCTAGTCCCAAGATTTTTTACAACGTGTCTAACAGTGATTAACTGTGTCATTTCTCTTGGTGTTAGGAGTTGCTCCTGTTGACCTTGGCTGGTTGCCACATGTCCAGTAAGCTGCTCCTCCTCCTATACTGGACAGGAGAGAAAAGTACAATGAAAGGCCCATGGGTTGAGAAAAGGACAGGGAGAGATCACTCACCAGTTACTGTCATCAGCAAACCGGACTTGAGTCACAGAAATTAATTTAATCTGCTGACAATCAAAAGTCAGAGTAGGATATGAGAAATTAAACAAATCTTAAAACCTTCTACCTTCCTCCCACCTCTTCTTCCTACCTACCTCTTCTCAAGATCAACTCCTGATTTTCTCTGCTTCCTTACCCCAGTGGCACAAGGGGACAGGGAATGAGGGTTGAGGTCGGTTCATTGCATGTTTCTCTCTGATGTTTCTTCTTCTTCACACTCTTCTGCTCCATCATGGGGTCCCTCCCACAGGACAGTCCTTTATGAACTTCTCCAGTGTGAGTCCTTTCCAAAGGCTTCAGGTCTTCACAACCTGCTGCAGTGGGGTCCCTTCCATGAGGTGCAGTCCTTCAGAAATAGGCTGCTCCAGTGTGGGTGTCCCTCAGGGTCCCAAGTCCTGCCAGCAAACCTGCTCCAGCATGGTGTCCATTCTCCATAGGTCCATGGGTCCTTCCAGGAGCCTGCTCCAGTGTGGGCTTCCCATGGAGTCACAGTCTCCTTTGGGCTTATCCAGCTGCTGATGTGCTGTGAATAAATTGGTCAACCTTGGGAGTTTCCTGAAATATAGTTTGAAGAAATTGTATATCGTGGTATATCAAGTGATGCTTGAACAACATTCAAGATTGCTCAATTAAAGTTCTTATTTTAAAAAGATACAATTTATTTTTTCTAGTGAAGCAACTGTTCAGTCTGAAGCCAAAGGTAAAGATGGCCAACCATTGCTTGTCCTCTCGGCATCAACTCTCAGAGTTCGCAGTTTTGACCAGCTGTCCCGTTTGCTACGAATTGCTATGGAAAAAAAGTTAAAGGAAGCACAGGCATGCCTTGAAGGTTTTCTTTCTTCTTTGTTTTTTCATCTCTCCTTTTTCTTAAGAAGTATATGTCTTCTTCAGTTCATGTTTATGAAATGTCCAGGAAGGAAGATATGCCTTCATTATAAGTATATGAGAAGGTGTTAATTCATGAAGGTAGCTAAAAGTGATCCAGAACATGAAGGAAATTCTATTTCTTCTTTTATTTACACAGAAATTAATAACCCAGAAATCTGGAATAAAGTTAAAATAAAACTGTTGAATCTCATATACAAATTCATGTATACTGAGTAATATCCCAGCTATTACAACAGACAGTAGGTTTAAGTTTGGGAAAACAAACATTTTATTTGAGGCTAATAACAGTTTTTTCCTATGTATGTAGTTTAATGCTCCTTTAAAATTTTACATCCTTTAAAGATAGCCAAAGAAAAAATAATATGCTTAAAGGCATTCTTACCTGCACAGGGTTCACTGTGAGCACTTCCAGATTCCTTCTCACAATGGCTTTAAAATAGAGGTATGAGTATTTCCACTGTATCATCTTCAAGTCTTAGATTTTCAAAATGACAAGTCTCTTGATATGCTAAACTAGGTATCATTCTCCTACCTAGAGACAGAAGAAATCAGTGATATTCTTTGATAATATTAGTAGAAACTGCCTTAGTAAAATAAAAATTCTCATATTGAATCAAGTTTCAGAGCCATCTAATTATGGGTCCTGTCAGTGATCAACCATGAGTATTAGGGAAGAATAATATGGACAGTTTATCATGCAGAGCCATTCACAGACGCATGGGACTTCATTTGCAGGAACAGAGCAAAATGGTTTTGTAAAACACATTGATATGCAGTTAGGTCACTGTTTACCAAGGAGAACAGCTGGCATAGCTGAGGAAGTAATGGGGCCATTGGGAATGCTGCTAGAAAACCTAAAGATGTTCTTTAACACTAAATTGTATTTCCAAAATGATCAATTTTCAGTGAGTTAAGCCCATTGATTTCCTGTTTTGGAAATCAGCCAGGCATATTTTTGGATAAGGGAGTGTTGATAAAGGGAACTGTTTAATATTCACCTCGTGGTTGAATGAATCTTAATCTTTGCTTTGAAAAGCACTTAGTTTGTTAAGAAAAAAAAAATCTTTTTTTTCTTCATGTTTTTAAATTCTTATAAGTACATTTCAAATTGCAGTAGAGGGATATGAAAGAATACATCGTACAGTAATGTTTGATGAATAGCTATACACATGATAAACTTTTTATTGTCAATTAATAGCCTCAAATATTGTAAATTAATAGCCTCAATTGAGCAATTGAAATAAGAAGAATTTGTCTTACCTGATCATTTTAAACATGGTAGCACATGGCATGATTCTGTTTCATGTTTACAGCTAACAGAGATCCTATAGTGAGAATTCTTGGCCCTGAGTATGGGACTGTTGAAGGAGAAGATACGTCCATCTTGCATTTATTTGACAAAGTGAAAAAAGAATCTGATCCCGAAACAGAACTGAAAATGAAAATTCTTCTTCTTCTTCATCAGCTGGATTTGCAACTGCTTAATAGTTCTTTGAAACAGATTTCACAGTAAGTGCATTTCAAATAGAAGCTAAGCATCTCAGCCAGTGCATTTTTTTTGTTTTATTGTTAAATCAGATTGGTTTCAACCCACAACATGTGTTTTTGGTATGACAGAGAAATTTCTTGAAATAATTTTCACTGTTTGCTAAGTTAATGAAAAATCTTTTTTTTTTTCCTGAAGTTTTTTCTATAGGTGTGGGTATGCAAGTGTGTGCCCACAAGTGTGGGCGTTTTATTGCATCTATTGCATATGTTTTGCATTTTGTTAGCAAATTGAAGTCATTTGGACAAACAACAAAGCCACAGTTAAATATTTTCAAGGAAGTGTTTATTTCTTCATGGAACTGTATTAAGTATTACATTGAGTCTGTTTCACAGTTACAAGGACTTTGCATTAGGTTTGGAACTAAAATTTCACTAACCTATAGATAAAATTAAGAAGCTGGAAGAGAACCCATTTTCATATTTTTGTTTCTTCTATTAGGACTCAGTGTAAAAGAAAAAGATTGTTTAATATTCTCTTCATTTCTCTGAGTACATCCTTTTCAATGAATACATATTGGACCATTTTCTATTCATTCCAGAGATGTAAGACTAAATCCAGCTACTGTAAATAATGAAGTGAATCTTCTCAAGAATTTCTCTGGGCAAGGAGAAGATACTGTACTTGAATCACTGGAATATACATCAGGTACAAATCTGACCATATCTCACATTTACATAGACGTTTATTAAAGTACTTGAATTCTGTGTGAAATTTTCTGAATTAATTTCAATAATACATTTGAAGCGTTTATTTCCACCTTGAACTTATAAGGTAAAATAAAAAGTGTTTTCTGATATGCAATGGTGTTCCTCAGCCTTTACATACAGAAATAATCTCTCAATTATATGAATGTTTTCAATGGAAGCAGAGGAAGACAAGTGAGTCCCTGATCCTGAAAAGTGCTAAGCACAATTATAGTTCTTGGTTGAATTGGGCCATGGGTCACAGAGTTTTGGATGATTAATACTTAACAGTATGAATTCTTAGGAGCTAGGTATTGGTTTTGGAATTTGATTTGCATACGTGTAATATTAATCATCAAGCATAACTATTAAAATACTTTTAAACTGGATACTACAAACACTAATGCTAATTGATTACAGATTACATGTTCTCTAACGGATGCCGAGCTCCTCCCTGGAGACAAGTGCATGGAGAAATTTGTTATTTAGTCATCAAACCACATGACACTGATCCTTTGTATATCACTTGCAGCACAGCAGGAGTGTTTTTAAATGGAGTAAGTAATAATAAAGGATACCATTGAGTAATGAATATTTTTATGTGCTAAAATCAAAACTCAGTCATGTTTAGGGTAGTTGTAACTGGGCTGTAAGACCTGCAGAGCTTGTGTTTTGGTACAGGAGTGAAAGCCACAGTAATAAATGTATGCTAGTTTGCCCATATGTTTTAGCTGCTTTTTCTGTAAGTTTTATACTAGGAGTGTATTCTGCACTCTTTGCTAGCAGTGTTTTATTAGTCTTTAAATAACAGTTCTCCACACTATTCCTATTTAAAGGTACTGTGGGACTCAATGCCTCTCTAATGCCTTATTGCCCTTGGTCTGAGGTGTGATATTATTGTGTGGGGCTCATAGAGCGTGCTTTGGTCTTTTTATAAATGATAAGCGGTTCCTTCTTCTTTCAGCAGAAGTTTTTTAGAAATTACTTCTCTTTTTTCTCCTTGTTTTCCTTTTGGCTACCTTTTCCCTAAAACCTAAAGATGGGTTTTATTTAGTCCCTTACACGTGTTAAGTGGTGACCAGAGTTCTTATATTCATTTTGAAGAGAGACTGATGTCCATCAGGCATAGCTCCACAGATTGATTTCCTAAGAGTTAAAAATCCAGGGAAGTTTTGACTTGGCACATTTTTAATAGATGAAGCTCATAAAGCTCAGGCAGTCAGGTCACGTTATTTTCTGTGCCTTTTAGACATCTGCCATACTGCACGGGCAACTCACATTTACTTGATTGTTTGCCATAACCCATAAATTCTTTTCAGTGGAACTACACAGGGTACAATTAACTGATGATTATTGCCTGCAAAATTTTGTGTAAGATCTTGATCATCTGTTGGGGTCCATGGAGATGATCCATGCGTCTTTATGAAGCATTTTTGAAGTTTGGTCAACTCTGCTGAGCATGAAACTTCTTTATCTAATTCATTACAGTATGACCTTGGTGCTCTTTTGCACAATTTTATGATGCAGATTAAATTACCCGTGTAAGGCATAACTATTAACAATTTCAAATGTATTCTCTTTTTAAGGGTCAGCTAAAGGGTAAAGATATTGACTATGAAAGAAAAAGTGATCTATATAAAGACATAGTCACATTTTTAAGGGAAAAATCACCTAGATTTGTAGAAAATATGGCTAAACAGGTACGTATTATTGATACTGGGTGTACTTCTTTGTGCAAATATAGATTGGTAAGAATTACATTGTAAACCTGGCTGAACGTTTATGTTCTTTATCAAAGATAAATCTATGATTAAATGAAGAATTTTAAAGACTGCAGTGCTTTTAAAAAATATTCTTTGTTTCAGTTTCTAATAAATATGTTTCTTTGCAAATAATACGCCATTTCATGTACTGTTCTATCATACTTTAAAGTGGGGTTCGATCCAACATGTGAGTTCAGCTTCTAATTTTGCATGAAATGTTTTGCCCGTCTTCTGGTATTGTTCTTTATGGAGCAGTGGAAATGTTAAAGCAGGAAAATACGATATCTGGATGGAAAGGGTCAGCTTTTTATGACAGTATTTTTCTGTGATCAAAACCACTTACATTTTTATTTTCATTCTTTGTAACCCAAACATAAATAATTGCCCAACTTTTTTTATGAGAGCTGCCTGATTTAAATATCAGAGCTGAGAGTTAGATATCCAGCTTACACACTTTGTCTTGCTTCAGACACTGTAAAATGCAAGTGTTTTGGCTTTTATTTAGAGCTCCATACTAGCTAGAACCACGCATTAACCATTACAATTTTAGTTGTTTCATTGTTCCTCATAAAACTATTTTTTTTTTAGATTTCTAGTGTGGTTTTAACATATTAACTTGGTGGTAAAATTCATTACAGGCCAAAACATGTCAAGAGTTTTATTGTGGTTATTTAACTACTATTTTAATTATTGAAAGAAGGAAGTAATTAATAGGCAAATTTTCTTATCCTCTAGTTCTGATTTCCTGGGATGTAGGGCTGATATTTAATTTTTGAGAAACAGACATTTGACAGTTTTGAAGGAACAGAGCATTCCAAGTTTTACACATAAATAATAGTAGCTTATATTAACAGTAATGGAATTAGATTTGTGAGATGTTCTGTTTGAAAGGGTATTAAATTCCAAATATTTTCCTTTATCTCACAGGCAAGTATTTTTTAATGTTATGCCTAGATATTGGTTTACACTTCATAAATAGGACAACATATGAATGTTTTTAGGCATTGGCTTAATGTATTTGCAGTGATTTGGCTTCATTTGATGCTCATGAAAGGTAAAATATGGTAATATTTTACTGTTTTTTCCATTCTAATCCTAAATGCTAATATAGATTAATGTTACTATTGGTAATAGAGATAACATGCCTTTATTTACTAGTTTTCTGCGCTTATGAATATATTGTAACTATTCAAGAAATGTGTGCATTTACTAAATAAGAGCAAATAAATAGAACTTATCCTGTTTTTTTTCAATTTTCATGTAAATCACACACTCAGTATTCCCTGACTGTGTAAATAATTTTATGCAGGAGAGTATACATTATATCTTTTTAATGGTTTAGGAATTTCATATCATCTTGCCTTGCTGAAGAGCTGGTTTAGTACATTCTGCTTTCTAAAACTAAGATTTAAACAAGTTAATACCGTAGAGCTGTAGCGCATTTGGACCTGAGGGAAAATCTTCTCTGCTCTAGAACTATGAAAAGCAGAGAAAAGCTGTATTTCCAAGTTCGCCTAAATGAAGTAAAATATGAGTGGAAATAGTTTTGATTTATTTTCTGAAGAGAAGAGAGCTTCAAAAAGCTCATTACATACACATATATTGCAAAACCAATTAACTTTTATAATATCTGCCTGGCCTTGTTTAAGCGAACGTTCAGAATTGCTGTATTGGCGTATAGTGCTGTAGCAAACATACTTTTAAAAATATGCTTAACTGATCAAACTACAGCACCGATTCCCCTGTGGTTTGTCTAGTTTATCGTGTGCTAAATCGTCTTGTATAGAGTACATTTTCAGAATGAGAGAATTAGCATGAGTTAGTTTGGAATTAGACACTTGAGTTGGCAAGGCATCAACAGCCGATTCTCATCAGGGACCGGTTGAAAACAGGCCCTACTGTGACAGTCTCCATAAAAGTGCTCTGAATCAGACACATAAAGGAATGTCTTCACCTATCTGGTACTGACAGCTGCAATAACAATAATAATAATAAGTAACCATCATATGTTGACTTTCCTGTAAAAATTGAATGTGTTCCAATAGAGAATAAGAGTTGACAAGGGTCCTTTCTGTTCTGTATATTCTTGATCAGCCATGGTACTAGACACTGACAGCTGAAGGACTGGTAGGTGCCACTCAGCTCCATTCTTGTGTGTGACTTGTTCAACAATGTTTTGTCCTGAGAGGCAGAAGATTAAAAAAAAAAGGAATGTGTTTATATTAATTCTAAACTATATCAAATTAAATTACTTGGAACCAAACTCTAGCAGTTTATGATAGCCTGTTTTCAGTTTTATGTTCATTACTTTTTTGTGGGAATTTTTTGTAAATCCTTTATGCAGGGAAATAGTTTTTATGTAAATGATCCATTGAAAGCTGAATGGCTGACTTTGCAATTCTGAATCTTAAAACTTGTTTGGACCTAGGTTGTGTAAAAATGCGTGTGTCACAGATTTTTGACATATTAGAAATCAAACAACACCAAATATTCAAGAATGTTCTGGAAGTTCCAAATTTATCAACTTGATTTACTTAAAAAACTTCAATTTAAACATAATTGCTGCTTTCCAAATTAATGTTTTGTTCTTTTAAAGACAATATGATTTTGTGCTTAGAATCTAATTCTACATTTAATGCATACAATTTTAAGGCACAGAGTCCTAGAATTGTGCTTGTAACTTACTGTTTTAATATTCATTATTCATATAGCAATGAGTGACAAACCATGTCTCCTTTTGTTAGGAATATAGTTTTTTCAAAGAACTAGCACAGGAGAAGAGCTATCAGCATGTGGAAGGTGCTGAGGTTTCTGGCCAATCACAGAGCCTTCATGATTTTACAGAAAAGACTGTATGTGAGAAAGGGAAAAGTTCTTCAGCAGGGGGAGGATCCAGTGGCCAGAGGTTAAAACCATGTATGAAGTGGAAGAGCACCGGGCTTTCTGCTTCCCAAAGATAAGTAGTTATCTTTAAAATTGAATTTTCCTGTAGATCTCTCTAAACTGTGCTAATGATTGGGTTGGCATGTTATAGGTTTCCATTATTGTCTTAAGTTATGAGGAATAAAACAAAGCTGACTACATGTTAATTTCTAAGGAGAGAGTTTGGACCACCAAAGAGAGTTCTCAGGTTTTTTTCTGTCATGCAACAACTTTGATGTCATTAGGTCACTTTCACAGAAGGAAACTTGCAATCATCCGCAGTACTGGTCCTTCAAGGCTGTGATATCATCGTATTTTTGGTGTAAAATGCCTTTTAAAGCAAGACAGAGTAGAAAACCTAATCTAAACCACACTTTCTGAGGGAGGTAAAGGAGATTCAGGATGGAAAATCAGAATGATTCTTACTTATTACTACCACTTTGTAATGATTTTGTATTATATGAGCTACTTCTCTAGCTCTGCTTAGCAATGATATTCACTAATGAGATTATCTCAAAGTTTAAACACCCAAAGTAGAGTGTATATATATATATTGGATATTGTTGGATTTTTCTTCCAAAATCCTGAGGGAGCCGGGCTTGTTTAGCTCCTGATTTTGTGTTAGTGGAGGAAGAAGAATATCTGCAGAAAAGCCTTTCAATGTCATCCTACAAAAAATAGTATCTTTCTCAAGTCTGCCAATCTATCAAGTTGCAAGAAACATTTTAAAGAGATTTTGGATGTGACCTATGGTTATCAGTTTAAAAAAAATGGCTTTCCAGAGCAAGAGCTAACCTATTTCTACAGTCATTGTAGAGTCTTGATGTAGTGAAATTGAATGTAATCATAAATAATATTCTCTTTTTTTCTTGTGACTGTGATAGAGTGACCAGCCGAGGTTCAAAAAGACATTTTGCTTTCACAACATTGTAATTTAGGGACAAAAAAAGCACCAGAGATTGTGGCCAGCTAGGACTAGACGGTTTTTTGGAATACAAGGAAAGCAATATATATTGTATTCAGCTGATCAAAGCTATGGAACATCTCATTGTATGGAGGAACTAGGCAGACCAAAACTGCCTGGAAATAAGATGACTAAAGGAGAAGAAGAAGGATACGGAAAATCATGTCTGGGATGGTAAATAGGGAACACATAGTCACTGTCTGTTCTGGACAAAAATAAAGGGCATCAAATGAAAATGAGCCAGTGAGACCAGTTCAGAACAAAGGAAGAGACTTCTTCTTACACCACATAGCTAAGCATTCGAATTCTGTGCCAGAAGATAGTAAATTCATTTGTTTATGTGAGTTCAAAAAGCAACCAGAGACATTCATTGAACTATTCATCCATCCAAAACTGTTAATGCATGGACAATCAGGAGTTTTCTGAATCACAGTATGCTGAAGAGTATTCTGGAAAAAATAATTTCTGTGTTCTTTTTTTTTTTAAATAAACCCAAATCCAGTAGTGCAAAAGCTGCAAAAAAAGACTCTGAAGAAGAAGGGAAAAGTAGTACTGTACGTCTGACTACTAAAAAGACAGCCAGTGACAAATCTAAAACTGTTAAAATTCAACAAACTTCAAAATGGTATGGGTTACTTATTTTTCTTCCTTCCATTTTAAAATTTTTATTTTCCCTATCTACAGTAATTATCACTATACTTACCATTTGGTAATGTGAATTGTATTTTTCTATTTTTTTTATTAGGCAGTGTTGTCATACCTGTTTGAAATATGCTTGTCCATATTAGTTTATAACTATTTGAAATTGGTGACTGTTTATTTATTTTTAGTAAAACATCAAGCAGCCTTGAAGATGTGGGTGAAAGTTCCTCAGAGACTGAGGAAGATGAACAGCCTGTACATCGTCAGGAAGGAGGCACTGATTTGTCACCAGAATACTGGGGAGTTCAGAAACTTACAAAATATGTAAAAGTAAGTAAGCCTTGATAAATTGTATAAAAAATAAAAAAGTTATGCTTAAGGGCACCAGACCAGTTACTTATCCTTTCCACTTTCATTATTTAGTATAGCCCTGCAGTACAGTATTTTCAAATCCTGTAACTGTGGACTTTCCTATCACGCACTTTCTTTTTAATCTGCTATTTTTGGCTAATATAGCCCTTTAGATTAAACCATCTGTTCAGTGTTATTTAAAACGTAAGATGGCATAATCTCTTTATTAATTATTGGGTTTCTGTTTTTCTTTTTGTATGAAACTTTCAAAGAGATTTCTTTATGTGGATAATAACTTTCAAGAGTTTTTATTAAAACTGAATAGTTGCCTAAAGTCTTTCATCGACTATGATTAATGCATGTCTGAAATAATTCTAACACGGTCTTGTGTCTGGATAGATGCTTTAGTGGACAAGAAAATGTGTGATAAACAGGCATCTTCTAAAACAAACCAAAAAAATGGTTTTTACACAGACTTGTTGAAAATCTTTTGGAACCTGTAAATATAGATAGTTAGAATTCTGAATATGTCTGAAACAGATCAAAAACCCAACATCCCTTTACTGTTCTGGAAAACTCTAATCATGTTTTTCCCTCAGGAGAAGTTCTTTTACAAGTTTCTACTGGAATTTATGTTCTGTTAAGTTGCTAATAAAAGTGCTGGCTTATTTATTTTTTTGAGTACAACTACAGAGTATACACATCCGACTGATAAAACAATGGTGCTGGCTTTTCCTACGGCAGAAAGAGTAAGTCATATGAGGAGCAGCTGAGGGAGCCGGGCTTGTTTAGCCCGGAGAAAAGGACACTCAGCGGTGATCTTATCACTCCCTCCCACTGCCTGAAGGGAGGTTGTAGCCAGGTGGGGGTCAGTCTCATCTCCCAAGGCAGCCAGAGATGGGACAAGAAGACCTGGCGTCAAGCTGTGCCGGGGTGGTTCAGGCTGGACGTCAGGAAGAATTTTTCACTGAAAGGGTTGTTAGGCATTGGAACAGGCTGCCCAGGGAAGTGGTGGAGTCACCATCCTTGGAAATGTTCAAGAAATGACTGGATGTGGCACTTGGTACTGTGGTTTAGTTGACGTGGTGGTGCTCAGTCAAAGGTTGGACTCAATGATCCTGAAGATATTTTCCAACCTTTATGATTCTGTGATTCTACAATTAAATACTTGTGAGGAATAAGCAAAGTTTTGGCTCCTCAATCTCCTTTTAACTGTTGTAGAAGAGTAACTCAGTCTTTTAAAATGTACTCGTTGTACTCACATTGCTTGTTCTCAGTTCATGTCTGTGGGGCCTTGCAAGTGGACCTGGCAAAGAGACACAGACAAACATGGATAATGCAAGCCTGTCTACAGTTATCTTTTCTATGTTGGACCTCTGTATTTTTGTCATTTTGGCTATGGTAAAATAACCCTTTGCAAATGTAACTTTGAGCATGTAACTTGCTCAGCTATTCCTAATGCTGAACACAGCATGTATACATTTTGCTTTATAGAATTCTCCCTTACTTGCATGTAATTACAGTTCAAGAGGTTGTTTTCAAACCTTTCAGTTTGCTAATAGCTTGTTTCTGTCTGTGTTATGAAGCAACTCTTTGTACTTTTCTGAGAGCTCTGAGAAACAGCCATGTTACTTTTTAGCAAAGACTCAAGGTCCTTCTGGAGAGGATACTTGAAGTTCATTACTGTTGATGAGTTCCCACTAATCTTGATTGGCCCATTTATGTACCACCCTCTTTACTGACAAGGCTCTTCTCTCCTGGTTACTTAATTCTCAAACTCCCTTTCTTCTCTAGATCCTTCATATAGTCATGTTTAGATTTTAGTATTGAACAGAAATCAGTATTGAAATTCATATCTATATTTGCATAAAACCATGCTGAAAGAAGAGTGAGAATGACAAATAGGAAAGTATATTTTTCATGTACGTCTGTTTTAGAAATGAATATATTTTGTTGCATCTGTCAACGAGCAAAATTACATAATGGTTTAGAACTAGGAAATGACAGGGCAGCATTTTTGATAAGATAGTGAGTACCCATTAAGAAGTCTATAATATAAAATTCCATACTACGAAAAAGTTTTGTTGCAAAAATTCAAATATATACTTGTTTATGTATTCACGCACACCTGAATTTTCTAATAGTTTTTAAAGTTAGATATAAATTAAACTAAGTAATTGAAAATATACTTAAAATAGTTCTGTGTTCAGTCTTAGCTACATAAAGCAAGAACTCCCTAGTGTCAGATAAAGCTGAAAAGAGATGCTTCAGTGCCATACCACAGACAGTGGTTGAAATGTTTTATTGATGGAGTGCTACTTTAGCTTGCACATGGAATTCATTTTAATGCAAGTATAAATACTGCACTTCTGGCCAGACTTGGGAGATTTTTTGGCATTCTTGTTGTTCATGTAGGCAAGTGTTCATGACACATGCAACATAAGAGAAAATAGATTTATGACTGTGTTATTTAAGCATCTACAAGCACATTTATATAGAAGCACAAATTTCAAAGGGCTTGTGTTGTTTGCCCATCTGAAAAAATTAATAAAATGTCTTAAATAATAGATGTTTGAGATACCAAGAAAATACAATATTTTGTAGATGCAGTCATTTTTTGAATGTCTGCTAAAGTTAATATGAATCACAATTCAGCAAGACTCTGTAAATCAATTTGCAAACAAAAAACTCCCATAAAACCTGAAAGATACCTACTTTTTCTATAATGTTAGACTGTCATTAAATGTTAAAAACATGGTTGCTATAGGTATAAAGCAAACTTCCAAGATGCTGTGAGTTGTGCCTGTAGGCTCTGTACTTTTCTGGAGAGAAAATTCCAGTGCTGGGGAAATTCCCTTCTGACTTCTTGCCCCTCTCCACTCCCCTTCCTTTCTGGGAAAGTGTATCCATGTTGGAATTGTTCCGCTGGGAAGCAGCTGCTTCTGTGGTCTGGCTCCTTGTCCTACCTTCAATCTTCCCAGGGCTGTGAAGCAGGAGATGGAGCATGTGTGTTCCTGCCATGCCTCCCCACTGACTTAACAAAGAGCAGAAAAATAGATCAGTGAGCTTGGTGATGGCCTTGTGTTAGGCATCCTTTGTGGCCAGAGTAGATAAAATTGGAATTAAGTGCTCTGTTGATGTTTGTAACAGTGAGATTCACCCAGCCTACTTCAGATTTGACATCATTTATTAAATTGGTGCTTCTGAAGAATTTGATTTCTAGAGGAAGGACTATATTTTACATCTGAATAGTTTTAGGAGTAAGATGAAGATGTCAGCTTTTTAAGTTATCCTTTTACTAGAAATGGGGAACATCAGGTAGAAATGCGGAACCTTCTTTGTGGCAGAGCTGGTGCTGTTGGGTGAAAAAAAAAAAGAAGAAAAAAATGGTTAGAGCTAGGCTTTGTGCTACCCACTGTTCAGCACTGGCTATTGCCAGTTTTATGATAAAACTGAGATGTCGAGAGGTGAATTGGGGCTGGTGACTGTGCCAGGAATAACGCCAATATCCAGAATAAGTCTTTAATCCCTTGAACCCTTGTGCTGTTTGATTTTGGTTCCCTGTAAGGCCATGATTTATACATACACCTATGCCAGGATGAGGATGAAGAGAGTTCTGCAGGACCACATCAGTTACAGAATTCATCCTTCGGTTTCTTACATGGAAAGAAATTCTACTTTTGGCTGTATTTCTGGAGTACGCTAGTGAAACCGGTCAAATCTCACACTTCATGTAAAATATCCATTAATTTCATATCTGTTTGGAATTACTCCAGTGCAAAACACCTCGTTCCCAGAACAGCATTGTGTTTCTTTTCTGCTTTGGAATCCTAGGTGGACAAATCTGCTGTCCCTCCCTAGCTGTTTGTGTCCAGGGCCAGGCCCAGGAGCTGGAGAAAGGCTATGGCACTGCACAGGAGCCAGGGAGAATGTCCCCTGAGTGTGGCCTTGAACAGCAGCTCCCAGGTGCCCATGTGCAAATGAAAATTGTGTGGTTTAGCAACTGATGTACACAGCAACTCTTTCATAAGAACCAGTTATAAATTTATGGCACTTGTGAAGACATTGATGTGGCTTGTAGATTTTTCTCAAAATTTACATGCAGTAGAGGACAGACAGTATTTTTAAATTGCATCGTGGAAAAGTATAGCTTTCTTAAGTTACAATGGTATTGGAAATGTTCCATATTATTAAGATTACACTATTGCTCATTATAAAAATTTAAATCAGCTTCGTGAGCCATGTATTAAGAAATCAATTGTATTTTGGTATTAGCAGAAAAGTAATTCTATTTTATTCTAACATGCAGGACCTCAGAAAAAGACATGAACATCCCACCCAGAGGAATAAAATGGGTCTTCATATACTAATTGTTTAAAGTAAATTACACAAAAAGTAATTTCAAATTTAGTAAGACAAGGAAAAAATAGTGTTAATGTTACAGTGTACCTACTGAAGTACCAGGTGTTTGCTTATTTTGCACATTGTAATGCTTCTCAAAAAGTTTTTTCATTCTTATAGAGAAAGTCTAAAATCTCTGTTGTTTATGGATGTTCCTGTAGTCTTGAAATCTGGCCCTGTATGTATGATAGATGCAAATGTTCGAATCTAATAGCAGGAGTAAAAGTCCCTAATCTCTGTAGGACATATACTGCACGTCAAAGTTTTTTCTACAATCTGTGGATAAGAGTTAACTGGTTTTTCTTTATAATACCTTATTGGCAAGACTTGCGCGAGATTATTTTTTGGCTAGTAAATACATAATAAGCATATGTAAATGCATGTAAAATATTTTTGTACATGTAATAACTTTGTCTCTGTATAATGCCTTTTTTCAGGAGTGACCAACTTTGACCAACTCACCTTATTAGTAGGATGTCTAACAACAAATCTTTTCCCTTCCTTCATGAAAACATATGGTGGGGTAATCTGAAGTAGGTTATTCAACTGGACAGGAAAATCAAGATGAAAAATAAATTTTGCTTTAGTTTGGCTAAGGCTGTTATTTTTCAGAAAATACCAAATGTATGTGACATAATCGTGTGCCACCTGCTAGTGTTTCCTGGCACATGTTTGGCTCACCCATCAGCCTTGGCAAACCTGTCACCCTTCATATCACTCCCTTCTCTAGTGTTCATGAAAGTCTCTTGCTTCCATCTTCCAGTATTAGCCAAGATTTTATTTTAAAATTCGGTAAAGAATATGATTACTGAAGAAAAAAGGGAAATAAAAATATGTGAAAAATGCATTTTATAGGTAAGATATGTATTTTCTAACAACCTAGATAGTGCTGATCATGAAAAAGAAATATTTTTTATGATAATTTTACTAGGTAGGAAATATTGGCAAATGGTGAATTCTCAAATTATTATTATAATTGGCAGCTCTGAAGCACTGGAATAGGTCTCTCCTCAAAATACCGTACAATTATTCTTCATCCCAAGAGACATGTAAAATTCATAACAACCAGTTGAATTGTGACCATTAACACCAACACCAACTCTGATGAATTTCTGTGTAGTAGAGGTTTAATTAATGTTCACACATTCCTCAGAGTTTCATAGCTGATGAGATGAAAGACAATCTAGAAATAAAGAAAAAAAGTAAACAGAATTTAGTAAAAAGGGGAAAGAAGAGATTGTAGATGAAAAATAAAGGACTAAGGAAAAGAATGTAAAATAACTTAAGTTTGATTCTCCTCTTTCTGCAGGGTTGTATTCTGTATGAAAGCAGGTAATGAAATTAATGAGCTATGGTTTTGACACCATAACTGTAGTACCTCTAAAATAGTAGTAAATTGCCACAGTTTCTCAATCTGACTTCAGCTTTTATATTCATGAAGTAGATAATCAAATTGTTATGTTTCCTAAATAATTAGAATGTGATTGTGTCTGAAAGGCAGCAAGAGTTTTAAGTAGTAAGAACAACACTCTGCATTGTTTTTAAGTGTTGTACATTATTCTAGGCTCAATTTAATCACAGCTCACTATACACACAGTTATTTCAGAAGCATGCCTGTGCTTCAGCCACGTCTTCACCCATATTTGTTTTTCCTATGCTCTCACTAAGCCCGTTTCTAAGTTTGTTTTATTTCTCCAGAGAGCACCTGTCTCTTAGTTTTTCATAAACTATTGCTATAATTTTGTTTTCCTTGCAAAAATTCTTTTTGGCTAGTTTCAAGTGACACTGTCTCTTCTGTCTGTTCAGTGCTTATAAAGCTTCAACAGTGTGCAAGCTCTCCGGTAGTCTGCAGAGGGAAAGGTCCTTCCTAGTTCAACCTCATTAACTTTATTCCTCAAGATTCACATCCACTGGTTTCCAAAATTAGTTGGATACATAAAATTAAAATAGCTGTAATAACATTAAGGCTTTTATCCACTTTGTGAGCCAAGTACTAGGCAAAATCAGAAATGCTCACGCAGGTCTGACACTGTCACACAAGGTCAGTAGCACGTCTGTGTTATGGACAGCATATGTCTCATCTCCAAGCATGCAGTCAGAGTTTACAGTGTTAAATTACTGTTGACAGTAGTGCTGTTTGTGTAGGTTTTTTTTCTTTTTTAAATTTAATTCTAGACCCTTTTCTCTTTCTCATTCAATCCTATTTCCTTCTAATTTCTACATGTTCTTTTAAAACACATGTATGCTTTATTTTCCTCAGATGAAGTGTCCTTACAAAATTGTCCAGATGCATCTGGGGAAGAAATGCACCCCTAAACCAAAAATTTCACAACAGAGTAGATGATAAACTTGCACTGTTAAGATATTATATATTATCTTGGCCAGGTTTTCTGTGGTTTTGGGGTCACCATTTCACTTCTTTCCAAGTTTGAGGTTTGAGAAGTTACTAGGAAAAATATTCTATTATTCCTAGTCCAATGAAGTAAAAGTTCATATGTTTGCACATGAGCTGTTAAGACTCTTACCTCCTTTGTAGCAGAATCCAATTTCTATGAATCAGAAAAGGAAAGCTAACAGAATGGATACCTGTCTTGGAAGAGTTTTCAAGAGGGAATCAATGCTTGCCTAACAAAACCTTCTGGTACACACAGAAAATAATAGACATTATTTTGTTTGAAAACTCATTTATTTTCAATTTCATAAAATATGAAAATTTAAACTGTATCTGGGTAATGATATGTCGCTTCTGACACTGTGTAGGGTTGAGGTCAAGATATTAATCTGCAACTAAAACTGTGCAGCTTCTGTGCATTGTTGTAGTCCAGTGTGAATGTTTTGAAACTTTGTGATACCTGTGATTTTTCACTGGCCTTACTTATATTAGTCTGTATGGTTTACATACTGCCAGGCTGGAGCTAAAGAACGCCAGAAGATTCAGGAAGTGGGTCAGGGAATTATTCCATAACTCAGTTATACTTGTCCATAATTCATGTCTTAACAAGTTGCAGCTTGTATGTTTTATAAACTAAGATGAAAAATTGGAACTAGCATTTAAACCATAACAAAACTCGGAGTGTTTAGAGATTCACTAGCATAGAAAAATTGCCTTGCTGAAGTGTATTATGTATTTTATACTGCAATACTCAGTCTTTCATTAAGCTGTATCAAAATTTATTTAGATGTTGCAGTATTTTTAGAAGAAAATTACAAAAAGATCTGTGATTTAAGAGAGTCGAGTTCAACAGAAAATTAAAAAGTCACAAACCTTTAAACTAAGAATTCTGTTTCATACTTTACTATTTGCTTTGGATTTCTTGTTTTATAAAAATGACAATATTACTTTGGGCTGGGATTCCACTTAACAATGTTCTTTTTCCTAGGAGTTTTTTTGTTCCATTAATGAATTTTAATTTTAAAAGTCTGATATAACAATAATTTGACCTACTTTTTTGGGGCTATCGCATTATGCTATTTTGTTTGTTCAGTATTTTTAAAAAATATATTGACTTGGTATGTTTGGTCTTAATTTTATCAAGTATATTGTAATTGCCATTCAGATTATATATACTCATAATCAAAACTGGGGTATTGTACAGAAGAATGACAAAACTACCCACAAACAGCCATTTTCTTTCCTGTTATTCAGCCATAGGCTTGTTATCACAGACATGCGCATTTAACTATCTCTCCAGGATTCACTTAATACAATAGAGAAAATACACTTTCACTCTGGCAAAATAAATTTCAGCCATTGGTCTAAACAGAAAAAAAAAGTCTTTGACTTTGCTGTACGGAGTTAAACAGTATTTCATTTTCTGGTAGCATTCAGTCATATTCACTCTAAATCCTACACCAAATTAAATAAATTAATAAAACACCCTTCAAATAGGTACCTTATTTATAGAGATATTTGTGAACCAAAAACTGTATAATTTTCATTTTACTTAATTTTGCTTTCTCTTGGGAAACTGAAATG
>WEIT01008893.1:62638-76971 GCA_013389985.1 Dryoscopus gambensis
CTGAACTGACATAATAATTTCAAAAATTAAAGCTTTGTGTTGACTAGGAGTGGTTTAAATGGGATGGGACATGTGCTATTGAAACTTAAGCCTGTATATTTTATTATCTATTATCTGTCTCTATGATCATATTATCTATTATGGGTCAATTATTTTTTTAAGAAAAGAAGTAAATATCAAACACATTTATTATTTACAAAATTTCATGGTAGTAGAAGTTCATAAAAAATAGATAACAGAAAATAGGACTAGAGCAGAATGTAGGAAGTCATTGACTCCATCTGCTTGCCTTCAAAACAGCATCAATTCTTTGTGTGTCTTCTGGACAAATATTTCTCTTCCTTTTCTTTCTTGTCATGGAGATTTTATGACTGCTGGAAGCAATATATTCAAGAATTCAAATATTCTTACCATTAAAGTTGGTTTTGTTGAGTCTTTTTTTTTACCTAGAATAGATCAACCCTGATGCTGTTAAACCCCATTATTTCTTGTCTGGACCTGGAGAACAAATGATCGGCATTGAAGGTGTTCTTTAAACCATCTTCTTATTCTCCGGAGTAAACAGCTCCAGTTCCTTCAATTTTTTGGTGGAGATCATAATCTTGAGATGTTTTGGTGTCCTCTGGTCTTTATCAACTTTTTCAGTATCTTTTTTGAAGTATAATACTTAGAATGAATGCTTAAATTTGAGCAGTGCCAAACCAAAGGAGGATTTCTTGTATCTTACAGGTTACAAACCTGATTATGAGTCTCTCTGTAAAGTTTGCTTTTTTTGTTTGGCAACACTGTCTTATTGATAGATAATATCAGTGTTGTGTTCCATTGATAACAACAGATTTCTTTCTACAGTTCTGCAAACTAATCATGGCATCAGCCAATTCTCTCAGTACCATAGAGCAGAGTCCATTGGGCTCATCTAGTATGAAAACATCTAAGTTATGTAAGTACTTACTGACTAGCCATGTCCTTAGCATAGTCAGAGTGTTCACTGTGCCATCAGTGACATTAAGCAACCATTAGCAGAATACAGTAAAGGTTAATGCAGAAAAAAGACCCCTTAACGCTTTTGCTTTCTTGGTTCCATTTGTTGAAAGCTTGCCATTGACTAACAAAGTTTTTCCTCTTGATTATTACAGAAGTACCAAACAAAATGATGATTTGAACTTGTGTGTTCCTTGGTAACTGTATTTTGGCTTGTGTCTGTATTTGCTTGTGTTTTTCTTTTATTCTCATTCCTTTTTCATCTTGTCAGTAGTTCTTTAATTCTCAGTTGTGAACTGTTCTCAATTGTGAGCTTGAGTGTTGTAACAGAGACATTACGCATACAGGGCACAGAAGATGTTCTACTGGTAGTGTAACAGTGATACTGCTTTATTTTCATTTAATTTGTGGATATATTTGTTATACCAATATATAGGAAAAGAGACACATTTTTAACTGAGTCTGTGTTTAATTTCAAGCCTTAAAATTGATTGTTGATCTGCCAGTAGAGTCTATTTTGCTTCCAACGTATCAGATTTCAAATGGTATAACAACATGATGCAGATTTTATGTCAACTTAATGGAGAGGTAACTACTTCCATGCATGTTAAAATCTACACTGTAACTACTGCATGACTTACTGTAATGATAACTTCAAGAAACAAAAAATAATTGGTGAAACCATCAGTAATATTTCTTACTTTGTAGAACGGACGCTTCAGCACATATGAAAAATATTTTGTTGTGGTTTTACATTAAAAACATTTAAAGTGGTGTGTTAGTTTTTGAAGCTTAAAAAATAACATGCATATATAATTTTTATATATACACAGTTGTATTTTTTATTCAGTATAAGAAAATTTAAAGATGTTTAATTTTTAAAAACCTGGTCCATATTAAATGTCATATGCCAACCATTATACATGTAAGATAAGGGAATTATGGATGATTATGTTATGTATAAATGTAGTTTCAGTGTAGGAGAAGCAGTCCTCAGGAAAAGAGACATCACTTTTCAGGTCAGCAATATACTTCTTATACTTACGTAAAAATAATAAAAAGAGAAGTTTTCTTTTAAAACACCTGTTGCAAATTTTTTATCATACAAAGCAAAGTAAATATCAAAGTCTAATCTATGTGAAAAGGCCACAACTTTCATAAAAGGACAGATGTTAGTTTTTTTGAGCTGCAGAATATTCTGTGTAGTTTTGTATCATATTTTACGGATTTTTAAAAAAATAATTTAGAGTTTTATATGTGTAGATAAACTGATTTCTACAGGAAAATGTTTGAGAAATTGTTACATTCTTTTATACTCTAGGATTTATTTTCAAAGTAGATGAAAATATGTTGTTAAAGCAAGACACATTTCATTCTCCTGAAGTCAAGATGACCAAGATGGTTAAAAAAGGATAATTTAAAAAAATTGTGGGTATCTTCCTCTAGGACACTCAGTTACAGATGTTTAAAAATTACCTTTATGTTTAACCACTTTTTTTGGGAAATTTTGTGGTATCTGTTGTTACAAGAAATTTAAGTAAAAATTATGAAGCACTATGAATGTATACTTTATTTATTAGCAGAATTGTTTTGTCTGATGTAAATTACTGGTCTGAAACTTTATGAAGTAGTTCTCTCACATTCTTTTTGGATGTGTTTTCTCACTTATGATTCTCTACCACATTTGTCTTACCTTGAAGAGCATGTTAAATTTAAATTAATTTTGTACTGTATTTGTCTTACTGTTTCTGTTTACATTTAAGAAAAATATGCTTCAAAAGTTCTGGTTTTGTTAGATCTGTTTTATATTAGCAAACATTACTCAGTTTTTCAATATTCTATGTTTCATTATGATGTCCACAATTTAGCAGAACACTTTCCTCTGGGAAGGGTTGGCTAAAAATCCTTTGCAGATTCAAAACTGTCATTTGAAAGAGATGGGCTTGGGCAGCAGAGTTCAGATTGGGATGGGATCCAAAGCTTCCCTGGAATGCAGGAGGTGGATGCTGTAGTTTGATTTACTAGGTACTCTTAGTTGTAACTTCCACATCAGTACCAGCTGGCAGTGTTCATGCACTCCAGCTTCTATTGCAGCTACATGGTAGCTTAGCTCTCCTAATTTCCATGCAGGTTGCTTCATCCCTGATTTTATTGACAGTAAACCTATATTACAGGTTCAAAAGAATCCATTGTCATTTGGTTTAACTTTCTGTGTTGTGTTCTCTGATTTTTTTTTCTTTCAGTCTAGTTGCAGTGACTGAAATAGAGCTTATCATTTAGAAAAACATCCCATCTGGTCTATTCACAGCAAGCCATGTTAGTCATTTTCCACCTAAGCTATTCACTCATTTGAATCTTTATTTACAGACTTTATCAATAGTTCCATTTCTTACTATGTTTGCCTTATTGAACACCATACAATCAAAATGGTCTACCATGTTTCTTCTTTAGTAGTGGTTTTACTAGCACGAGTAGAAGTGATTGAGTTTTATATTAAATGCACTTTACACATCTGTTAATTAATTGCTTTATTTTAGGGAGGTGATCCAACAGCTACTGTAATTGCACTGTGTTCAATGAGAGATTTAAATCTGTCTCAAGAAACATGTCAGCTGGCCATCAAAGACACTGGATGTCTTGAAGTGTTAATTAATTTACTTGATACAGAAGAAATTAAATGTCAGGTAACTAGCTTTGTCAAAAAGAGCAATGAATATGCCTTTTCTATTAGAATATTTTTTCAAGTTTCAAAGTTACAGAGTATAAAGAAAATTTATTTCTTTTCTCATTTCTCTATTTTCTTGTTTAATTCAGATTTTTTAGAAAGACATGTCTTTGACTTTCAGTTTCCTTCTTTTCTCCCGATGAAATATAAAGAAAAAAAATTAAATAACCCATCATTTTAAATAATGTTAATATTTTTGTATACCTAAATAATGTTTAACTTTTATCGTTTCCCATTATTTAGACTGGTTCATTAAAAATCCTGAAGGAAATTAGTCAAAATATATTGATCAGACATGCAATTGCAGATCTTGGAGGCTTAGAGATCATGGTGAAAATACTGGACTCTCCAGATACCAATCTAAAATGTTTGGCAGCTGAAACAATTGCCAATGTTGCTAGATTTAAAGGAGCACGAAAGACAGTAAGGCAACATGGAGGAATCAAGAAATTGGTAAGCAGACATTAAAATTTGTACCCTTGTCATATGCGTATTTTTGTTCAAAAACCACATCATGTATTGTAAATGTGATTTTGTAGTGTTTACCATAATTAGGAAGCAGCATGATATCAAAGTTTCCTGTAGATATTAAGAAATCGGTATTTTTTTTAGGTTGAGCTGTTGGAATCTATTTCAGTGGGATCATCACACCAAGCCAAAGACACTGAAACAGCACGCTGTGGGGCTTTGGCACTCTGGAGCTGCAGCAAAAGCACCAAAAACAAGAAAGCAATCCGTAAAGCTGGTGGCATTCCGCTACTAGCTAGATGGCTCAAATGCTCACACACGAACATCTTAATCCCAGTAGTGGGCACACTACAAGAATGTGCCTCAGAGGTGAGTAAACACATATAGCTAAGTTATTTCTAAGCCTTAAAGAAATTGGCCACTAAAAAGAAGCATTGCATTCTACAGTCACTTAAATCAGATCAGTTATTCCATCAGGAAGTAGATGCTTTGTGTAATCAAAGTTGTTTTGAGAATGTCACAACTTGAAGTAAAAGCCACATATTTTTTATTTAAAAGGCTAGGAGTAATACGTGAAAGAAAAAAATGTAGGAATGAAAGCCTTAATCAGTTTCTTTTTTTAATTTTTTTTCATCATACTTTACAGATTTGGCAGCCTAAGATGCTGTATTCTGGTTGATCAATGCATTTAAAATTTCTACAAAACTAACCCGCAGGTGTGGCCAAGAAGATCCAATGCAGTGCAGGGCAGAGTGGTTTACAGTGTCCTTGTGCATTGCGTCTGATCCATTGCAAATAGAAGAAAGGAATATATGTGATTTTTCTATGAATTTCCGTGACACAGTTTTTAAATTTGAATGCATTTTTTTTTTTACCATGGCCATGTAAGAGATTACAGGCGTGGTACAGTTCTGTTTAATACCTTTATGAACGATCTGGTTAGGGGATCGAGGGCACCTCAACACCCTCAATGTTTGCAGACCCACCGGGGTGGGAGTGTCAATGTACTGGAGGGCAGGAAGGCTCTGCAGAGGGATCTGGACAGGCTGGATCGATGGGCCTAAGCCAGTGGTATGAGGTTCAGCAAGGCCAACTGATAGGTCCTGCACTTGGGTCACAACAAGGCCTGCAGCACAACAGGCTGGGGAGGAGTGGCAGGAAAACTGCCTGGTGGAAAAAGACCTGGAGGACTGAACATGAGCCAGTGAGTGCCCAGGTGGCCAAGAAAACCAGTGGCATCCTGGCCTGTATCAGCAGTAGTGTGGCCAGCAGGACCAGGGCAGTGATCATCCTCCTGTACTAGGCACTACTCAGATCCTGTGTTCACTTCTGGGTCACTCAATTCGGGAAGGACATTGAGGTGCTGGAGTGTCTCCAGAAATGGGCAGTGGAGCTGGGGAAGGTCTGGAGCACAAGTCTGATGAGGAACAGCTGAGGGAACTGGGGGTGTTTAGCCTGGAGAGAAGGAGGCTCAGAGGGGACCTGATCACTTCCTCTAACTACCTGAAAGAAAGTTGGAGCCAGGTGGGCTTGTTCTTTTCTGGCAAGTAACAAGAAATAGGATCAGAGGAAATGGCCTGAGGTTGAATCAAGGGAGTTTTAGATTGGATATTAGAAAAGGTTTCTTCACAAAAGGGTTGTCAAGCATTGGAACAGGCTGCCCAAGGGAATGGTTGAGTCACCATCCCTGGAGTTACTTAAAAGATGTGCAGATGTAGCACTTAGGGATGCGGTTTAGCACTGGACTTGGCAGCGCTGGGATAATGGTTGGACTCAATGATCTTAAACGTCTTTTCCAACCTAAATTATTCTATTTGTTTATGATTCTGTATCTTCATTTGAACTTGACGTAAATGGCATTTCAGATAAAAAAATATTCATAATTTGTCTTGGTGAATTTGAGGCACAAAAAGACATAATTTTTCAAGAGATTTTACATTATTAAACACTTCATCTATTAAAAATTAGCTTCTTGAATTACACAAATTTATGCATGTTCCATGAGACACAAACCTGGCAGGTTTTAGATTCAGTAGGTATATATTGAGAAGGTGTCATTTTTTAGGGTTTCTTGTATGGCCTAACTTGGAAGGAACACTAAATGCATTTCTTACGCAGATGTTTCCCTCACTTAAAAATGATCCCCTGTTACAATGCCTATAGGTTAAAATTTGGATGAAAATATCACTAAAAAATGTTAATTCCTAGAACATGTTTTTCTAACCTTGTTTTAGGAATAGATCTGTTGTTTTGGCTGCTGGTTCTTGATGAAGTGAGTGGGTACTTCTTGATCCCATTCTGCAGCATTTTTTTGCTTTCTTGGGTCTGAGCAGGGAGTCTGGACACCTTTCAGAATATTCTGCACTCTGCATAAGCCAAGTGGCTACAAGATAGGCAGTGCAGTGCCTCGTTTTACATGTGATTTGAAGAGCGCTGCAGAGCATGTCTGTATTTGCTTACCATTGAGATCCTCAGTAGTATTTTCAGGGCAACGATCACTTGTGCTTATGTAAAGTACAAGGCTTCTCAATATCAAACCCTAGAATTGTAGCATTGTATTATTATTATGACCTAATTACTGTTAATATGCAGGATCTAAAAGATGCAGTTTATCTTTTTAGCCAGGTTACAGACTTGCAATAAGGACAGAAGGCATGATTGAGAACCTAGTGAAAAATCTAAGTAGTGAACATGAGGAGCTCCAGATGCATTGTGCCAGTGCCATATTTAAGGTAATTGTATTATAATCAGTAGATCAGAACGAGCATTAGCCCTTTGCTTTCATGTCATTGTCAGTTTTAAATTCTCTTAATTTCACTATTTCTCTAATGTGTAAAAAATTATAGAAATGTTGTGAATATTTTAGCTGCATATTTAATTTTATGATTAAGTTCCTGCTTGCTCTTCTTGTGTGCAACCCCTAAGTTGAACAGGTAACCATTGGAGAGAGGTAAAGCATACTGTGCATAGAGCTGTTTTGGTTTCTTTGTTTGTTTGCCCCTAATGTGGTCAGTGTGACAGTACAAGCACTGCTGCATATACAGGAGCAGTTTACTGTCAAACTCCCTTAATGAGTTGTTAGCATATTCAGGTACTTGAAAATAATATTTATGTTTTCTCCTCTATTAGCTTTTACTAGTTACAATTTAATAATGTCTTCTAGGTTTTGAAGACATCATTTTACGCATTTTGACATAATATATACATTTAATTGCTTTTTTATAGTGTGCAGAAGATGAAGAAATACGTGACCTCGTTAGAAAACATGAAGGTCTACAACCACTCTCTGTTCTGCTTGATAACAGTGAAAACAAACAACTTTTGGCAGCTGTGACAGGAGCAATCTGGAAATGTGCAATCAGTAGAGAAAATGTGTTAAAGTAACAATTTAATTTTACAAGCATTTATTACATTATCCTGTCTTGATTTTACGGGCCTCTGTTGTTTTCAAAACTGTTATGTCATGATTCTTCATCATAAGTCTTTATAATCCGTTGGGCTTTCAACTTGGGTTTTATAGTACTTAAAGAATTGCCACCTGACCTCATCAGGGTACAGTGTTAAGTTTCTAGAATCTTAACAGTCGATGGAGACAAGTGGTCTCTAGTTAAGCTGCAGGACATGAGTCAGGAGGTGTGCTAGCACATACTAAACAGTTGACACGTGGCTGCATCTGATATCCCTCCTCCTGTCAGTAGCTTACAAGCCAGAATCACTGCTGCATGGTAGAGAGTATATGTAGTACACTTAACTTTAACATTTTACATCAAGAGAGACAGAAACCAAATTATCTCATTGTAGGATAGATATCTAATACATATTAGAAATATACTGGAGTCTAGGATAATTAGCCCACATGCCTCTCTTCTTGACTACAGAAGGGCCTCAGAAAAGTAGCTTATTCTGGAGACCCACCTTCTAAATGAGTGGAATTAACTGATGAGAGTCCTACTATAGGTACCAGCAACCTCTCAGTACCAGGGTCCTGAGTAATTATCTGAGAATGTGACAGTAGGAGTTGTCACTCTCCACCTTCCATGGAGCAGCGTAATGATTGAGAACACTTTACCCGCTCATCTAAAATTAATTTATCAGATGCATGCACCTTACCTTAAAAAAAAGAAGCTGGCTCCACTGCATATGTGCTAAGTTTCCTGCTGAAATTATGCTGCTCTGTACAAAAGAATGAAAGATGCATTGGAGAGGTCAGAAAGAGTATTCATAAGAGGTAACATCTTCCTGCTGCCCTAATTTTAGTGTACCTTGCTGGATAAGCACATACGAATGGTAAAGACTGGATAAAAATTAGGAAGATTTCCAGGTTTTACATTCTGACTTTTAACTGTCCTCAATGAGTTCTTGAACTGTTGGTATCCAGACCTATGGTCTTTACATCGTTTACTGCTGTCCTACTGCTTTTTGTATTCTTGATTGCACAGTAAGCTAACTTTTTGTGAGGATACATCCTTCTTTTCTGTGGACTTGGGTATGTGCAGAGGTATCCTGATTTTGGATCAATCAGTGATGAGATGGACTGAATGGCTCTTTCTGTACTAGTTAACTAAACAGGGCCAAACATTTCAGGCTCTACGTTAGGATTATCCATACTATTTAACTGCCAGCACAGTCCTTTACACAGTTTGGCCTGTGCCAGCAAGCGCTCTCCCAGACAATGCCCAGACACTCCTTGGGAACAGTGCAGGCAACAGATTGTTCCCATTAGACAGAATGAGCGAGGCCACCCTGCATTGGGAGGATAAGAGATTTTAGCCATATGGATGCTATGTTGTGCTTCTTGTCCTCAGGGCTAGACAATGAGCCCTAGCCTGTTTTATTTATTAGTATAGCTGTAGGCAATAATTCTGTCCAACTGCAAACAGATTTTTGTTGGGCTACTCACATATCTTTGGCAAGTGCTTGATGCTCCACAAAGGTTACTAGCCCAGTGCAGCTCCAGCTGAATTCATGTGTTACATAGTGCTGAGTCTGAAGTGGTAAACCCTATCCAAACTCAAGATGGGAGGCCACTAAAGAAAAGGGAGCGAGGATAATCTGAAAACGCCTAAGTAGATCTGGAGGGATGAGCCTGAGTCTGGCATGAAGCTAGAACTAACAAACCCTGCTGGCTCCTGCGGCAGCACTTAATTATCTCTAAAGTGCCTCAGAGTATTTCCTATACCTGAGGTTCACTGCTGAGATGTTGTGCTGGCTCAGCCATGAGCTGGTGCCGGTGCCTGTGTCTGTGTAGCTCCGGTGCAGTGGGCGTGGGAGCAGCTGTACTGCTCCTGGACACAAGATGGCCCGAGCCAACAGCTCTATCAGAGTGCAGCCTGCCTGTTGCAGAGCCAGCTCACATTGTTCCATCTGTGAAGCAGCTGAAATGCCAACAAAAATCAGTTTTGTTTTGTTGCTTTTTAAAATTATTTGCTTACTATATTGCTCTTTTTTTCATGCTGTTGATGTTTACTCTTGAAAAAAATAATTGTAGGCGTACTTCCAAATTACAGTGAACAAAGAGAGGAAATTTCTCTTTAAGCAAAGGTTTGGGTGATGAAAAACAAAAGTTTCTCATTTCTTAGTTACTTTAATTATTATCCTGATAATCCATCTTGGAAAGATTAATTTTTATTGAAACAGATCTAGTTCTGCCTTAAAAATCTCAGAAATGCTAAATTTTTTTGTATGAAAGAAAAACTACATGAGAAACTAATTCTTGGAAAATAGTTTTTGTAGCTCAAGCAGACATTCCCAGAAGCTAGGGGCTGGGAGGAAAGCAGAAATGAGAATTCAGTACCATTAGAGAAATTTTCTCTGATAACTAGATTATATACAAGTTAGATCTAGCTTGATATACCACATGGAACTGTCAAGATGTATCAGAAAATGTATAAAAGGAAGATGCAGTATTTGTTAAGTGCTAAGAATCCTCTTAAGTTTTGAACAAAAAAAAAAACAAACTTAGAAGATGATTCCAGCACCAAGGAGAAAGTCCTGTTCTGAAAGATGAACTTCCGATGTTTAGCACACATCTCTTTGTAGGATAGGACCTCCAAGATTTAAAAAAACATATTTTTGATTCTCAGTAGCAAAAGTTCCATGAAAAATGAGGAAACTGTTCATATAGCAGTCAAGTCAAATTTCTGTCAACTTATTTCTTAATTACAATCTAACAGTGTGCTATAGAAGTGTGCTAGAACTATGGTTCTGACCTCAGGAAGATGCAATGTATTAGGCCTGAACTAAGTATAGAGCTGGTCAGGGTAAACTCTCTAAAAAGCTGATGTTTAGTGAAAAGTAAGGGTGATCCTTTGATTCAGAGGGGTGGATGAGGATCTGGTACAATACTACTCTGGCTGTTGTTAACATAGCAGGAGAAACTGCAGGTAGCTAGGATAGCACAGTAATTGCCAGCCTTCTGGTTTGCTTTCAGCTATTTGTAGGTGTTGCATGCACATGTCAAGTTTAAAAAAACCCTCAAACTACTCAGGAGATTCTTAGACAGCTAAATTAGAGAAATATAGTTAGAAAGGTAGAGTAAGAAAGTAGGCTGTATGTCACACCTAGGGTAAGTGATTGGAATGGTTTACCCGTATTGGGATTTCTTCAACAAGATGATTTACATTCAGAAATTAAACATGTACTTCAATTATAGAAATACTTAAATCATTAAATCAAGCTTATAGTGGTAACATAGTGAAAATAAAAGCTTTGGTTTTATTGCTGTCTTTTAGATTTCAGGAATATAAAACTGTAGAAACTTTGGTAACACTGCTTACTGATCAGCCTGAAGAGGTCCTTAAAAATGTCATTGGAGCACTGGGAGAATGTTGCCAAGAGCAAGAAAATCGAGGCACTGTCCGCAGGTGTGGTGGAATCGCACCTATAGTGAAGTTACTGACTACAACTGATCGGGCACTACTTGTGAATGTCAACAAAGCAGTGGGAGCTTGTGCAATGGAACCTGAAAATATGATGTAAGTTATTAACATTCATAGCATTTTAAATATTGAAAAAAATTTAGTTATTCTGCTGCAAATAGTCAATTCTAATATGACCTAAAAGATATTTTACTTTTTGCTTTTTACAGAACTGTGTGGGTTATTTACATCCTACTGTAAATGTGCTATAGATAAAAAAATTATTAAGGAAATATATAGAATGTAAAGCTTTTTCATTTTGAAAAAAATCAAATAAACCTTTAGGAAATTGATTTTTGTTAAAGTTGAAACTCAAAGGTACAAAGCACCATTTTGAAATGCTGCATGATAGGTCCATGTTTTGCCTTCTCTTTTTACATCTGTTTTCAAGTCATTAAAAATAGCCTAAATTAGAGAAATTTATTATAAGGGGAAACGTGCACATTTACTGTCATGAAAATAAATTTAATGTTTTTTGTAGTGGAGTATTGTGTTGTATATCTCTTTTCTTCCTCTCCATCATTCCTTTTGTGAACTCAGACAGTTTTGGACCCTTTTCTTGCCTTATTCCCTTGCAAAACCAAGGAAAAATCCTGTCTTTGATTTTGTGATGTAGATTTGTACAAATTATGAAGACTGTTGAGTTTTATGATGAAGTGTTTCAGTTAAATGTTGAGGTCAGCATTTGCTGCACTTACTGTTCTCTTACAGGATATTTACTTCAAGATTCTCAGCATATTTCCCTCCTTATACATAAGGGAGGTCAGAAAGAGAGTTTTATTAAGCTCCTCCTGTTCTGATTTGCATAATTCACTTGATATTCATATAGCTGTGCAGGGAATTCTTTTCCTGAATAGGACTTTTGTTTTCATGCTTTGGCTGTCACCCAGTGGCAAAAGGCTGGATGGTACACAACCATAAACATGGGTTGTATGAGCAGTTAGCCATGTAGCATAAAATTATAAATAAATGAAATCATTTTAATGACATTTCTCACTAAAAATCAGCCTTTTAGCATAAGGTATTAAGCTAAGAGAATTAGCATTGCAAATACTAAGAAACTAAATGCCAATTAATATAAATTGATATTTATAAAACCTCAGACATACTCCAGTATTCAGAACTGTCATTTGTAGTATCCAGTATGGACAGCTTCATGCTGGAATGTGTTCAGTATAAGCATTAAAAAAAATCCAAGTTGCTGCTAAAATTGTGATAGAACAAAGTCTGTCTTGTCTTTAAGAAGGAGAGAGTACAGGTTTGGGACAAAATTTATATTCTAGAGTTTGTAAAGAGTGAACAAAGGAATCAAATGTTGAATTTGGTTCATATAAAACATTCTCTGTTGAAGTTCTCAACCTTAGAAGTGTTTATAAAAGTATTTCAAAACATCAGCAATTGAGCAATATGTTAAATAAGTGTAGAATACACTTTTTGCTACTACAAAAAAAAAAGTTACACAAGAATTGTTGTTAGCAAGACTGTGCCATGTACCTGATGTATTGTGCTAGCTGTGCTTGTAGTACTAGAAGAGATAATGCTGCTGTATTTTTCCCAGAGCATGATTCATCCAAGTGTGGATAAATTTGATACTAATTCAGCAAAATGTTTAAAAATAATGCTTAGTTAAAACATTGACAACAGTGTAACTGCTCATATGTTTAAATTATTTCCTTGATTGAGTGCTCTGCCTCTCACAGGGCACTTACAAGCAGCCTCCCCACCCACCACTGACCCCCACCTCTCTCAAAAAAAAGAAAAAAAAACAAGAAAAAGAAAAAAAAGTATGTCCATTCCTCTCCTCTCAGATCAGTACAGCAGAAGTTGAAATTGTATCTTCTCATCTCCTCATCCAAAGTGCTCTCCTTGTGGGGAAGAACAAGTCACCAAAGACATGAAATACACATACACAGTCTGTAGTATGACTCTTTTCCATTTACAAAATTGGGGTCTAAAACAATAAATAGCCTTGTTAGAAACTATTGTGGAGTTCAGTCTCTTTCTGTAAACATTTTCCAAAGTTCTTAACCAAAAAGACACATCTTAACAAAGGTGTGGAAATGTGCCAGGATTGCCTTCTAGAAAGAAGCAAAGCAAAGCCACTTGCAGCCTCTAAGTATATACAGGTGATGAGAATTTTCTGTTGCAGCAGGTTGATACTTAGCTGTTTATGGTCTTTCAGATTCATGTAGCTGGAGCCCTATTACATTTTTTATTTCATAATCACTTATTTCTCAGAATGGTTTGACAGGTTCTAGGTAATCAGTTCTTCTCTACTGCCTTTGTCCTGCCAAATTTGGCTGGCAGGTCTTGAGGCTTGGGGTTTTTTTTGTCGTGTGGTACAGACAGGCTCTGTTTACAGTGTAACTTTTTTTAGTTTGGCATTATAGAAACTTTGAAAATTACGATGATTTTCCTGGATTCTGCTATCATTGACTTTCATATGTAGAAAAATACAAGCCCTCATGAGGATTGAGAATTTTCAGATATGTTCTTAGTTTCATTAGCTGCAAGTGTGTTTAACAAAGTGTGGCTTAGAGACTAAATATTCAGTTGAGCAGTCTTCTACTTTGAATGTGCTTATCCTTGCAGCAGCAGGTATGTGAAGACCATACAGACCAAGAGTGGAGCTCACATAATTTCTGTAAATGATTCAAGGATGTATAATGAAGAGGTTTTGATTAACATAAGAAATAAAATGTCATTATGGACTGGAAAAAGCTGAGAATGATCTATGAAGCAGTGCAGTTAAATTCTGAGGGAGATACTACGCAATTATCTTATGTTCCATGGAGGAAGCTTGCACTGACAGAGAGACTAATAGGTGAATAGGTGAATCTACATCTTCTATATGTCTTTTATATATTTTATTTCTGCCATGTTTCCTAGTTGACACTGTGACTCTTGCAAATACTGAATGAAAGGTACACTAGTGTTACTTTTCTGCACCAATCCTTTACTTCAAGGCAACTTGAAACAATTAAGTGATTCTTACTGACTCTATTGAGCTATTTAAAATAAAAAACAGCAGCCAGCTTCTCTCACAGCCAAAAATAACTTGACTTATCTAAAAAACCCAACATAATTATGTGACTGAACTTCCTTACTCTTGTGTAGACAGCATGAAGCTGTTCTCCATACTTGGTCTGCTGTACCAACACTGACAGAGATGCCGCTGTACATTTTTTATGTATATTTATCTTTTCGAGGAACTTTTTATAAGTTATTCATTTTCTTTTATT
>WEIT01008897.1:0-10230 GCA_013389985.1 Dryoscopus gambensis
GTGTTTATGACTTAGGTCCAAACTCAGGCGCCCTTGATGCTGGGAACTACATCAAAAGAAAAGCAGAATACGGCAACAGTTAGAATTGGGCAAAGAACCTCAGCAAATAGAAACTGGCCAACAAAAAATTTTGGTTAGCCCCTGAGCTACTGAATAAAATGAATGCTTCTCTCCTTCCCACTTTCACATTGTCCCATCATTTTATGAATTATGAGAAGCCAGAAGAAAAATAGCCTTAAAGTACTATAAAAGAAAAAAAAGCTTTGTTTGTTTGGGCAATGACAAGAAAAAATATTAGAAATTAGTTTATTAAAAAAATTAATTTCTTTGTCAGTATCAGTCAGTGGGGCAGAGAAGAACCTAATTCATCAGTTACTGAAAGACATGAAAACAACTGGCACATCATTTATATGCAATAATAATGCATTTAATAATGCAATAATGGTTTTGAGAACCCTGGATCAAAATAACACACAACAGCAGTGTGTTTTACTCTGCACTCTACCAAACTACCAGAAGCAATTTTATCCTAATGAAAACAAAATTTTGGGGAGATATAATTTTCGAAACACCTGGGATGCAGATGCTGATGACATATTTGGCTGGCAACTGATGGGCAATTGCTGGTGTGAACTCTATGGCTCCAGGCAGTATAGATTGGATTTCTCATAACAGCAGTCACTGCAGGACATGGTGCTAAGCTCCTTGGTACCGTCCCTGCTTCAGATGATAAAAGCATATTCTTATCAACATTATTAGCACATAAAGCATAGACTTAAAATATACCTTAATATTTTATAATTATGTATTATAACATTTATGTGTATGATAAATAAAAATATTAGCATACAAATACATTTTTAAGCACCATACGACACCTTTTTGATAATACATGCATGTTTAAAATCTTGTTTATAATTCTGTAATGAGTCAGTAATAAAGTGGATTATATTATCAAAAATGAAGCCATTCACAGCATATGATTTTAATATGTGCTAGTAAATAAAAAGATTTTCTATTTCAAGTACAGAAGAGTCTTATCCAGCAATGAAAATTCTGCATTTAGTCATCCAACCAGCATGCTCGTTTCTATTTGGCACTTGAAATGACTGCAGCTAAAATTATTTTGGTTCCTCTCTTTCGTTGCCTCAAAGAGTCCCATTCTAACACGACTTTAAATTCTAGTATTTCAATATTTATTTCTGAAACTTACTACTCAAGCTGTTCTTTTAAGTACATTCATACTTCAGTACTAAACCAAAGTCTAATTTTCTCTTAAATGAGTTGGCAGCATAGAACACAACAGCAAAAACTTGTTCTCATTTCAAGACATAGACTCATATTGTGTAATATTGTCTAAAGTAGGTTTGACTTGACTCAGTTATTAATAGTGCAAAAGTATCATGCTAAGATAAAAGTTAACCACAAGGTTAGAAATAGTACCTTTTAATACTTTTTCTACTACCACTGAGAGAGAGAGAAAGCAAGGGAAGAGTAAAAGAAATCAAAGAAGAGCAAAAGCTTCTTGGTCTGAGCTACTCTTGAGCATGTCTTTACATTCTGAAAACTGACTGGGACACCATTGTTTAAAGTTCTCCATTGTTCCAGATACACATATTATTACCTTCATGCTCTCCAATAAGAATAAAATCTTCCATAATTTCTAGAACTTACAGGAGTATGGGGCTTTACAAGAAGAGAGGATAAACTCATAAAAATCAATATCATATTGATTTGAAATTTAAGATTAATATACAACTGCTGAAAACTGAAATCTAAGACCAGACACTAATGAGTGAGCAAACTATCTGACAACACATTTACCAAATGCTTCTTGACTATTTCAAATTAACTAGCATACCATATTCCAATTACCTCCTTAAGCACTCCGCTTAGCGCCAATTCAAAACCTGCTAACATGAACTTCAATACCAACAACTGTTCAATCAACTGAGACAAAATGGTGTTTTCTGTTACACCTGATTACATTGATATATATTGAGCTTCTCGTGAGTCCCTTCTTCAGTATCTTAATATCTCAAACACACTCACTTTCAACCTTTTATTTGGATTAAGATCACAGTCAGTTTAGGCACTCAATGGCACATACACCAAATGTTTCCAACAGGTAGAACTTAGTATGTTTCACTTCCTGAGTAACAGATCTTTTTCCTTGGAAGTATTTCAGAAAAGAAGGAGCTAAAGACTGGGGTATCTCCATTTACTTTCAAAAATACTGGAAATCTTACTTGTCCCCTTAATGGACAGGCTACACCTTGTTTTGCACTCATGTATTGAGAAATTCTCTGCACAGAAACTGATGAGAACAAATCCTTCAGGCAGAAGTTGCTCAGCTTCCTTAGCGATTCTTAAACAGGTTTCACTTCTTTACAATCCAAAAGCTGAGCACTCCATGTTCAGACTACAAAAGACCACGGAAATACATTTTCTGAGTTATGCTCCTTCTGTACTTAAGTACAGAAGTACTGACTGATCCTCAATATCATCCAATATGGACAAATGCCTTGGGGCATTCCTAGAAAGCAGTTAGGTTCTGTCACTCACCTGCTGACATGCTGCCAGGGTACAAGGCAGCAGGCACAAAGCCATCGCTGTGCCTAGCAGAACGCTTTGGGGAATATGGTGCCCATTCCTGTAGCTCTGGAGACACATGCTCCTCACTAGCTGGAGCATATTTCTGCACCTACAAAAACACAGAAATTTGATGACAGGAAGTTGGAGATTTAAAAGAAAAAAATAGCCAAACTGTGGAACAACAAGCAACGTCCAACTTTCAAGTATCCATTCCAGAATGTACCACTACAATGCTTTTTACACCTTTGTCTTTCAATGATGTCCTTCTATCCATTTTTCCTCCATCCTACTTTGTTATTATTTTTTATTATTTTGTAATCTTCTTAGGCCAATATTTGCAATGTAACTGATATCTTTCGCTTTAATGAAACACTCAGAATTTAGTTACATTTCTCCTTTAAAATAATGCTTTCGCAGGATATTTCAGCCGCTATTGCTCCAAGTATTTGCTATAGAAGATCTGGCTAAAAAGCCAGAAAGCATTTTCCTCTAAGCCTGCATTTCCAGATACATGTGGAGTAACCCCTCTTCAACAAACAATTCAGGTTTTAGAACCTCATAACTTCTGTTCTGTATATAACAAGTAGACACTGGTGAGTTAAGAACACATAAGAATAGCTCAGATATTGACAGTGATCCAGGAGAGCTGCAAGCGCAGCACTCAGCACATGGCGTTCACACATTTGAAATGTGCAACACAAAATATGAGACTGATGCATGTAAAAAGTGGAAAAATAATTATTGAAAATGTACTTACAGTTTCTATGATAGCAGTATTTTAATTAAATGAAGAGTTACTGAGAGCATGAAGTCTCTAAAATGCAGAGGTGCCTTCTTAGAACCAGTACTTCATCATTTTCATGTCTGCACTAATAATTGTTCCACCTACTACTCAGGAATTAAAGTACACCTAAATTTATCAGCTTATCAAAATTAACTGTGTATATACACATCTAAGTAAACTGACAACACCCAATATGGCTACAAATTAAACTACATTGTATTTTGCTGTTACAAATACTACTTCAGGAGTGAATGTATGCAAACTGGGCACTACTGTCACAACAGCCTGATGTAGTTGCAATGGACACGGGCAGTTCCATCAGAAAAAAATTTTCAGAGTGAATGATGTCCACATTTTGAGGCACAGTATCACTTGTGCTCTCTAGCCTACAACTTTAGAGTTACAAAGCTCTGCCTATTTTCTGGGCAGATAGGGGAAAGAGAAGAAAAATTAAAAAGAATCATAGAACCTAGTTTTAATTTAATCCTAGAAACAAAAAATAACTAATACATAAAGTAACCTTAAAGAAATAAAACAAAAAAAAGTCATTGTAATTCTATTATATAATTTTCTTCTCCACCTTGAACCAACACCTACTTGACACCTGTAACACAGCTTGGGCAGTACATCAAAGCAACTGCAATATGCACCCATATATCCTTTTGGTCTCTTCAATAGTGAGCGCCAAAACCACCCACTCTGTTCCAGCTAACAAATCTCCTGGGCTAAGTCCCCACCTACATGTGTCCTTGTCACAACTGGCAACTCTTCCCTCACTCATTTCTCACTATACAAATATTACTACATTTATAACCAGGGCAGTGTATATGCTCATGACTATGCACTACAAGGAAGAATGGGACTATCAGTGCTAATGGATCAACTTGATATTCTACATAAAGCAAATACCCCCTATTCAAATGTGTTCAATATCTTGATGTTGTTTTGTCGTTACATATGTGCTAAAATATGACATTAGAATATACCCTCCTTCACTTCTTGCAGTGCAGTTCTTGAAGAGAACTGGTGATCTTTCTCTTAGCCATACTGCTCTTCAGACCAAATCTGCTGATTACAGCTACAAAATTAAAACCTTATTCTTTTCTGTCATTTGTTGTGCTGGTTTTGGGTGGGACAGAGCTCATTTTCTTCACAGTAGCTTGTATGGACTATGGGTTTTTTTGAATGTGCTGGAAGCAGTGCTGGTAATACAGGCATGTTTTCATTTTTGCTGAGCAGTGCTTACACAGAGGCCTAGAGCTCTCCATAACTACTTTTCCTAAAAATGCATAAGAATGGAAGCAGACAAAACACAATGGAAGCAGACAAAAAAAAAAGGCATAAAACCCCTCCAACTGTTCTCTTATACCAATATTGTTGCAGGATATGGCTCTAACCCTGCACACTACTTCCCATTCAGCTCTGCCATTTGTATTGCTTCTAAAACTCTGTGAATAGGGTGGAATTATCAAGATATAAACAAATAAGGGGAAAGAAGATGACGTTCTAAGTCATTATTATGTAATTACATAAAAAAAAGTAACACTTTTATAAACTTTGGTTTTCATTTGGGAAAGAAAGAAAAAAAAAATCTCTATCTGCCAGCTGACCAAATCTGAGTCAGTGGACCTGAAATGACAGTATTGATTATGTCACTTTATATAATGCACTCATCTAAATAAGTCCTTCCCAGAGCACAAAAAATTTTTCTTCCATCTACTCTGTCAAGACATGACCCATCATCTTCTCAACAGGGCTGTTTATTCTAACAAATTATATGCTGATTTTGAACTTGCATCATATAACAGTTCACCTTTATAGTGTAATGGGCCTAACACCCTATGAATTTTAGGTAAGATGTACAAAATTACTTAGACACGTACAAAGACTTACAAAAAACAAACACTATGGATAGTACACCTTCTTCCATTAAATTGTACAGTGATCTGGACAACGAATCTGACTTTTGTAAAATTTCAGAGACTCTATTTTCAGTTTTTCTAAAGCTGATGATTTGCATTTTTATTTATGTCTTTTTAAGTTGTCAAAAACATACAAGAGCCCAGATGTTCCAACAAGCAGCACTAAAACCCAAGATATGGCAGCTAAGCAGAATCCTATCTTTCTGTTTCGTGGCCACCACTGCCTGTTAAATACTGGAATTCCACAACTTGGTTTTGTATTTTGTGATACTGCCAAGTGCCAACTGAGCCTGAGTTCAGAGGACCTGGATTCTGAGGACAGGCTATGCTTCTCTTGCTCCAGTATATAACTGGGTACCCAAAACCACACTGCTAACACACTTCAAGGTTTCTAGTTTTCTGCTTCAATATCCCAAGCTTCTACCTGAAGTGCAGGATTAGGAATGGGCACAGGGGTCATTTTATGCCTCAGAGCAGGAGCTGATTTTGGCCTTGGTCTTTTAATCTCTGGCTCTTCAACTCTTTGAAAGCCAATGTCATCTTCACAGGATTTCCTTGAAGATAGGTGAGTGCAGTCAATTCCCTCCTCCCGATAATAAAGCCCAGCATTCCTGCTGCGCCCCTTGAGAGTAGCAGAGTCCTGTTTAAGTGCCAAGGAAACAGGAGCTTGGGCAGTGGCTGGGCTGGTGGGTGGTGATCCCGTTGTTACCGTAGACTCTGATGCAGAGCTTGCCTGCTGTTTATGTTTAAATTTGATAGAGTCACTTCTCTTAGGAGGTGTTGGAGGAGTTGAAGCCACTTCAGCTTTTGATGGCTGAGGTGAATGACCTGTCACCTGATTAGGGGAAAGGTATTCCAGTTTGGGAGGGGTTGGTGGCCTTTTGAAAGTATCAGGGTCAAAGATAGATTTCCTTTGTTTGGGCTTTTTGTACACAGAGAACTTTTCTGTTTCTGTTGCTGAGATATTAACCATGACTTTTGGCCAGGTACCACCACTGTGCTTAGTTCCACGTCCTTTGTCAAACGCTGTCTCAACCATCATACAGTCAGTTCCTGTAGGTTCATAGGGCAGCCTCCTATTGTCCAAGTCAACAGCTCCATAGCCTTGGTCCCCATATGTCTCTGGGCTGAAGGAGCTGAGACTGTGTTCTGAATTACTATGGCAGCTGTGCACTGTGTTCCTACGAGAGTCTACTCGTAATGTGTTATTCGGGAAAGGTTTGTGATCACAAAATGAAGTGCTGCCCTGATCACTCTGGTCCTTCTTGCCATCCATGATGTCTGGATTGAAAATGTCGGTCTGGGTTGAGCTGTTGAGTTTCAGATTTCTTTTATTTTGTGCTTGTATCTCTGATGCATGAACTCTACAGTTTGATATTTTTTCTGAATCCTTCAAATTTTCAAATATATTTTGACCACTCCAAGATGAACTCTGAGGAAAAACCTAAAACAAAAACCACATGTAATCACCTTATTATTGTGGCTGATTTCTGTTTCGTATGAGTCATATCCTAGTATCCTTGATTTATTTATACTTGAATATACACTTAATAATATTATACAATTCAAAGCACAGAACATCAGATAAAATTAAGCTAGAAAATTTTTTGTAACATTTCCAGAACAAGTCCCAAAGGGCAACTCCACATGGTGGCTAAAGTACTCAACTGAAAGTAAAGCACCTGCATTCTACTGCTGCCTCTGATAAGTGATGCCAATAAGATAACTTTCGTTATCCATTTGCCCTCAAACATTTCATCATCTTACTTTCTTAAAACCTCAGGCTCTCTAGATCTGAAATTACAACCCTCAAAATCCATATGACAGGCCCAGAATAATGGGATTCTATATTCAAAAGCAAATTGGAATAATGCTTTTATTGAAATAAGCCTGAAAAATAAAGCTTTGTACTTAATCTTCATGATAGCAAAAGTTCAGTTTTCTGCACAACACCTTCCTGACTAAAAGCTACCTTTCTTTAGTCAGCAGGCAGTTTATCTTTCAGGTACAAAAGCGCTGCAGCTCTGAAGCAAAACCCAAGAAGCAGCAAGCAATTGCGGTAGCACTCATTTCATGTGATGAGCAAGCAAATGGGAAAGAAGACAGTAAGTTAGTCTCATTTCCTATTAGATGGCACAAGAGCCTTACTTTGGAAAAAACTGTTGAGGGAGTGTACCACCAGCGAAATGCATCCAGACGGTTGTCTTTTTCCCTTTTTGATATACTCTTTTTTTAAATATACTCTTCCCTGAACAACTAGAATAATTCTGTATAAGTTTAAGAGAATTCTGCAAATTAACTTCTGCTACTCACCTTCATGAGTGACAGAGTAAGGGAATCCCTACAGTTTCGTAGCAGAGCTTCACATTCAGTAAGCGATTTATTATCTAGTGCAATGCCATTGATCTATACACAAAAGAAACCACAACAGACGTCTGTAAATCAAAGGCAATAGATAGGGAGGATTTAAGGTAGAGTATCTCTGAGACAGGGGAAACACTACTGTACACATGTATACATGACTGAGGTCTGGTTGATGTTTGTGCATTCCCCAAGAGTGGAGAGTAGAAAACTCCTAAGTACAACCTGCTATTCCTGCAGGGACACAATGTAAAACTCCCGCCCTCAGTGCAGCTGTACCAACAGCAACCACCTCCCCTGCTACAGTGCACAAACCACACCCATCCTGTAAGGCTGCAAGTGCACCCAGGGACACACTTCCTCCCCAGAACAGATGACAGCTGTGGTATCAACGTTTACAAGACAAGAAACCTCTCATCCAATAAAGGGATGCCTTTTTGGAAGTGACCTTTCCTAGTCAATATAAGAATCACAGACATCATTTTATACATATACATATACATAGATATAGATATAGATATATATATTAAGAACAAGTGTGAAGAATAAGCTAATGCTTCTGACAAAAATTCTCATATGAACTCAGGAAATAAGCTGCACATTATATTCGTCACTCAGCATACAAAAACATTAATTTAGAATAAGTATTTGGTGAATTTACAAAAATGACTTAATATTGCAAAAGTAAAAAACTAATCTGAATGTTTGGCATCCTAAAGAGTAGCATCAATGATAACACTTCAAAATAAATAAAAATTTTAAAATGCAAGTGCATTTTTAAGACTTACAGCAATTATTCTATCTCCCACAGTAAGGGAACCCTCTTTGGCAGCTGGGCTTCCGGGCACAACAGCAGCAACAAATACTCCATTTTCTAGACTGACCCCACTATCTGAAATACACAATAAAGACTTTGATTCTGCAATTCAAATATATTGCTCAAATGGCATGTCTGACCTGCCTGCACAAGAAAGAAATATGTCTACCAATCCAAATAAATTTCAGTTTCTGAAAACGCTTTCAAAAAATAACAAGACAAGGAAAACAAGGATTTTGAGTATCCCAAAAATTAATATAATCACACAAAGATGGGGTATCTGGGTTTAACAGACTTGTTTGCACTCCCAAGAACATTCCAAACAGGCAGCTAAGTAGAGACAAGTATTTTTAAAAAATCAACTAAAACCCAACGACAGAAAGAAAACCTGTACTTACAAAATGAAGCTATTCTTAATGACAGCATTCTTGGTTTGTCAAAAAAAAATTAATGAAAACCCCTATCTGGAGGTCATAACAGTGTAAGTGCAATTTAAGCAAAGGCTCAGAGAACATGTACCTTTATGTCAAGCCTCATCTGGCTGAACAAACATGTGCCATTTACATCCATCCTTTATAGTCATTACCTTTATGTCCAGAAACATTGATGTGAAGAGGTGTTATCACTCTCCCACCTAAAGACTTCCTTCTTCGTACCACCATAATAATAACACCTCCTCCATTTAGAACAGCTTTAATAACTTGCTTTTTGTCCTTATTGGTAAGATCCACATCATTTATCTTCAGCAGCCAATCATTCACTCTGGTAGATATACAGAATTAGGCAGGTCAGTTATAAGCACACTTCGCTGGACACAGCACATGAATAACGCTCCATGAAAAGGCATGCAACAGAGCTGTTCTCAATAAACTCATCCTTCATTATCTGGAGTTATCCATTCCTGAAAAAGCATTACATGGCAGCTAAATAAAAACCAGGACTGCTAGCCTGCACTTCACTAGGAGAAGTATATCCTTAAATCACTACTGACTACTTCTTATTTAAAAGCAACTCTTTGTACTGAGAAGAGTTACTAAAAAGCTGCTATCAACACCACGAATAGGAGATGGTTCCAAATGATCCCTTGCTCTACTCTCCTTTTTTCTTGCCCTCCCTCAAAAACTCACCCTCATGTCTTTCCCAAAATTTAAATAAATAGATCTAGATTTGAAGAGATAATAATGGAGTAAATGTGGCACAGCGCAACAAAAGAACATTTCAAGTCCTGTTAAGTGCTGAGTCAACCAGTGTTTAATTTCTGTAATGCTTTTAGGCATTGGTCTTCCCAGTGTGATTTCCCAACCAACATTAATAATATACACATGGCAAATAATAAAGAAAAAAGAACTTCAAAAAATGAAAACAATGAAGACAATTTCCAATATGCTTATATTTAGTTTCTTATGACCAACAAAAGACAGGTATCTTCCAAACTCAAACCCTACCTTAACCGACCATCTGCAATACTTCCTTTGTCTACCTTGGTAACGAAGATCCCACAGTCCCCAGGGAGGTATGGCTCGTTCACACCTTCTGCCACATCAAAACCAAGTGCTTTCAAGTCCATATCATCCTAGTAAATATTAATATCAAGTGATTCAACTGCACTGGCAAACAGTGTCTATTAGCAAGAGGCATTACTGCATGTTTGCACTATGTACTTACATTTACAGGGTTCCTGAATCAGGCAAGTTTTTATTCTTTGTATGTAAATATATAAGCTCCCAATTCCATTAGTTATAGGTGTCCTC
>WEIT01008898.1:2299-45297 GCA_013389985.1 Dryoscopus gambensis
GTTCCTTTTGGACGTTTTCCCTAAATTTGGCCCAAACCGCCACAGTAGTATTTAAGAATTTGCTTCTCTGCATTGTGTGGCATTGAAGGATAATTACTGGATTTTGCAACAGTAAAGAAGATTCTTGCTATGAATAGCATGTAAGTTTTTATGTGCAACTTTTACAATTGAATATCAGTATAGATGATTATAGAAAAAGTGAACAAGTTTGAACATACACCAGGTAAAACATGCAAACCTATAAGATGGTAAAAAGGCATGAACTGCACCCCACTCCCACCCTTGCAGTTCACAGAGGGTTTTAAGAACAGATTCCACCTGTTTGCTGGTCACTCTGTTTCATCTGCGTGACGACTTCTATGAAGACAAGATCTCTTTGGTTTGTAGCCTCTTTAATGCAACAACTAGTTTTTAGCCATGTCAAGAAGTCAGTGTCCAACTTAAGCTTCCTGAATCAAGTCTTTACATCACAGACTGGATGTATACATGAAAGAAATCACATCCTTTCATTTTCAGAGCAAAAGGGTTTAAAGGGTGCCTATATGTGTTTGTGTTACTGGTCAGAAGATGAAAAAATCCAGTTAAGGGGCTTTCCGTGGAGAATGCTTTCCAGCATCTGACTGGCAAAAATTAAAATTAGTAGACTTACATTCAAATTTTCTGTGTGCATAACTGAGTGCTTTCCATGTGCCACTAGTTGTAGCCTCAATAAATATGAATAGGATTTTGGAGCTAGAATTAAACAACATCCATTAAGTCTTCAACATTATAAACTTTTTTTTTTTTTATGCCTCTCTCTAAGGGAACTTGAACTGTCAATACAATTTCATATAAAAATCTTTGTTACAGTTCTAATTTCAGTGGGCTGTGGAAGAATTTTTTCAGGACTTCTCGGTTTTGAAAATTCTTCTAAATATTTTTATTAGCTTAACTTTGGTGTAGACTTGCTGATCCAAATGTCTGATGTTTATATTCATAATGAATTTGAGAGGATTTTCCAAAATTGAGCCTATGGAGATGCAGTTTTGTCAGCTTGCATCCAACTGCTCTTTTGATAACCTCAAAAGGCAAATAAAAATATCCTCCATTTTTTTTTAGCAGAAATACACTATTCTGTAGGTGAGGCTACAAATACACAAAAATCTATCCAGAAAGGAGTAAGTTGTACTGCATGTGAGGAAAAAAAAATTTGAAGGAAATTGTTGTTCAAAAAAACGTTAAAAACCACTAGGAGAAACTGCAAATTCAAGTTTGAGGGAAAAAAAAAAAACCAAATAAAAGAGGACAAAGACTTTGAAGAAATCTACTATAATGTGATGAAAACATGGTTTTCAGAGTAACCATAATTGGCACATGTTGCATAATTTTTAATGGCTCTTTTTATTAATACTTACTATGTGACTCATGAAAGTGCATTTAATTATATGAATGCTGTAATGAAACTAGTTTTAAATAGATGCTTGCCAAATACCGCACATAATTTTATTCAGAAATATTTTTTTTATTCTGAAAAACTTGGGGAAAAAAGCAGTAGAGATTGTACTGTCTGTTGGGCAGTCATCCACCAATTGATTTTTTTTTTCTTTAAGATCTGCAGTAAAATTAAAGCACCATGAATTACCTACAGTCAATTTCCAGTTAAGATCGTGTAGCAGATTTTGATTAGATGACTTTTAACATTCTTACCAAGAGAAGCAGTATTGAAAAATAAATTTTTCCCAAGTTCCCAATAAGATAGTTTGTTGCATATTTTTCCTCAATATTGAATTTCAAATATGACTCATACAATCATATGAATGAACTAAATTAGATTTATATATGCTTTAGTATGATTTTATATGAATTCTACCTGAATTTTAAAGTGTCTAAAATACAACAGAAAGAAAAATTGAATTAAATCAAAGGCCAAAATAGTTTTGACTCTATTATTGTACCTCTTAGCTATGAAAAATGGCATTTGTTTTCAGGATTTTAATTTTTTTTTCTCAGTCTTTTGAGTCTGATGCTAGCTACCTGCTGTGACCTGGAAAAAAGAATACATACCTTTACTTGCTTCTTGCTGCTTTGAATTTCTATAGCCTTCTCTGCTTCCTGAAGCTAGAGCTTGAGACCTATCCCTGCAATAACTGAAAATTCATTAGCATTCAAACAGTTATGAAATCTTCCTGTAGGCTACTGTTTGACAATGAGAACTTCAGATATTATGAATGCTTTCTTCACTCTGTGAAAATAGAACTTGACACTACATATATGTTTTTAAAATTCTCAAGTTCTAACTTTTAGGACCAAACCCAAATTACCACAAAGGTTTCTTCAAAAAATAAACATAGCTTTTTCTTTACCTGTCAAGTGTCAAAGAAAGAATGATCAGTATACTAACATAAGTTTGCTGAATGTGTATCTACCTTGTATATAACAATATTATAAATGCAACTTCAGCCATCAAACATCAGTGAGATTCCAATCTTTCATCTCAAGTATCTGAAAAAGAGAAATATATTGTATAGTCAGATGGTACTTAACTAACTAGGCTGGGAAGTGCACCACTTGTGATGTAACATGACACTGAACTTCAACACATGTAGACAGTATTCCACAAAGTAGTCAGAGGCTTAAAAACATTTCTATCCCGTTTAAGAAGAGTGTATTTACTATGTTGTATCCAAAATTACATAGTTACTTTTGATATTTCATAGTCTTCTTTTTCATTAAAATGGATGACTGTGAAAGATGTTATTATTCTATGTATTTTCTGAGGTTATTATGATAGTTCATGAAATCTGTGTTTAATAATTCCTTAATATCTACTCTGTGCTGCTTCTGAGCCAAATCAGCTGCTCTTGTAACTTCCTCAAAGTTTCTGTATGGTTAGTACATTACATTTTGTCACGAGAAGGTCTATTTCATTTAAAAATAACTATTTCATTTACATTTATATAGTTCTATTCAAATCAGATGACTTCTAATGAAAAATTCAGAATTCTATGAATAGCAAATTTTCCTGCTGAACATTTTGCAGAAAGAAAATATTTTCAATTATTTGCTTTTAGTTTTTAAATAGTTGTCTTCATCTTTTCCTTTTTTGCTTTGCTTTCTTCAGTAAGTATAATGCAGTAAGTTAGAAAAGAAAAATAATATGTGCAGGTTTCCCTAAAAGCATCTTTCTAATGGTGTGACCCACTCACCTATGCTAGGAAAGTTTCAATGGTCTTTTTGAAATGCATAATTAAACACCTGCTATTGTTTGCAAGACAAATGCCAAATGTTTCAACAGTAATATTCCTACTGCTATGCTTTTCCAATGAAGTGGGAAAATGAAGAGGGTAGAATCCATTTAAAAGTATAAAATGTTTCTGTAATATTTTCCATGATAACAAAGAGAATCTCCTCCTCAAATAAGTTTAATTTAATTTATCATCTGAAAAGTAAGGAAGTAATCTTGCCTTCATAAGAGGTGAAGTACTTGGAAAATTGACTTCAAGAGGACCCATATTTTTAGCATGCTGAGAAAACTCAGTTAATACCTAACTGAAGTTATTCTGCCTGCTAAAAATCAGCCATTGACAAGAGGATTTGATTATAGGAATTCATTTTTAAAAATCAGATAGGAGTCTCATTCTAAAAGCTTTTTGATTTTAAATTATAGGAATTTTTTTTTTAAATTATCGCAGATCAGACTATACTTTTTAAAAAATTAAATTAGTTAAGGAAATTGCTAAATTATTTAAAATAGTCAGTGGGTTGCACTTACCTTGAGAATTTTGATAACATTTTACTGTATGTTCAAACATTAAAATAATTTTAAAGTGGAATCATGTAAATGATGCTGGTAGCAGGTTGCCCAGGGTTTTCCACAGCGCCTAACAGCCGAAGGTGTCCCGGAGGCGGGATCCGGCTGATACAGTAACAGAGCTGATGCCGGCTACCTCGCAAGGAGAAGACTGCAAACCGATGGAAAAGTAGCGCTGATAAAGGCAAAGGATCACAGAGGGGCTCTCTGCACAGCTCCAACCTTTAATTGCAAGCGAAGCATGTGAGCAAAGAAGTGAAGAGCGGGGAACCAAGCCATTTTTGGTATGGGAGACAAAAGGGGCGGAATAAAGGGTTACAACCAATGGGGTTCTGTAAATTGTGAAGTGACAGGGGAGAACATCCAATGAGACAAACTCAGGGGAGGGTTCTATTTGAATTAAGAAATGGGGTACCGAATACGACAAAACTTTCCCGAAATTATACATATTCCATAAGGTATATGCATAAACATAAGGGTATACATAAAACTGGGTGGGGAAATCTTGAATCTATAACAGAACAATATGCAAAATGCAGTTCCCAGGGGAACACTGGAACTTGCGGTGACCAGAAAGTTAGATACCAGTGCCCTGGGTGCTTGTCCACCAGGAATTCGTTGGTGTAGGCATTGCGGCCGCTGCCACATGCACTGCAACGCATAAAAATTATTGTTAAATATTGGTTATGTTTCTTATTAGAGTAGAATAATTCTAAAATACAGTAAATGGATAGTACTGTAAAAACAAATATTATTTTACTTTGTAAAGTAGACAGAAATTTCTAATTGTCTGTACTTTTTTAAACTAGGGTGATATAACTGAAACATAATTTCTACTGCTTCATTGGCCTATATTAACTTCTGCTACTCAAATTGATTTAGATTCTAACTTGTCTAGAAGAGACTCTAAATGGTTCTAAAGAAGACATCAGACTTTGATAATACACTGGGAACATGAAACACACCTGGGGATGTCTTCCTATGTGTGTATTTGAGCTGGTGTGTACCAATGTCCTCAAATCTTTCCCTATCAAATAGAATGAAACTTTTGGCCATCCACCAAGGGTTGGTGGGGTTATATTTAACTTGGGCGTTATAGCAAATATTAGACTGTTGGCTCAAAATACATAAGATAGATGATGTGATTGCCTCTAAAGCTGCTTAAAAGATGCTGGCATCTGGAGTGTGTCAAGTGTGCAATACAGAACCACTACAATATAACCATCTCTCTCCTTTACGGCCAAAGGCTAGGGACCCTGTGATACAGTTTCATAAGGAGCAGATAGGAAGGATGCAGGAGAACACCTGAACACATGTCTGACTCTAGGCAGCATCTCTTTCACTGTGAGCCACTTGGTGGATGGGGACCATTGGACCACAGGGATATTTCTGTGTGCACTATGCAGAAATGGAGCACCATATCACAGAGAATTTGACGGTATTTTAAGTCACCATCAGGTACTATGGAGTCTGAGTCCTCTCTCAAAAAGAATTCAAATCCTAAACTGAGGGTGTTGTGAGCAATGCCTTTTGCATACCTCCTGTATTATCTGGAGACCTGCACAGAAGCAGGGACAGAAAGGAATGAAGCAAAAAGGAAGCATTTAAAAATCAAGTACTTACTAGTTTTTCCAAAACAAAGGATGCTTGGGAAACCCAGACCATTTTATTAAAAAAAAAAAAAAATTGTATGTTATCATACTAGGGAGAGGAGATCTTTTTACCTGTGTTAGTGCATTCATTTACCAAATCTCTTTTTAGGACAATCCTTTAAATATTGCAGTCCTGAATAGATTATTTAGTTGATTTTAAACATGATTTTTCAGTCCCGAGTGCAACAATGTCTTAGGACAAACTGTGTCTTGGGAACTGGGGACTAAGTCAGAAGAAGAATGCTTTATTAAGTAACCATCCTTATCTATACTGTGAATAAATCCTGCTGTTAGCCATATTTGTGTGATTAATATTTACATCTGATTATGGAATGACAAGGCAAGAAAACTCATGCAAACCACCAAAACATTTCAAAGAAAATTTTAACAAAATTTAGCCTACTCTTTAAATAGACGATACAGATTTTACAAACATTTATATAACTTTTATATGCTAAAAGCTATTACTAGAATTTGTTGGCAGAACTGGTAGTGGTTGTGCTGAAGCCCCAGTCTTTTTGAAAAGCTTTTCAAAAACCAAGGGACAAAGATTTGCAGTATTACATTCTTGGAAAGACTGTTAAAAAGTCTTGGAAAGGTAAGATCATAGACTGTAATGAACAGTGTTTAACAAAACAGAAACTAAAAGCTGGAAAAGAGAAAAGTATCTGTGCTGTATTAGATATTTGTCAATCATGCACAATAAGAGGCCAAAGAATCTCCACCTCCAGAAAAAATGCAGCAATTCTTTCAAAAAGGGGTGAACTAAAGGCCTCACTGGCTTTTGAATAAGGAATTATAGAAAAATCAGAAATTTGCATAGACTCCCTTGTAGCTGAAACTGGAATTTTAAAATATCAATTGTCTACAGCAGAAAAACTTAGCAAATATCTGCAAAAAACATTACATCTGTTAATAAGCCAATTATCTCTCCAGGAATGGCTAGTCAAATCCACAAATTAACCCATTATGAGAATTCTGAAACCTGGTATGGAAGCATTTGGGATGATAGTGAAGAGAATTTTACTGTGGCCTCTGGCGCTCTCCCTTTACAACCATTAATTAAGACTTAAGTTGGTAACGGGGGGAGAAGGAAATTCATAAGGCAGTGTGTACAATTCCCTGGTCTCCTTCAGAACTGGTGAAATTGCAAGTTTTCCAGGCATTCAGAAGAGTCTGAGATGGAATATGTGTGGCAAGTCTCTCTGTCCAGGGGAGATTGGATTTCATGGAGTAAGGAAGAAGCAGAACGTTATTGAGGTCTTGGCATGTTTTAACCACAAGTCCCAGAGATCATGATTCTTCTTTAGCTGCATGGGTGATACAGTGGGCAGGAGGAATAAATCTGCAGGACAGGGGAGACCTGCCAGTTATTAAAACTACTGGGTTCTCTGATCTCACAGCTTCTGTGCAGAAAGCAGCTTGTCCTCAGGCTGTGTATGAGAGGGGTAGGTTTACAGAGTGTTTTATGTTAGCACCTATCAATCCAGCCAGATTAACCCTTCTCATTCAGGGTCTTCCAGACAGTCTCAAGACTTTTGTAGCAAACTTTTAGGATAGACTATGGGAAGATCATGTCCAAAACACCACAGCTCCTAACCACCAAGAGGGATGTGTGCAGCCAGTGGATGTAGCTAGCTGGAGTTGATTTGTGTAGGAAATAGTGAGTTATGGATGCTGGATGGGATGGGTTAGATTGTTACTGTTAAAGCTCCTGAGCATTGTTGCAGTGCATATAGCAGCAACTGCAGCATCCACACCAATGAATTCCTATTGTTCCATTATAGGTTCAAGATTCCTCCACCCAGTTTTAAGTATACCCTTATGCTTATGCATATCCTGTATGGAATATGTATGATCTCTGGAAAGTTCTGTTAAGTTTGGTTCTTCATTTGTTCCTTCAAATAGAACCCTCCCCTGAGTTTGTACCATTGGATGTCCCCCCCGTCACTTCCCAATTTACAGAACTCCATTGGTTGTAATCCTTTATCCCCCCTCTTTTGGCACTCAGAAAAAAAGGGGCTGGAATCCCCAGCCGGCATCTTTGTCTGATGGTTACATTAAAGTTAAGTTGCAGAAGGACCCCTCTCTGTCCGTTGCCTTTATCGACGCTATTTCCACATTGATTTGCAGCCTGGTCCCTGCAAGAGCCAGTGCTGGTTCTGTTACTTTTGTAACAGATCTCCCCCAATTACGGCTGTAACAACGGCCCATTCCGGGACAGCTCTGACAGCCAGGCGCGGTGTGGACTTCGGACAAACTGCAGCCTGCGTCAGAGCATCGCACAGCAAAATTTTCTGTCTGGCTTTCAGAGGAAAAATGGTTATTAAGGTTGAAATACTTGTGGAAGCTGCCCATACAAGCCTTTTAAGATTTAATTTATTTTGTGGGCAAACTGGGAAACTCCCAAATGGAACTTCATGGAGTGAGAGGCACTAGGTTGCCAAGGATACAAACAGAATGTGAAAGAATGTGGGACAATTTTGTGTAAATCTATTAGAGACATCAATATCATTGTCTTCTACTAAAGTTACTAATGTAAAACAGTAACTCTTGCCAATAGCAGTACTTACAGAGACTGACAAAGTGTTGACAGATTGGGAAAAAAAAATCCCATCATTAAAAGGACTCATTCATCTTATAATTTACCAGTGTGGCCAGTAAAAGCCAACTGGGCAGTGGCATTTTACAGTTGATTACCAACAATTAAATGCTAATGCACCTGTAACTGCTGCAGTTCCAAATATTGCTGGGACAGTGACACAGATACAGGGAGCTGCTCATGCCTGGATGCCTGCTCTAGATTTTAAGGACATATTTTCATGAGTCCTTTACTTGAACAGAATGAAGTGTGGTTTGCCATTACACAGTGAGAAATCCGATATACCTTTAACAGGCTCCCTCAGTGATACAAGTATTCACCCATGATTGCTCATTGCTGCATTTGCTAAATTTTTACTGATGGTTTCACACCAGATGTGAAACTACCAACATATAGATGATATTACAAATGGAGGAGATTCCCACAAAAAGATAAGGGAAGTAGCAGCAGCAGTATGGGAAGGATTAAATGAAGCAGAATTTGAAATGTCACCTGAAATATGTCAAAGAGTATGTGAAGAAGTAAAAATTTGGGGTATTTGGGGATAGCAGGCAGCACAGTTGTTCCTCTAGATACCTTAGGAAAACAGAATGAATACAGATGCTCCAGCCTGTTGGGTGTTGCATGAGGGCCTTGCCACCTCCTTAAACTCAAGGCTCAAGCCTATTACTTCAGCTAAGTAGAAAAGGCTGTGGGAACGAGACACTGCTGAATTAAGGGTATAGAAAAACATTTTGCGTGACCATCACACCTCACACACCTCGGAGCAGAGCATGGTGGATGGCTGAGGTACACCTGATGTGCCTTAGAACTATGCAACAAGTTAGCTGGCTAACTTGTTCAATAAGGCCAGGTCCCCACGTGTTGCGTTGTGGAATTAATGTCCTTGCACCTTTAAGTTCTCTTTTATACATTTTCCGCGTTACTATGAAAAATTCTGTATTCTTATATATTTGGTATGTTCCAAGTTTTCCCCAGAAAGTTTCAATTCTTGAACCCTCCCTGCTTTGCATGTCAATCCCTCCCTAACCACTCCTCTGGTAACCATAAAAGGCAATCCTCCGCCCCTATTTCCAGTACCTTCCCCATCCAACCTCCCCAACCCCTCCTTTTATTCCAGAGAAATCCCTGTCAGTTACCCTAACCCCTCCCACAACCCCTGTCAATCTCCCTGGAACCCTACCCCTCCCTCCAGAAGGGTCTATGTTCTTCGATGCCCCATTGGTTCTCCCAATCATCATTTTTCCCCAGTTATCCCCATTGGTCCCATGCAAATATACTCCCTCCCTAAACTCCTCCCTGAGTTTAAGATGACCCCCATAGAGCAGTAAAGGGAAAACCTTGTGGACTACTTGGCAAATTGATTTTATCAGGCCATTCAGACCCTCTGCAAGATACTGAAACATCTTCGAAGATACGTAAGTAGTCTCTGAGCAACTCATGGCAACTAAAGGTCAAAAGGCTGATCCTGGTTCTCAAGTCAACTACTCCTTCCTAATACCATTCAAGCTCATAGTGTGGGTCACAGTTCTCATGTAAGGAGGTACAAGAATGGGTCCGACTGGAAGGAATTCAGTGTGTATTGAACAGCCCACATTACCTTGAGAAAAATGTAATAAGAGAAAGGGCAAATTACTTATCAAAAAGGAGCTTTAAGCCACATATGACCCAGTAGGACACTTGGCTTTCCAGAGTACTTTGCCAACAAAATATTTGGTATGGGTCTACCAAGCACTGTTTGCAACACCTGAATCAGGTATTTCACCTTCCATTGAAGGGAAATATCCTACAGCATTGCAGCTAGCCTGTTATGGTAAATGTACCACAAATCAGAACTGTGCCAATGACACTAACTAAATCCCATGGACCACTTGCTTGGGAATCTACTGATGGCAGTGGTACAAAACATAGCGCATGGTGGATTTTTCCTTCTTTTTAATGGGGAATCAGTCTGGTCAACCCCCTTGAGACTTAATATTTTACTTTCTCAGGAATGATACCAGGAATCATGCCAACACATCTGCGCTGAAGATCAACTTAGGCACTGAAGGACTGCTCATTTTTCTCATAGAAGAAATCAGCACCAGAATGAAACAAATTGGGCATATAAATGAACAAGCCCAATCCACTGGGTGGAAACCCCCACTTCTTTTACATATAATGATAACTGTGGTACAGGTCATCACCACTCTTAATCCCAAATGCATTTATACTAAAATCACTAAAGAAGCAAACTGTAATTGTACAAATTGAGGATCCCTGCCTAATAACATTATTTTGGCAGAGGGAAATACAACCATAATTTGTGAAACACAGTCTCTAAGCAACAACAGGAAATTACTTAATTTCCGACATACCTCCTTCAGAAGTGGAATAGATGTTACAAGACTAGCAGCTGTTCAGTGAGCATTACAGTGAATATGGAGAGGAAAGTAGTGTGCAAATGGAGGTATAAGGAGTCCACACAGTTGTAACTGTGATGATGTCTACTGGCACAGCAAAACTTAAATCCTCAAAATCCATCCCACTATCTCCAAGGCTCTTGATAAGACTCTTTAAATCTCATCTCCACAAATTTCTAAAAATAGACCCTTTTCCAAAAAGAAAAGCCAGCAACAAGTGCTATTTAATTTTTCATGGTCCTTTAAGTGAGTGGAATCATCAATGCAGATTAAAACAGTAAAACTGTTAACATCCTATGCGAGGTGGTTATCATGGTTGCATGGACAGACCCTCACCTCTGCAAAACGATCAAGGAGAGATGTGACTAGTATGCCAGGGACAGGATTACAAATATTAAAGTGGCATAAATGCTGAAATCCTAGCAAGCAAAATAAATGATATGCATAAAGGTCTATTAAGGTTGTGACTGACTACTTACCATAAATTTAAAAAATACACATTATGAGGGAGAAGAGAAGATTAGTAAATTAAAATAGCACATCAGTAGGTCTTTTATCTTGAAATACAAAAAAAAATAGAATCATTAATAAAATAAAAAAAAATGATTAATCAAATCAAATTTTTACGCAAAGAATGTAGCTTAACATAGATGCCAAAAATCCTCCTAAGTAAAGATGACTGATGATGTTTTGCTATTGTGTGAGTGGCATGTGGTGCAGAAGTAATTTAATGTGCAGTTCTTCTCAGCAGTAAGTCATTCTTGACATGACATTTATAACATCAGAAAACATAAACAAGGAAAAAGGGGGAAAAAGGCAAATAATTCCACTTATGTGGTTTCTACTGTCATTTTGACTAATCATCCACAATATATTTGTTACCTGTAAAGGAGAAGAAAATCTTTTCAGTCTGCAAGTTTTATAGAGTACTTAGACAGCATTTAATTGAAAAGATTAAACAAAAGCATTCATAGAATGATAGACGTTTCACCCCAGAGAACTCATGACTCTGTCTGGGGTATTTTTACAGATCTGAAACAAACATTTTGTTACCTTTCATTTTGTGGAATTCAGGAAGAAGTTGAAGATTGTGATTCTGTACTAGAAAAATCTCGGTAAGAGATAGTCTTGGGGTGACTTTATGCTGTTGTATCCCCTATCACCGCGCTATGCCCAGACATGATCCTGAGCCTTTCTGTGCCTTTTAAACTGGGTGCAAGAGAGAGAGAACAAAAACTGAGCGAACTTTGCAAAGCAGTTTGTGCTTCAAGGACACAGAGATTAGCTGCTGCTGCTGCTGCTGCTGCTGCTGCTGAGGAGCGAAGGAAGCACCCTTTTCTGCTTCTCTCGGCTTTTCGGCTCTGTTTCTCCGGAGACAGCCTGAGAGTTAAGATTCTGTCTGGGACTTTGGCTTTTCCCTTCTTCTTTTCTGGACTGTTTCAACATCAGAACACCAGAAGTCATTGGGAAAATTTCCACCTTAGGCCTGGAGGGGGGCCAGGCTGACCCAGCTCCGAGGAGGAGGAGAGAGACCACACCCACAGAAGGACTTTAAAATCTTTCCAGGTTTCTCTCCACAGCAAGAAGCTTTATTATTTAGCATTATTATTCATTACCTGTGTGTTTGTTAAATAAATAGGTTTTTTCCTTCACTTTCTTCCGAGGAAAATCTTTTTTTTCCCCAACCTGGTGGGGGAGGGGTGGCTGTAACCTGCCTCTTAAGGGAGGACGTTCAAATTCAGATGATCCTCTGAACTTTGTCCCAAACCGGCACAGAGATTTTTTTAAATTAGAATGCATATTGGTATTGTAATGTCACAGCATATTGTTATTGCTGCTGATGATGATGATTAGGAAAGGAAGATTTTTATATAATTATTTTTCATAAAAACAATCTGAACTAATGCCCATGAAAGCCACACATACACATGCAGGCTTTAACAAGCAATATGGCCTGGAAGTTCAAAACATTAAGTTTTTAAAGTATTGGGCTACAGGTTTTAATTTCAAAATATGTAGAAAAAATATGAAGTCAAATTTGTACAGTGTATCTAATCTTGGAGCAGAAACTCAGTAAAATTAATTATTGGACTTTAATTTCTCCTTTACAGGAAGGTATAACTGTGGGAGGATGACTACAACATGACATCAGCAGCCCCTTCCTTTGGGCTCAAGACAGATTGAGGTTCACACCCACTGTGGTACACTTACCTCGTGAAAGCCCCTAAGTATTCCAGATAGAACACTGTGAATAATCAAAAACTGCAGGGCAACCCTGTCAAAGTTGTGTTTTAATATATAGAAATCCCATGGTGGGAAAATTTTGGTAGTAAAGGTAAAATTCAGATAGAGTCACGGACAGCAGAGGGCCTGACTAGTGCAACATTTGAAACATCCAGTGATAACAAAGAGAGGATGAGAAGTATAACTCTCAGCTGTGTTTGGCTGGATTACATCAAGGTATCTTAAAAGGCACCAGGTGATTACCTCTAGGCAACCAAGTGGATTTCTAGCTGTTCACATGATTTCCCGTAAAGGTCAACAGAAATCTTGTCAATACCGTCGGTGGACCTTTATTAAGCTTAAACTTAGATATCTAGGATGATCTGAAATTTTTAATAAACTTCGAGTTAACTAATAGCACAAAACCCACTAGAGTTCTCTGCCTGTTTGAAATATTCTCCTGTAATTAAAATAAAAGTAGATGATGGCATGAACTGATATGAGTTATGACCCTACCTGGAGTGCTGGACAGCTCTGGGGTCCCCAGCACAGGAAGGACATAGACTGTTGGAACAAGTCCTGGGGAAGGCCATGAATTTATTATTATTATTATCATCATCATTATCATTATCATTATTATTATTATCAATATTATTGTTATTATCCACTTGGATGTCTAAAATAATATTTTCATTCCTGCCCAGACAAATTTTAAAAATAGCAGGTTTTTTTTCTCAACTAAATTAAACAGCTTTAGTTAAGTCCAGTACTGACTTGCATTTGTCTGTATTAGATGTTGCTTTAGCAGATTTCTGGTTCAGATTTTATTGTACCATTTATTCTACCCTTTAGATCAAAACTCCAGGTTAACTGATCAGCTGATAGAGTACAATACTATTTTCTCTGCACAAAATATTAATATGTATCTCTGGAGTCCCATAGATGTAGAACTTGTGGAAGATAATCATGTATCTGGGAGTTTCTCACATGTAGAAGATAGATTTGGCTTGAGAAGCCCAAAAGAGAATATTAAACATCTCCAAACAAAGACAATTCCATAGTGAAAGGAGAAATATCTTTTGATTCTTTCCCAGCATTTGACTTGTCATTGCACAGATCAATTCTTTTTACTGAATTTCAATCTTTTTTCTATCTACTATTTACTATCTTAAATACTTTTCATTAAAAAATACAAATGTGTCATAAAGATCTATGAGATCACTTCTGATTGAACCAAGAAAAAATGTTTTGAAATATAAAAAAAAAGGTTATATTTCAAAAATTGTTTTACTTTTCTTTCTGTAATAATCACAAAGTTCAAACTAACTATAACCTAGTATAAGCATTTTTAACTTTAAATTTAAGTGGATTTTTCTGTGCATGTAAGTTGTATCACTGTCATGATTTCATTAGAAGTTGAACACAGCAATAAAGGAAGATGATATAGCCTACTGTCAAAAAAAATTTTAAAAATATAGCATTATAATAATGCAAATTTACCTTCTAGCACAATTATTGTCCTGATGCAACTATTTTCATTGAAATAATCTTAAAAATATAAATTAAAACCTCAACAGAATGGCATAACACATCATGTACAAAATAACACTGACATACTGAGCAGAGATAGACTTAAAATAACAAGTTATTTTAGGCAACAAAAATCTGGAAATGATCCTACTAGTACAGAGAAAACCAAATTATCGTTAAACTTAAGAAATAAGAATTGATATTATTAAAGTAAACAGTGGGAAATGTTTTGGAGAAAAGAAGCCTAGAATTATACAGACACAATGCTTTCTCAAAAGATAAGAGTTACACAATTAACAATGGGAAGATTAAAGTAGCACTACAGGGGGATTATAAATCATGCTGAACTTCAACGTAGTGATCTCAACTCTGTTCATAATACAGCACTAAAACTTACTGATATCAACTAGAACATCAACAAGGCATCTCTATGAGATCACTGTGTTCCAGTCACCCATTCTGATACTATCAGTTTCATTCAACTTTTTGTTCCCTTTTAAAAAAGATAAAAAGTAATTTTATGGTCTTAGAATTAATTTTTCTATCAAAACAAACAGAAGAACCTTCTGCATTTTCCTAATCTTTTTGATTAGTGTTATCACCGGTAACAATATTGCTTATTTTCATTGTTATTAGCAATCTTACATGGAATAGATTCACACCTTTTCTAATTCATTTATTTCTGTAAGGCACTTTGATAGTGCTATCACTTGTCTCTAAGGGTGAACATATCTCATTTCTCATGGGGTTTTTCCCATCATTGCAATTGTTAATAGTATTTTGAGGGGTTTTTTGTCAGCTAGTTTAGTGAACTTCTTTCCCTTTGGATACTCATTTTTCTTCCTTAGTTTTTCATCAGGGACCTCAATGAATGTCAAGACAGAAAAGAAAAAGAAACCAATGGCATATGATCTGCTTCCTTACAGATTAGATATTAACCAGACACTGCATTCCAACACCACTGTAACAGAGAAGGTACAAAAGGTAAATATTTAATAAGGTGTCCTATCCTTCCTCTTTGTCATTCATGTATTTATATAGAAAACAGTAATTAGTATAAATGCAAAATTAACTAATCTGTAGTTCTCTAGGCCCTCTAGTTATTCCCTTTTATAAGATTAGTTGTAAATTGCTTCAGAATATGAACAAATGAGCCACCTTTTCACTTATTTGTAAATATGCTTGACTTGGAATTTTCATTTGGTTTACAACCTGCATTTATCAAATGTATGTTTTCATTATTATTTGTAGAGAAAATTCTCTTTTCTACTATCTCAATATTTGGCTTGTGTATGTATTTCATTCATTTTTATTTCAAAATGTATTTTTATTCTGTTCTTTTTTTCTCATATTATACATAATTTAGAAAACCATTTTCATTTAGTATTATTCTTTTATTCTGATAGCTCAGTGATGACACTGAGTCATTATTATTTTCTGCTCATTATAGAAGTTTTTATTTCTGTTCCCCAAATTTGCATCAACTAATAAATGGTTTGAGTGTTTTCTGACAAAGTTCTGATTCAGTTTCCAGTTAGTATAGAAGGGTTTTGTTGTACTGAAAATCATTCTCAAGGGCAAAGAGTCCTACTCTTTTACCTTGAGAAGACCAAAACCAGATATAGCATCCATTGTAGAAGTCCAATCCATCAAGCATGAAAACTGAACTCAATATAGCAAAAGTCATTTTCTATCTTGTCAGAGAAAAAAAAGTGGCACAAGATAGTCACATCTGCATAAATCTTCACTCATTGTGACAAGAGGAACAAAAATACCGAGTACTTCATCTGTTCTGAAGGATATGTCCACTTCCTTATCAATAAAATACCTATAATGTCTTTTAATTAGACAAACTCATATACAAGACAATGTTTCCCAGAAACAGCTGTCTAGAAACAACTGAAGAGATTGGGCATCTGTGTTAGGACATCGTATTTTGGAGCTCATTGTTTTTGAAAAGAAATTTCTCCCACTGACTTACTTGACTGCAAACATAACTAGAATATCATTCAGATTACAGAGATACACAGTGTCCTTCTCTGTCCCCTCAAGCTGGAAAGAATCCAAATGTCATAGAGATAATCTAGAACAGTATAAATAGGACATAGGATCAACATATAGGGAGTTGTTTTGTTTTCTTTTTCAGAAAATCACTATAATAAACCAAAGACAGAACACAAATTGAAAAAAAGAGCTAACAACAACAAAACCAAACAAAAAACCAAACCAAACCTACAAAAAAACACCCTCATGTTTCAGAGCAATTTAGATCAAGGTCACAAAGTTTCATATTTTTTTATGTAGGTTGATGGGGATCTGTAGAGTTCCTTAATCTTAGTTAGGAACCAAGGCTACTTAGAAAAATACAACATGACTTGTCACATTACCTGGCAGAATTCACTGCGGTTGTTGGCTAGCATTCACAAACCTGCTAGATTGCTGGCAGTCCTGTAACTAATGAGACCTAGCTCAACATGATGCCCCTAAGGCATCAAGCTAATATTTCCAAGTTTCAAAATAGTGATTGCAATGCTTTGCCTTGCTCATAAAAAGCCTTATTCAGTATCTACTGCTACACAGGGAAAATGAAAAGATGAAGGTATTGATCAATGAAACAAAATGTTGTCACAAACACAAAAATAACTGAAACCATCTTGGGGGTTATAATTGCTTTTGGAACTCTCTTATGGTATTTGGGAAATAAGTCTCAGATTCTTGTAATTCTTAACTTGAAGCCTAGGCCTCAGCCTAGTGCTTTCATTACTAACAGTAAACATTCTCATTCCTAAAACATGTGCCTAAAGTGTTATATGATTTGGGTGCGTGATTCAAAGGAAAAGTTTGAATTTGGACATCTCAATAGAAAAAAAGACACTGTAAATTTTGAAAAAAAGTTGTCTTAATCTGAATATCATACTGGAAGATTTAGTTTAGTATCTTCCAAAAATCTTGGAATATAATTCATCCAAGTCAGATGAGGTGAAATGCAGAAAGGCATATATGGGCTTTGCTTCATGAGGAATGATAAGTAAGAGTTTGAAAGGGTCTTTACAGAGAAGCTGCACAAGGAAGATCTATCATCCACTGCCAGTAGATGAGCTAGCATGGCCAAGGCTATCTAAGGATCATGGGAAGGCAAAAGCTCCAAGGAAAAGAGAAAATTAAAGCTGTTTGCAGTAGGAAAAATGCTCTAGTACCTGCAGCTGTTCATTTGGAAAAGAAGTTCAGGGTCCAGTAAATTGAGCTGGTTCTGTGAAAAGTGATCAATGAGCTTCAATGACTGTTGACTCCTTCCTGCAGGATGAAGAATTATCTGCCAGCTGGACACAATATAAGAGATAATAGTGAAAATATGTCTAAGAGGTTCAAACTGGCCACGATGGAAAAAGCCCCCAAAACTAATCTAGAAGACCCAGAGAAGCTGTGTCTGCTCTCATCCAGTTTTGGCGATAGTTGTACTTTGAGGTTACTGTCGGACTTGAGGACCTCCAGAAGTCCCTTCCAATCAGCATTATATCAATATGTAATATTCTACTTCTGTTGTCCCTCTGTAGCTATGTAAGTCTCCTTGAAGTCCTATGTCAGACCTGCCAGGCCCACAGGATGCTTCAGAGACCTTGTGGAATCCAAATTCATGCTAGAAGATTACGTTTTATAAAATCATTTGTCCTTAGTCCTAAATTCAGTGCTGTATTAATACTAGGGATACATCTAGTAAGATAAGCTGACTTTTTTTTTCTTTTGATAATCCATGTGTCAAAATTTAACAAAATTTGTTAAAAAAATGAAACCTTTAAACTTTAGAGACTACAAAGTAAGGTGAACCTTATCACAAGGGCAAGCCTTACAGGACACCAATTTTTCACAGAAGTAACCATGGCACTGAAACCTGACAGTTGATTCAAGTCTCTGAAGTTCTTTAGCGCCTTCTGCCCAGAAAATACATTGCACTTCAAATGTTATCACAACATTTTGGGACAGTGGATCAGTTAGTATAGGTATAGAATGGAAAACCTGTGTTAAGGAATTAATACACCTGTGTTTGATGCAACCCATGTATTTTATTAATTAAAATTAATAAGGCAGTAATACCAAATCAGTACTTAGCAATAGCACTTACAGCTCTCGCATTTCTCACTCATGGAATTCCATTACCATTGGGTCCTGTGTATGGCTACAGCACCAGTGCAGGGGTCCCACTGCCTCCAGCTATCCTGACATGTGGCCTGTGGGTGGCACGCCTGCTGGATCAAACCCCTGACAAGCATTTCTGTCTTATTTCCTTCGGTGCTATTGGGTAAATCTCCACTAAGCATATGGGAACTCAAACATCTGGAGATATTTCTTCTGCCTAAAAATAGATTAGTGACAATGATGTGGGTTTTATGTCTTACCTGGAAAAAACTCTCTTTGATGACCAAAGATACATGTATATGGGGACAGTCTTGAAGTAACATAGTGGAATGAAGAGATTGCATTGCCTAACTGTGTATGTAGCAAGGTAATTGTATCCATCCTTTCTACAGTGAAGACCTTATGGTATTTATACACTGTGTGAAGGAAGTCTGCTCTTTAGCATGTGCATTAAATTGTTATATAGGCAAATGCAGATATATAATAGTCTAGAAATATGCTACCAAGCAAGGCAATTTAATTTTCCAATAGAAAAGCTAAAAGTAGCTTATTTTCTGCATAATCCAAAACATTAATTCTGCAAGGCTGACATTTCTTCAGAAGGGCTGAAGAATCAAAAAACACTTCTAATCATAAACATCCACACTGCACTGAACCAAAATTATTTTAGACTCATTGACATTTTCTTTCTCAGCTTTCAGTATTTTTTCTCCATCATTAAATCAAAAACACTCCAATCATTAAGATGAAGTAAGTTGTCCTTCCATCTAAAAATCAGAATGAAAAAGCCCAAATATTTCAATACGGTAGGCAAGGTAAGCATATTTCCAGTTCTTAATGTGTGATGGAAATGTATAGGTGTAGTGGTTTGAACCTGAGTTGATGAACTGTTGTTTGGACCAATGGCGCTTCTCAAAATTTACATATTTAGGCTGTGGGGAGACACGAGAATCTCTCTCTTGCTTCCGGTCTTTGGACAGGTGTGATTTGTCACCCCATGACAACAGGTAACTGGGGGCCCACTCGGCCTGGCGGGCTGAGCCGGGCCTGGCTGCTGGTCCTGGGCGGGGCCGGGCCATGGCTCCTGGCTCTGTGTGGACCCCTTCCCCCCCACCTTCTCCGACCCCGGGGCATGGGCCCCGAGTAGAGGCAGGAGAGCCCTCCTCAGAGCCGCGGGCAGCTAAGAGACAGCCCTTAAGCTGCTGCATAGCCAGTACCATCCGGTGCGGCTTTTAACAACTGGAGACGCCTTCCTCCCTCATGCAGCCCCACGGAGATCCTGGCGGGAGCCGAGAGAGAGCTTTCCTACAACCAGTATAGCTAGAGCCAAGCTGAGGAACCAGCTGCATAAAGAGAAAGAGGGGTATTTTCCTCCAACATAAAGCCCAAAGAAAATCATGGCGACTTCAAGGTCAGAGGGAATGAGAAAGTAACTTATGAGAGATGGAGCAGAAGATGGCAACGGGAAAAAAGGGCAGAGTCACGTGCCCAGCATGGAGCTTAAAAATACTTTTTGCAGGCTGTGGTAAAAACTGTAATATCACAAACTGTTCTTTTTTCTATTGAATTCACTTAAAGACATGGGGGGATGAAAATTTTGTGTGCAGCCTGTGAGAAAAAGAAACATGACCATACCAGGTCACTTGGGAGCTGTAAGAGACTTTTAAGAGATGTTGTGAAAAAAAGAGCAGTTGGTTTCAAGCTAGAATTTGCCTATTGTGCAGTCACCCCAAGACACTTATCCTTAAAAAGATACTCCCCATGTGTGGCACATGCTGGCAGCGTGGGAAAACTGCAAGATTTATGGGAGAGGTATTTTGCACGGCAGCAGAATTTTCTGGCGGGTCTGTTGCCCTTTGAGCAGTTTGGAAACCACGTGAAGCAAAAGAAAATCTTTTTTCCTTAAATAGTGTAGAGACTTTTAAGAACTGTAATACTGATCAAAATCATAGTTTGCTATCCTTTGTGCGAGTTGGGTAAAAAAGGGGAGGTGATGGAGGAAAAAGGGGGTTTTGCTTTAATTCCTTGTTATTTCTTTATACTTTTAATTCTGTTAAAAATAAACTTCTTTATAATCTTTAATTATGGAGCCTGCTTTGCATTTCCTCCTAATCCTTATCTCACAGAAGATAAAAAATGCCAACAAACCCAGTACAATAGGGAATGACATCCAATGAAAGAGATGGTAAAGATCAGTCTTACTTGTTCCACATAAGTTACTGAAGAGGTGTTGGATGATGACAACTTCTATTCAGTACCATTTTAGGCTGCATTTGAGTCAGTAATCTGGAGGTAAAGTATTGTAAAAAAGTTTAGCAATTTAATATACACAACTCCACAAACAAAATGTATTGTGGAATCAGTAAGATAACACATATGGTAATGGACAATTCATGTGCTGATTTTTTAATTTTTTCCCTAGAGGAGAAAGAGTTTTCTGGGTTTTACCATTCACAACTTACTTAGTCACTTCTTTCTAATAATGCTTTTACATGAAAGTGTCTTAAGGATACATTGGTGTTGCTTAACCCTGCTCATCAGCTAAGCACCACACAGATGCTTGCTTGCCTCCAACCCCAGGAATGGAGGAGAGACTCAGAAGGGTAAAAGAGTAAAACTGTGAAAAGTCACAGGTTGAAATAAAGACAGTTCAATACAGAAAAATAATTGCCAATCCAAAAATCCCCAAAGAAAACAAAGCCAGTATAAACTAGTGCCTCCCCAGGCAAACTCCTTTCATATAATTTAATTTATAAATAGTATATATCATACATAGTTATAAATAATCTATGACATACATTTATGTCAGATTATTTTTATATTTAATACAATATTTTATTAATATTTAATAATTAGAGAAATAATTATTCAAATTTTCAATTATTTATTTAAAATTTAAAAGTTAGATATATTTAATATGCAATAATACATAAAGAAACTGTATTTTTCAGTTACATTTGATTGTAATTCATTGCACTAATAAAATGTCTAAAACACATTGATACACTGATGTTCTTAAGGATTCTCTGTTTCACTAAAGTGTGAAGAAGAGCAAAGAGATGATCTAATAAGATTTTCTGTTGTAATATGTGCTATTATCCTAAACTGTTTCTATTTAACTTGCCTAGTTTTGCTCATTTATTCAGTTCAAAGGTAGATGGTCAACTCCTAGGGTTGTTTGTTTTCTGAAGGAACAACTCCAGTGCATATTCTCTTACAAATAGAAAAAAAACACTAGTAGAGACAAAATCACTATAATGAGAAAATGTCCACAAAATCGTTTGCTATTTAAGCAGCATAATCCAGCATTTGATTATAATGTCCAAAGAAGGCTAGATGAATATGTGAACTAAAATGTTCTCTTTAATCACATTAAATCATTTTCAGCATCACTGCTTTAGTGAGTGCACAGACCAAGAGCATTATAGATGTCTCAAATGAACATTCAGAATTTACATCCATGCAATTCAGAATTATCTGTCGAAAAGCTGGCTCAAGTTACTTAGGTTACAAGTCCAAATATAAGAACGTGTACCTTAGATATATTAATCTGATCTGACAAATCCATAGTCTCGATTTAGTTTAGTGAAAGGCAGAATTTGCAGTTGGAGCTTTTCTGCTCAAGAAATGCATTTTATATTGCATTTAGGATACTGGCAGAAAATTTTTTATTGAAACTATACAAGATAGGTAAATAATTTCTAGATTCTTATGGTTATGATTGGATTTTTCCCTAAATGCCTTTTGAATTCATATATTAAATGCAAGTTTAAATTATTGAAAGTATTTTCGAAACACGTTTAATTTTATTCTGTTTTCACAAATACAATCTTTCCATTAAAATGTAGTAAAAGAGTAGTTAAGAAGCCCATTAAATTGTAATGTCTTGCCTTTGTAATGTATCTATTAACATTCCAATTACCATAACATTTGTACATAAGTCATAGCTGTCTCCTCTATTAAAGGCTGAGTCCTAGAGATAGTATTTCAGTCTAACATTTCACAATTAAAAAATTGGAAGTTTCTTTCTTCACAAAGCTTATACACTATTTTTTTGTATATTGGCTTACACTGGCTAAATTAAAACCAAAAATAATTAAAAGCTTTATTTCATGTTCTGTGATTTAAATTTACACATCTTAATAGCACAAAATTTACAAACCAGTGCAGCTATCAACTTCCTTGGTCGTCACTGCTGTATCTTAATGCATTTGATATGAGGTCAATGAGTGCAGTTTTGCCTACACTTCAAAATGTGTGCATGCAGCATTTGATTAGACAAAAGTCTGAAATGCTCCAGGGCAAAAAGAAGAGAAAATACATGTTCCACTAGTCCTTACAGGGAGAAGAGCACTACAAGATATGTAGACTGCCTTTTTTTGGGCCAATGTGATCAAATAAAAGGGCTAGATAAGGTAAATATATAGCAAGATATAAAATTTGTTTCTTGAAGACTTAAGGGCACACAATCCCAAATGTTATAGACATAGACTAAGGGGATACTGACTGTTTTATAACAATACATTATAATATATATTTTATTTCAAATAAGAATTTAACTCGGGGGGAAAAAAGTTTAGTATGTTTAAGTCATGTTGTGGTCAAACTGCATCTACGTGTGCTCCTGGGCAACCAAAATTCATGTAAGTACATGTAAGTGACACCTTATCAAAATCTGGCTAAAAAGAGCCCTAGTGGTTTCTTTAGTTGTGACTTAGCCCCAAACATTACTAGCTTGGAATTCATATATAAACCTCTGCACCTGACTTAAACTTGTACACATTTGCCCACCACATACCATATAGACCTAAATGTCTGGAATGCAACTGAATTAAGGATTGGGTGAAATTTGTATTTTGAATTTCTCACTTTTTTTCTTTTTTAATCTCTTCATTTAGTTATTAGTATCTGAGGTGAAAAAACAGAGAGAAATTTTGATTCTATGAATCTAGCCTCAGCAGCACTTCATTCTTCAAGAAAAAGACCAAAATGGCCTATGCTGAGGTCTATCTTGCCTTCACTAAACTAAGAAACTGGCATCCAAGCTAGTTAATTTATAACTCTCTCAGGTGTTATTTCATTATAATCAAGTCACTTATTGTAGACAGGTGTGTAAATACATGTTGCTGTTTGAGTATATCCATTCTTTACATTTATTTTGTCTTGTAAATATACAGAGATAGTTTTTTTGTTCATTTAATTTTGCTATGTTTTCTAAACATAACTGTTAATACATCTGCCTCTTTAAAAACAACATTATTCTTTAAAGAATTTGTTACATTTTTCAGTATAAGAATCAGCGGTTACAGGTTTAAAATGTAACAGGAACTACATTAACAAGGTGTAGCTAAATACGTATAATCCGTTTGTGTTTTTATATAAGGGTTTTCTCCAAGGCTTTGACACTATTTAAAAAATATTGTTGTTAATGACACCTGTTGCTAAAACTATCTTATTGAAGTAAATGAAAGTGTATGGGAAACTGACTATGGATTAAAAAATAAGGGACAGAAATTACAGGGGAAAATACAGTTGTTCTTCCCTGGATGAAACACAGTCAGCATAGCCAACCTTCCACACACAGTACAATCTAAGGAGTGGAGACATTGAGGCCTGGCTCTGTCAAAATCAACTGTGGTGAAATAACTCTCCATGGACTGATGCGTGTCCCCATTCCAAGGCCGTCTCAGGTATTATATTAAGATATCTGCCCTCAAGTTATGAAATCCCCTCATTGAGTAGCATGTGTCAATAAAGTCACTTAATATCCACCTAAATGTAAAAAAAATACTATAAAAGTGAGTTAAGAATGGGAAGAAGTCAAGGAAGACTTTGAAGTGTGGTGATGTATTTTTCTTTGAATGGTTTGTTCTGTTTCCCCCTTCCAAAATGTACGGTCTATTCCTAAGGTGTAACTCTGCCTTTGATCCCTCCCCTGTCAGCCTTTCATTGGTTCAAGCCTTGGGCCTGCGGGCCCTTCGAAACTGTGATAAGGGAATGCTCGGAGGATGAGGTTCTCTTTCCACTTGGATCTTTCCCNTTGGAGTAAATTCTGGGATCAGTCAATGGGCTGAACTTGTCTTCTCCCCTCTGGTGACGCCTGGGCGAGAGCTGTACTCTATGCATGCTGAATGATTACCTCGAGCTAGCTTTTGTTAGGGATTACAGCTTGCTAGTATATTGCTTTGAATTAGTATATTGATTTGAATACATTTTTGAAGTCAGATATTATCAGCAGCAATCCTCGAACCTGTCACAATTTTATTAATAAAGCGTTATTCTGTAAACTGTTAATGTGAGTCCTTCAAGGGCACTGGCAGTCCGTGGGTAAAGGTGTGGAGACCCAGGAGGGGGTCTCTCTGTTGGGTGTGTGACCCTGAACAAGTTAGTCAAACCAGCCTCTGACCCAGTGAACTGCTCAGTAAAGGGTCCCCAAAATGGGATGCTGAAAGCCTTGTCAGGCCCAAGGGTCTCAGCATTCCTGGGCTGCTGAAACCCTAGTCAAATACTAAGGCTTTGAGTAAATCTCCCCTTTTCACATGACAAAATATGTGACAGCACGTAGTAAAGACAGAAGATACATTCATTATGTGCATAGTTTTAAAAGAAAACTTTTAAACTTCTTTTACAGGTAGAAGAGTATATAAATCAGAGGCCAGAAAATAAAGCAATAAACATAGCTCCCAGCTGCAGGAAGTGTTGAGTCTTAGTTTTCCTCATAAATTATCAAAAATCTCAAGAGAAAAGGGACTTAAAAATGGGTGATCAGAGAAAATAAGATATCTTTTTACTTAATTTAGAATGATATGGTGATACTGTGGTTTAAAGTCTACCCAAAAGCATCTCTTAGACAAACGGCACTATGACCATGTCTGCCCTGCTCTAACCCACTAGATGGTTCCGTTGTCTGATGGGAAAACAAAGCATAGATAACTGGGGTTACACAGAAGTACTTTAGACATGTGAAGGGAAGAAACAATGAGGTACAGGTGAACTCAGCAGCTTTTCTGACAATGTGGAGACTAGAACGTAATAGCAATGCAAGTAGCAACAGTTAACAGGAAAAAAAGGTCTAATATTTTAGGCTGGAGTGATGTGGCCCATAAACCATTGAGTGGATTCCATGGTTCTGCGGCTCTTTGTGCTGCACAGTACTGACATTAGGCTGAAACTATTAATTCCTCTCTGGATCCAAATGCAGCAGGATCTTGAAATAAGCAAGGTTTTATTAAGAGATGTAGTGAACAGCACAAAAAAAAAGTCAAGATTAATATTATTCCTAAAGCCTCTCTGACTTCTGTTTTTCCTAACTCTCTTGGCTGACTGAGAATGAAACACATGACAAACAGGGTGGCGGCAGCTGCAAAACCTGACATAGAATTGGGATGTAGTAAAGAAAAGTTGTGACAAATATGCAGTGCCTACATGAAAAATATTATACAGTCTAATGCTAAGTTTGAATTAAATCTTTAAAAGGTATCTCAAGATTTCTGAAGCTAAGAAATAAAAAACCTTAAGGAATCATTGACTTATGGCCTTCCTTCTTAATTATTCAAATAATCAAATAATAGATTTTGCAATCTTCATGAAAGTGTTTCGATTAAAAAGTCTGGATACATGTTAATAGTTATGAGCTATTAAATCTATAGGGAGGCACACCAAGGCTTAAGAGCCATAATTGACATGATGATGATAGAAAGAGCAATTTAAGACTGTTTTATCCCAGGTATCACCAGGCCAAGGTCTTCATTCTGAAAATCCAAAGAAGATTTTGATATACATACCAGAGGCAATTCCTGTTTGTATGGCACCCATCCAGCTGCATTTAAAATAACAATGTGAAAAATGGAATATTAATGTCCACAATGGCAATAGAAGAAGGAATCTATTGGTTCACAACCAGTGCCTTTTCAATTTTTATCTACTGTATTCCCATGGGAAGCAAAATCCTATATGCATGATTTATATTGTCATATATCATTTACCTATCTACATCTGCTGGTCATAAACATTTGTGTTAATAAATATGATGATGATAATGATGAAAAAATTTAGCCATTTTAGTCCACCTTTTCCTCATACTTGAATCTTCAGTGAAGTTGAAATGAAAAGTATGTGAAAATACCACACTTCCAGTAGCAACAGCTTGTGCTTTCATAAAAAAAGAATTCTGAATTAATTCAAGGTAGTAGCAGATGGACAATTTGGCTCACTCAGCAAAAAACTGCTTTTTGATCAAAGAGACATTGAGTACTCTTTTTCTTGACAGTCTTTCCTTCCTAAAACGAAAGTGCATAGAAAGTGTCTCTTAATTGTCCATGACTGAGCAAAAGACTAAATTATTGACAGTTAGACAGTTAGTTTTAAAAAAAAGAACAAAAAACCAAATCCACAACTAAATGGTTTGTACTTTTACATCCTGATTTTATGCAGTTATGTGACAGCAACGGTTATGTGACAGCAACAGTTATGTGACATCTATCAAATATCTTGCCTTTAGCAATGGACAACAATGGACATTGTGTGACATTAAATTTTCATAATATATACATATATTAAAAGATTCAGAAATATTAAGACAGAGAAAGACTGACATTTTAATACTTCCAACTGTTTCATAAGATCTCATTTATATTTTGAACATCTAAACATTGATTAAGTTTTTTTGGGTTTTTTTCCTTAAGGAATCATTGCATTCATTATCTCTGACCAAAATCAGCTTTAGGTTAATTACAAATTTGTTTAACTGAGCAATAAAATGTTTAGAGTTATATTGCATATCTAAGGTGATGATTTGGCATACATTATTACACTTATAATTTTTTGTACTACTCATTCTGTTGAATTTACTTAATTTTTGGGTTTAAAGCAAAGCATGCACAAAAGAACATCTACGTTCTTTGATAATAAATGTCTTTTTCTAATGCCAGTTTAAAAGCAGACAATTTTTCATCACTAACAGTACCTTCTTCCTTGTGAATTTAACTGATAAGAAATTATTTAATTAACTTGAGATATTGTCTTTGTAAAAACTACCCCTTGTATTACTTTTGTCAGTGTAAATCCCTGAAAGAGTTTAGAAAAAATATCACAAAGACTATCTCTTGGAGAGTTGTGGCAATCATAAACAAATTTTTAACAAATATACTGTTATTATCTCTATGATCTAATAGCTAAATGCATCTTTAAAAAGTTCCACAGCAAAGAACAACATCTAATGTCCCAAAATCAAACTATTAATGACATTCTGCCTTCATATCTGAAAACAGACAAATTTATTTCATCCGGAGCTACTGAATATTGCACATGATTTTGTGGATTATATGGAAATGGAGGAGTTTAAGAATTTCCAAGTAATTAAAACATTGTTTATTTAAACATACTGCTTTTCACTCTGCCCAGTTTCTCTGAAACCAACCAACCAAACTCTAGGTTGGAGGTATTTCAAATCACACTTGAAGACAGCCAAAATAAAGGAAAAATGAGGGAATAACATTGCATAAATTATATGGACTGCACATTCATCAATAGCACCTTTTCTTACATGTCTATCAACTCACAATCAAGTACAAATAGAAGAAGACATATACACTGGACAGGAGTGTGATTGTTAAACTTTGGAGGAGACTTACTGATACTGTGCCTTCAGAGCAGACCTGTGAATGAGAGATGGACAGATCAGTGACCCTGTCTTGGCTGTCATTCATGCACGGGATGGAGGGTTCTGTATTTTCCTGCACGGAGGCTTATCACAAGCAGATGTTTCTATCTTTTTTTCTCAAAATATTTTTTCACTAAAGACCAACAACGGCTTCCTTTACTTTTGAAAATAATTCCATTAACAATAGTGACAAAATTTGTATATGTAAATTATTCTGTGACAGTAGACTATTTTATTCCTCAGAGTTTAGAACATAGCATATGAACCATTCTTTTTCAGTAGTATGGGAAGTTACATGGAAAATGTAAAAATACAGTGTTTAAAAAGTGCAAGTGCTCAAACAAAAAAATTGAAAACCTCTTCAGTGATGATGTGTGATTTTAGATTCAATAAATGGAAATGCTATAATTTATAAAATAAATATATAATCAAAGTTTATTTGTGCTGTTAGGGTAACAGTGCATGGTCTCCCTGTGAGATAAAGGAGGCTTTATACAGCCTGAATGTTTTTTAGGAATGCGCAGAAAGAGAGACAAAGAAGAATATTGTTTTTTATTCTCTTTGCTTCATATCTTTGCAAGCTATTGCTCACATTTATTTGCCTGCCATTTTGAAAACTGCATTACATTCAATTAATTTTTAAACTCTGTACTACCCTCCTACTGAAGCAAGGGTAGAAAAGAAGGATAGCATATACCATAGTGTGTTCTCTTGCTTTTTTGCAACAACTGTTAAGAAATATGACAAAACAAGAATAAAAAATTAAATCATTTTCTATTCCCCCATGACAGAATAAATGCTTGGATATCAAAACAAGTTTTGGCTTGAAAACTTTATTATTGAAGAATAAAGGAGACCCTTCCCAAAGGACCAGGGTAACCATTCAATATGGAGCACTACCTCCTGTCAGCTGTTGAAAACAGAGATGAGGACAACCACTTTGCTGGACATAAATATGAGAGTTTGCATGTGACTCTCATTGCTGCACGCTTTCTTTCCCTTTTGAGTCTCATGACATGCACATGTGAAGAGGAGCATAATTATCAAAGAAGCTGTTTGAAGTTATTATTATTAGTATTTATTCCGAAATTACAATACTGGTAAAGAGAGACCCATATACCTTGAGAGAGAAGGCATAATCATGTGTAACTGTGATTGAGGGAAAGGTAAGTGAAGGAAAAAGTACATGATAAAAAGAATAGCAATTAGCAATTTAGACCGTAATGTTTAATTGAACATGAATTTACTCTAAATCCTTTAGACAATGCCTCAACCATAATCTTTTTGGGGCTTGATGAGAATTTGTTTTTTGAAGAGATTTAGTTCAAGTCCTTATATTCTCTACGTGAATTTTTGCCCACCTGTTGAACTAACAGCAACTGCAGCTAGTTCTGATGCTCAAGCAATTTTTCACATACTACAGTTTAGACCTACTTTTATGAGGCAAAAGTTGAAGAAAGTAAAACCATTTATTCACTTATTGAAATCTACCATGATTTGCAGGCATAAAAATGAAATAAGTAGAATTTGGAGCCTATTGTTTGGGACAAGGAACATTCATTTTGTTTGCAGCGGAAGGTTTCAGCAGGATTTCTTGGAAAGCATGCTAATAATATCAGGCCCACAAAACTCTGGCACAGTATTGAAAACACAGAGTTCCATAAATTTTCCTGGCAAAAAAGTTTGTCAGTTGTTACACAACATAAAACTGCATTATTCTAATTAGATAATAGAATAGAGAACAGATTAAATTAAAGCAACAGTTTTGTTTCACTTTAATTTAGATTCTGGCTTAGAGATTAAATGCTGAAAAATTTGCAGTTGAAAGTCCAGACTTAGCCAAAGCTACAGTATGAGTATAAAATATATAATATACAGCATTTTCATAGTATCCTGCTGGCATTTTAGTTTCCAAATGTTAATTCAAGGAAGCATTCAGTGTATAAATGCATGTAAGTTCAAGAACTCAGAAATAACTGAAGAAACGATAATGCCGCAAAACAGTGAATTCCCATGGAAATCCAGTGCCTGTTCTGAGATCCCCCGGAGATCTCAAGTTCTACCCCTCTCATAAGAGCAACAGTGACTTGAAAGTTAGAACACTGTAACTTCCACAGACTTCCAGGAACTGTGTACATCTCTCTGGTTATGCACAAATGAAATAGTGAGAAGGATTTTAGACATCATTTTGGAAGAAATAGAATAGAAATAATTAATCATGTGAAACCAAAATAATCCCATATGTTTTGCGTAAATCTAGAATTTTTATACTTAAAATTGCTCTCTGATAGAAGTTACATATTGGAAAATATGTCACTCTTGTCAGAAATGAAAGCTTTGACATAAAGAAAAATACCCTCATTATATTTTTTTGACTGCTGCATCAGAAGAGGTCATCATATATTCACTTTTTTATTCAGACATTGGACTATAAAGTAGTCTAATAATCAAAGGTAGTCTCATGACAATTGACAGTATTTTTCCCTACAAAATGCATACAAAAAGGAAAGATTTTTGTGTTTTATAGCTTTAGTATTTGCTTCTTTGTGTTCTGTCAGAAATTATATTAAACACTTTCTATGATTTGTGGTCAGCAAACATGCTAACAGCTTGCAGCATGCTATCAACAGTATCTATTTTAAAGCAATTTTGCCTCACAAAGTCATTCACAAGCAATTTACTTGAGACAGGTAAACATAATCATTAACACTCTGAAGCCACTCTGACCCAGGTCAGACCTGGTAAAACCAGCTGTTTTATAATGATATCCAATTTCCTTGTAAATCTTCTTCAGAGAAATTCATAAATCACTAGTTGCTATCAGGCCATGGTAAACCTCCCTTTCAAACCATAGCCCTACGGAGATTATTTGAAAGCATATTATACAACCATCTGAAGGGTCAGGTGTTGCCAATTGTAGCACTAAAAACTCATTTATACCTGTTTACAGCTAGCTGCTACCAAAGGCCCAAAAGTTGGGAAGCAGAAATATAATGTACCCATAATTTTTTCAAGTCCCCTTTGACTCTCAATGTTCAAATGAAACAAGAAACCTAGTGCCTCTAAACCACAGACAAACAAGCCTAGGAGAGGAATTCAGACTAAGTATAAAGTGACAGTTACAATGCTCTGAGGTATCCTACCTGGCCCTGAGCTGCTGATCCAGAAAAATCCCAGTGTTCCAGTGTCCCACAGTCCTGTATCTCACTCTCCAGCCCCAGGTTTGTGTTGTGTGTCTTGCACCTTCTAAAATGGCACTAGCCAATGATATTTAGGCATCTTCAATGCACTTTCCTTGCACCTTAAGGGTAAACAAATTTTCCTCAATTTACTACTAATCTGCAGATATGGTGTGTGCCTAGAATAATATTCATAAACAAACAATCTTTCTTTCCATGTTTTCAGTAAATGTACAGATCATATTTACAGTGAAGTCTTTAAGTATGAGAGTAATACTATACAAAAAAAAACCCCACCTAGCACCAAAATTGAGGAAAGGTGAAGAAACACCAACTACTAGCTTAACACCGTCTAAAAAAAGCTCCGTATAAATATATATTACTCTTAAATCTTCCAACCAGAATAAAAACAATCCTAAGTACAGCAGCAGCAGGCTGTCCCTGTGTGCCAGAATATGAACCAGTGGGAAAGACCAGTCTGGCTGAACAAATTTGGTTCAAGATCAGGGAAAAGGAGACTTTATGAACTTTGGAAAAAGGGGGACTCAGGAGTACTATAAGGTGAGGTTATGCCAGGAAACAGTTAGAAGAGCCAACGCTCAACTAGAACTCAATCTGAGTACTGCCATAAAAGACGATAAAATTATTTTCTCTGAAGTACATTAACAACAAAAGGACGGTTAAGGAGAATCTCCATTCTTTATTGGATGCTGTGAGAAACATAAAGACAAAGGATGGGGAAACGACAGAGGTACTTAATTTCTTCTTTGCCTCAGTCGTTACTAGTAAAATCAATTGTTCTTGGGTTCCCCAGTCCCCTGAATTGGATGATAGGAATGGGGAGCAGAAGGAAGACCCCATAATCCAAGGGGAAACGGCTGGTGACCTGCTACACCTTTTCGACATACACAAGGTTATGGGACCAGATGGGATCCACCCAAGGTTACTGATGGAGTTGGTGGAAGAACTCACAGAGCCACTTTCCATCATTTACCAGCAGTCCTGGTTAACGAGGGAGATCCTGGTGGCCTGGAGGTTAACAAATGTAAGACTCATCTGCAGTAAGTTCTGGAAGGAGGATCTAGGGAACAGGCCTGTCAGTCTGACCTATGGGGTGGGTTATGGAGTAGATTATATTGAGTGCCACTGTGGATGTTGTCTACCTAGACTGCAGAGAAGCGTTTGACACCATTTTATGCAGGATTCTCCAAGAGAAACTGGCTCCCCATGGCATGGACAGGTGAATTCTTCACTGATTAAAAAACTGTCTGAACTGCTGGGCCCAGGGAATGGTGGTCAATGGAGTTAAATCCAGTTGACAGTCACTAGTGCTGTTCCTCAGGGCTCAGTATTGTGGCCAGACACGTTTAACATCTGTACCAATAATCTAGATGAGTGCACCCTCAGTTTGTCAATGGAAACAGGTTGGTTGGGAATGTTGATCTGCTTGATGGTAGGAAGTCTTTGCAAAGGGATCTGGACAGACTGGATTGATGGGCAGAGACCAGTTGCACAAGGTTCAACAAGGTAAAGTCTCAGGTCCTGCACTTACCTCACAACTCCATGCACTACCACAGGCTGGGGGAAGAGTGGCTAGAAAGTTGCTCAGTATAAAGGGCCTTGTGGGTGTTAGTCAATAGCCACCTGAACATGAGCNTACTCTCTACAACTACCTGAGAGAAGTGTGTAGTGAGGTGGGGATTAGTCTCTCCTCTCAGGTTAAAACGGCTAGGACAAGAAGAAATGGCCTCAAGTTGCACCACAGAAGGTTTATACTGGATATTAGGGAAAATTTCTTTAGCAGAAGGTTTGTCAAACATTCAAACAGGCTGCTCATGCAAGTGGTTGAGTCACCATCCTTGGTAGTATTTAAAAGAAGTGGAGATGTGGTTCTTAGGAACATAGTTTAGTGGTGGACTTGGCAGTGTCAGGTTTACAGCTGGACTTAATGATCTTACGGTCTTTTAAAACCTGTGATTCTGTGATTATATGATTGTAAAAATTGTGTGTATTCTTTCAGTGTTGCTGACTCCGTGGAAGAAAGCAAATCAAATCAAAACAAACCCAACCCCCTTTTTATAAATTTAATTAAAGTGTCTGAGCTTTTAAATATATGCAAAACCCGTTCAGATTTCATCAATAAAGTTTTATATGAGAAGCCAATGCCTGATATTGTTTTTTTCAGTATCAAACTATATGTGCAGTAATATTTGTGGATGCATCACCACATTCATATACCGCAATGAAAAGCTTTTGAAATGCATAGCAATTCAATGCTATCCTGCAATCTTTGTATATCCGTTTTCTTCTGGTCTTAGCCAAGAAATCCGATTAACCTCAATGTCAGCAGACTTTTAAAAAGCAGAAAATTGTTACTCATTTCTTTGTACAACTATACAACAAACTATACAAATTTTTTAAACATTTTTAATTTGTTTAAAATTTGTTTAAAATTAAATTGTTAATTCGTTTAAACATTTTTAATCTGTCTATTTTTCTATCTGGTATTGAATAGTTTTCATGTAAAATACTATTCAGTTAAGAAAATAAGTACAAAAACCTGGTTTCAGCTGTTAAAAATGTGCCTACTGATACTCCATGAAAACTTTTAGGAAATCATTGGAGGTAACAGATGATGAAGAGGGAGTTTGGCAAGTTTAGTAGTGCGGATCATTATACTAATTACAGTACAGTATAACCAGGTTAATTACAAATTAATAATTGACAAAACTATTGTTAATGATAGGGGTTGTGTTTTCAGCTTGGTTTTTTTTGGTTTGTGTTTTTTTGTCGTTGTTGGTTTTTTTGTTTTGGTTTGTTTTTGTTTTTAAGTTTTGGGGCTTTTTTTCATAAATGAAAAGATGAATGCTTTAGGGTTTGATTTTTTTTTATCCTTCTTTTCGAAGTTCTTTACTTTTTGAACTAAACAGTCCTTCCTAAGAATATAAATTAAAATATAGAAGTCTTTCACTATTAAATTTATGTGAAGGACTAGATATATGCCTCAGTGCTTTATCATGTTACTCAAAAAATTAAGCTCACAATAGCTAATCACCAGATTAATGGAGGCTGACATTAAAACACAAAAGCAATCAGAAAGACCTGTTATTTCTGGATCAATTCATTTATTTATTAGAATTAATGAATAAATGAATATAAAGTATTTTAGAATATATTAATTCAAATAGACTTCAGGAAAGCCAGGATTACATGACTGACAGATGGCAGACACTAAATTCAGATTAATATTAAAATTTTGCTGAGTTCTGAAAAATGAAGAAGACTGGACAGAGTACAGTGAGTTTTGAATAAATAATGGTTAATGATGCTTCACTATTTTTTCACATCACTGACAACATATCATCCTTAACAACTCAAAAAACCACAAAGAAAACCCAACAGTCTACATCTAATTAAACTCTTCACTATTTATAAAAATTTATAGCTAAACTAATAAATCTAAGCCGAGGTTTTGTAACCTGGTAATAAAGGCATAGTCAAAATGATTGAATGCTTACAATGCATTCAGCCTACTTAGTGAAATGGCACAGACAGTGGGACTGAGCACTCCCTCATCAAGATTGCTTGTGGCAGCCACCAAGCTGATCAGTGCAGTTGGTTTGTTCAAGAGAAGGGACATCATGTAGATAGGTCTTGACAGCCTTTAGGACTGGGACCATGGGAATCCCAGGAAGTTCAGCAAGACCAAGTACAAAGTCCTGCACAAGCGTATGAGCAATCTCCAGCTGTGATTCTCCTTTTCTCACTTCGTTCCTGTGAGACCACAGCTGTAGTGCTTCATCCAGCTCTGGCGCTCCACAGCAGAAGAAAGGCATGGACCTGTCAAAGCAGTTCCAGAGGGGGACTATGAAAATGGTCATAGGGCTGGAACAGTTCTCCTGTGAAAAAAGGCTTAGAGTATTGGAATGTTCAGTCTGGAGAAGAGAAGGCTCCAGAGACCTTACTGTGTCTTTCTAATGTATAAAGGGGGCTTATAAGAAAGATGGAGACTTTGTACAAAGGCCAGGAATGCTTGCAAAAGGCGAAATTATTTGAAACCTAAAAAGAGTAGATTTAGATTGGACAGAAGGAAGAGATGTTTCACAGGGCATGTGGTGAGATACTTGAACAGGTCATCCAGAAAAATTGTGGTTGGCTCGTCACTGGGAGTGTTCAAGGACAGGTTTGATGGGACTTTGAGCAACCTGATCTACTGAAAGATGTCCCTGGTCATAGGCACTGGGGTTGGAACTAGATAGCTTTAAAGATCCCTTCCAACCTAAACCATTCTATAATTCTGTGATTCCATTATCTTATAATTCTACAATTCTATGACATATCTGATCAAGTTCACACTGAGAAACACACAGTGACGCTGATCGCAAGCTGCCCAGGCTGCACAGCGTCTAACTGCAGGAGGTGTCCTTGAAAACAGGACTTAGCTGCAGCAGGGGATGTTGGCTCCCCTGAGAGGAGCAGCTGCAAGCCGAATGTAACAGGAGTGCTGGCAGAGATGAAGGACAAGGGAGGGACTCTCTGCATGATTTCCAATCCTTTATTACGGCAAAGTGTCAGAGGCACAAGAGCAAAAATGAGGGTGTGCAGGGGTTTTTATATGGAGTGAAAGGGGCGGAGTAGAGGGTTACAACCAATGGGGTTTGATTAACTGGGAGGTGACAAAGGAAAAACATCCAATAGGGACAACTCAGGGGAGCGTTTTATTTGAATTAACCAATGGGGTACCGGATACAGCAGAACTTTCCAGAAATATACATATTCAATAAGGAATATGCAGAAACATGAGGATATACATAAAACTGGGTGGGGAAATCTTAAACCAACAATGAAACAATATGTAAAACACAGTTCCGGGGGGAATATGGGAACTTGCCGTTAAACCTCAGTGCCTTGGGAGCTTGTCCACCAGTGCTTCGTTTGTGTGGACACTGTGGCTGCGGCCACATGCACTGCAACAACACGGAACAAATATGAGTAATCAGGAACATAATCTATAAAGTCTGCAACCTGTCTGTCACATTTTGACGTTTCAGACAACCCTGGGCATCTGAAATGGTGCCAGATATCTGTGATTAGACAACTGAATAACATGGTGATATGCAGGTGCACACACCTGTGTTGTAAACATAAACTTATGTATCTCAGCCTGAGGATAAATATTAATTAAAAAATTGGCAGTTTTAGCAATGAATATAAGCCAGACCAGTGAATGAAACCACTAGTACAGGTGATTCATTTCTGAAACTGCAGAAGATGCTGTTCTTGTTTCATTACCACATTAATGTGCTGTTTTACTATATTCATTAATACTTTTAAATTTATCCTTTAGCTTGCTCTTTTTCATGACTTCCTTCCCTTCCTATTCTCACTTGCTATTTAGTGTCACTAGCATTTTTTTTGCCTTTTTCCCTGATATATAGGGTTTTTTTTCTTTTTAATTAAGCTTTGACGATGAAAAACTCAGAAAAATAACATGTTTTCTGTTTTCCAGTTGTGTCTGGTTGTCCTCTCTCTTCCTTCATCTATTTTGTATATAAACTTATCATAGCAGTAAAAAAATATTATTGCACCTACAGAGTGAGTATCAATTTTTCTTGGTATTTAAATACTATATTATTTAGTATAAATTGTAGACTACAGTATTTAGAATTATTTCATGTGCTACATAATGTTAACAGGCATTTGAGGTAATACTTTAAAAAATAAGCTATATTTTAGTGTGTTATTCAAAATAATTTTTTTGTGCCAATTTTGACTTAAATATATATGATCATAAGTTGATACTAAGCGATATGCAGAGGAGGAAAGTAAAACATTATAAAATACATTGACTGAAATTTTTATTCCAGCTGGTTCAGCTATCTTATTTATATTGAATTCTAGTGTACTTACAGTTTCTGATTTATATACCATAATTCAGATCAGAGGTAAATTTCACTAAAACACTTACATGACTAATTTATTTCTGAAATTTTAAGCAAATATTGACAATGGTAGTTAATCATCAGTCCAATAAAATCCTTTCTTTTTTTTTCAAGGAAGATAACTCTTTTCCTCTGCTCGGACAAGGAATCATTAAAAAACGAACACAATTTCTATTTTCACTCAGTGCATATTATATTCTACAGAAGTGATGCTATTTTTCACCTTGTTCAATTACTCTTTTATTACTTCATGCAATCTATAAAGTAAGAATAAATAAATAAATAAATAAAAGCTTTTGTTACTTTTCTGTCATGTCTTTCATCAATCAGTTTGGTAGGTTCAGCTTTTTTGAGCTGAGAATGCCTAAGATTAGAATTGAAGATTTTGATCCACAGAGGAGGAAAACATTTAGATGACAATAAAACACCTAGCTTTCATATTAGGTGCTTACTTTCAACATCTATATACTCAAAAGTTAATGCTCTGAGATTCTGGTAGGTATCTGAGTTTAAGTTCCAAAGTAGTATCTTAAAGAATCTTAGGATCCCCTGCTCTACCCATGACCACGTTAAACAGCTAAGATTGACAGTGTCTTTTAAGTCTCATTCACATTTACCATATAAATATTTTTTTCTAGGTTGCCTCAAACTTGATCCTGTTGCCACATATCTAGCTTCTGTCTAAAGTGCTATTACAGATTCACCTTTCACCAATTAATTGATGCCTTATATGGCTATTTTTAGAAGACATGAGCCATTTTCCAGGCTCTACTTGCTTTATGGACTACATAATTACCACCAATAGTAAGAGATTTCATAGTTACCTGACATACAGCATCTACCTTACAGACACATAGGTTGTACATGTTTTAATGTTTTACCTTTTTTATATCCTGTAGTTAAAAGGTTGCTGTTTTTTGATTTAGATCTACTAAAGCTTAGCAAATTAGATAATAATATACAGCAGAGGTCATTATTAATTCAATTAATGAAATTATTGTATGCTATGTAAGCTATGTAAGAGATTCTAAACAATATAAAGCACTCTGAAAAATATTGATCTCTTAGGTGTCCTGCACCAGAGTATATCTAGGCAAATGTAACATTTCATGGTGTTTAGGACATTAAAAAAAATGTATTGGTTTATTGCATTGCTTGTTTCCTCTACTTGTTGCCTGTTCTCACATCTGCTGTTCAGCAGGTTATTGTCTTTGTTGCATTTATAGAATATTTTGGGGAAAGAGGGTGAGGGAATGATATTAAAATTAAGGAACTAATACCAGTGAAAATATCCCAGTGGATTAAATAATCCATCTTTATTCCATGGTAATACTATTGCCTATGATTTCTGATATCAACGCACTTATCAACAGCAATTTCTGAACCTTGTTCTGTCACCACAATGAATAAATCACACTATTTGTGCATCTGGGATTGTTATGGGACCAGACTTACCATGTAGACATGCTGTTTGTGCATCTGGTACCTTGCCAGATTTATAGTACCAAATTGGTTACTCTTAAATATTGTCTGTGAAGATCTTCCAGACAGACAGGTAATATATCGGCCAGCATGGGGAAGCCTAGTGGCCCGCAGATGATGCCTTAGTGACGCTGACCACACAGCCACCTGGAGGCTGTGCAGGCGCCTTACTGCTCGAGGTGTCCCACGCGGCAGGGGCGAGAGCGGTGTCGCAGACACTGCAGGATCCTGCGTGGAGTGGACTGCAGGCTGGTGTTAAGGTAGTGTTGGAGCAAAGACAAAGGAGAAGAGAGGGTCTCTCTGGCTGGTATTCCAATCCTTTATTCCCGGATGAGGGATCAGAAGCACAGAAGAGCAGGGGGCGCAGAGAGTGGGAAATAACGGTCACAACTCCTTTTATACAGGGGTGGGGAAAGGAGGTGTAAGGTACAATAATCAATAAAACAGGAACATGTATGGGACAATAACCAATAGAACAGTCTCAGGGGAGGGTTTGATTTGAAAAGCCCAGTGGGGTATCGAATATAACAGAACTTTCCAGAGCATATGCATAATCGTAAGGGATTACATAACTTGGGAAGGGGAGAGCATAAACCTGTGATAAAATAACATGCAAACTAAGGAACAGGGGGACCTTGGGAGAGTGGAACACACTCACCCTAACAGAGATGCTACACCTTAGTGCTAGGGTCTTCCTTGGACCACCACTTGGTGGTTTGAGTGGCTCTGGCCACATGCACCTTAGGTTTTAACTTTTATATTTTTCAAGTCCTATATTTCCTAGTGTGTAACTCTGAAGTTTCTTGTAGCCTGCTAGCTGCTGTTCTCTTATACCAGATAGACATAAGGAAGCCTCTCTGAGCTTGCTATTCAAGGACACTCAGATTGTCCTAGGCCCAAAAGGTGGAAACTAGGGCCTCTAGAGAGGTGGGGAAATTAAAGAAATTACATCATTAGCTAAAGTTTTAATTGGCAAATTTATGCTTATATGCAAATGGACCAAATCTATAAATGTGGGAAGAACTCGTGACCTGCCGTCCATCTTGGGGTCCATCTTGGATGTAGCCTGTGGCTCCTCAGGGTGTACCTTTGAAAGCCTTTCAAATAAATACCTACCTTTATTCCCTTACTCCTGTCTAGTCTCTGTTTCAGGCCTGCTGCATTTGAAGATAACCCAGAAAGCAAGGAGGTCTCCCCTTCCTAAATCTTTCCAGGACAGTAGACCATCCCCTTTAACACTGAGACGTGGGTGCAAAATATTTGCCTCTTTTATGTTTCTTCAAGAATTCGAGGGTAGTTTCAGATTAGAAATTCAACATAATCTATACTGATACTGCCCAAGGGACAAAATGTAAGATGTTATGCCGTAATGGAAACATAAAATGTTTAAAGGGTATAGGTAATGTCAGGATGGATGATAATTTTATGCACCAGACAGGTGCACAATGTAAAATGAAAAGGTATAAGAACAGTTCAGGTTGAGAGCACGCAGTTAGAGGGAAACGGCTTTCACAGAATGAATAGTAAGCTTTCACAATGGTTTCACAATCCTGCTGAGCAAGAAGATGATTTAAAGATACTGAAATCACTTAGGAAAGGAGAGACTACTTACTCTGAAGTTTGGCTTTTCTGAGGACCCCCTACCTAACCCTGAGTCCCCTAGAATGAAAAATTTGGAAGTTGTCATACCTTTGGTTGTCCACAAAGCATTGATGGAAACTCACATCAACCTCCAAATACAGCTGTCAGGTTTATAGAGTGGAGAGAAATGAATCAGCAAACCTAAACTACAGTTTTCAATTCTAACTTTAACTGTGGGTCAATACACAGTGCTATCTCAGCATGATATTTTCCAAAACATCGTAAGATCTTCTTTAAAGCTGCTTTTATTATTGATGAAGATTACTGGAGAGCTAAACTGTAAAAGACTGCTCTAAATTAAAAATTACAACTATAACAACTGCTGCATAAAGACAGAGAAACAATTAAATATTAAAATTATGGAAATAAAATAGTTTTACTTATGTATATAAATAAGCTGTAAACCAGAATAACATCTCATTTTCTCTCTTTAAATATATGATAGGTGCACACACTACTTCTAACATGCATTCATTGCAAATCCTTATCTCTGTATTATAAAAAGCAGCTTTAACATGCATTTTGAGTTCTTTAATTTCAGCACAATAACCTTCCCTTTGAAGGGCTGTTCTTTACAATACTGTCTGGTAAAAAATGCAAATAGTGAAATTAAATTAAGTGTCTTGAGGCAGGCAGAGATCCAAATCAGGCCATTCTGCTCCTGCTAAGTGACTCTTGTGGTATTCTGCTAGCTTTGTGTTTGAAACAGACGGTTTTGGTCTGGGAGATGGAAGTAGAAAACAGTTCAGACACTTTCTTTTAGAGGTAATGGTGCCAGGGAAAGAAAGTCAATGAATGGCAGTAAAAACTGTACATGGATTTGCCCATAAGGTTTTGTACACTGTAAGCTGAAACACTAAAGTGACTGCTGAGGTTTTGTATAAGCACCCTTATTGAGAAGGGATTTGAGGCTTAGCAGAAATCCTGGAAGGTTATTAAGACAGAGATCGGCTGCTGCACAGAATACAGGATCCTGGAAAAATCCACAGCATCACCTTGATTTTGTAGCATCTGGCTCACATCACGAATGCCTTAAGCACTGTCATTCTGTGAACTGAATACCTGGTGTCAGGAAAATGGCCTTGAAGAAACAAATACTCACCATGCCAGAATGAAGAGGAATGTGAAACAGGAATAGGAAAATGTGAAATAGTAAGAAAGTCAATATAAAAAATGCATGCATATGATTTTGACTGCCTTAAATAAATTGCAGTAAACTTTGGGATTACCTGAAGGCAAGACTGATAAATCCTAAGAAGTGTAGGAATAATTGTTCCCTGTCAGGTATCAGGTATCTTTAGCATTTAACTTCAGCAATATTGGCGTATTTCTTTAAGCTCTTTATGGCTGTACACAACTGTATGACATTGTTTTTGATAACAAACTTTCAAGTCAAAAAAAAAAAGTTTGGACTGTAATTCCTTAGACTGGCAGAAGAAACCGGATATGTCTTTGCCATGGGCTGATATCTTGGCTGTGTTGTTCTCTGCACCTTGTTCTCTGCAGAGAAAAGAACAAGCAAAATTTGGCAATTGACTTTCCTGGCATCTGGAAGTAGTTCAGATATTTGCAATTTGTGAGTTTCTGGGACCAGACTACATAAGACCACTGTTATTTGATACTGGAGCATATATGTGACTGCTAGCTCAGGATACTCTGTTCTGACCAGAATTCTCCCTAGGGGAGAAAAACTAGGAAAAATAAGGGGAAATACAATTTTTTTTCCTGTTCTCTCCCTCTTCAGCTACTTGTTCAAATCAGACTGCACAGGAATTTGCATAAAGGTCATGTAGTTTCCTATCTTCTAATAATTTCACTTAAAAACCCAAATAAAACCAAGCACAGAAAAAGAAAACCGACCCCAAGCAAGCAAATAATCAAAACTACAATGAAAACAACCAAGAGATTCAGACTTCATTTAATTGAAAATAAAGACAATCAAACAATTGAAACCATTTTTTTCAAACCTACATCCTGTCAAAAGAAAAGTTGGTTTTAGTGGTAAGAAATAAAATAGCAAGACTGAAAACTGTCCCTTATTTAGTTAGAAAATAAATAACCAAAGATACTACTTTCAGCTTTGGTTGAATCTATAGTTGTATTAACTATATATACAGAAATTTTCTTCAGCTTTCAAGATGAGTAGGTTGAAGATTGTAGAACAAGTAATTCAAGTAATTGGTATCAAGATAGGCTTCTTACATATCCAGCCTCTGATATTTCTATGCTATTACTAATTTCCTATCTTTTCTGGATGGGGCAGTTTTTATCTTTTTTTTCATGTCTCCTCTTTTCTTCTGCTCAGTATTCCAGAGATACATGGGTCTGTGAATCCAAATTTGCTAATGATTTAGTCTATCCAGCACACTGTACTATTTGACAAGCACAAAAGACATCCACTCACATATGAATACTGGATTTTTTAGTAACTTGAGTCTCTCCTAAACGTGATCAAAAGGTTTTGGGGCATTATTTTCCTTGGTAGTGTTTTAAAACTTTTTGAGTTAAAATTGGAGAGAGCTTAAAAGGGAGAGCATTGAATAAGCAGTTCCATTTTTTCTGGCTGAGGTAATATTCCTCACAGCAGCCCTCACAGTGTTGTGCTTTGCATTAACAGCTAAAAATGAGCTAATAAGATACCAGTGGTTTTGCAACTGCTGGGTAGTGCTCAACAGCATTAGGGCTCTCTCTCCAACATTCCCCCCTTACCAGTAGGCTGGGTGTGGACAAGATTTTAGGAGGGTATGTAGCCAGTACAGT
>WEIT01008898.1:50481-100165 GCA_013389985.1 Dryoscopus gambensis
CAGTAGTCCAGGGGGCATTTGGCTGTCTTTCCCAGGAAGGCACGTTTCTGGCTTGAGTCCAACATATTGTCCATCAACATGCACAGGTTCTTCTCTGCAGAGTTCTTTTCCAGACAGCTCCAGCTTTTGCTGGAGCAAGATGTCATTCCTCCTCAGGGGCAGGACATGCCATTTCCTTTTGCAATCCTTATGGCATCGCTATAACTTTCTGTGTAAAATTCTGTGTAACTAGCCATGTTTCACAATAATTTTTACACTAGCCAGTCTTAAGTTTCTTTACTTTGTTTTGTACTCTTCACTAGATTAAAGAGATTTTATTCGCTCATAATAAAATTTACCACATTGATTATTTAATATAGGTTTTCAGACTTATGTTTTCCTAAAGAGAAATTATCAAGACCTATTGATTTAACTGTAAATTTTCTTTATGGTAATACCACAACATTTTCTTTAGAATGTGTTGAAATAAATCCTTTAGGCATGAAAACAAAACACAATTTTTTCCGTAGAAACTTCTATAGATTGTAAATTACTTTTACACACATTTTAAGGTATATTTCCCAGAATTATAGTTACCCCTTAAAATATACGGCATGGTTTCTCAGTTTTAGCCTTTCTTTCATACAGTATTTAAAATAACATATATACATACCTAAGAGCATTATTGTGCAGTTTACAAGCCCAGTACCCTGAGGCAGTATATTATCACTTGATTCGAACACATATTGAGCTTTTCCTTTTTTTTGTAGTTTAAGTGCAGGTGTTCTACAGCCTTCACCAAGTTTTTGTCATCCTTCCTGAGAGCTATCTAGGGCTCCTTTTTTTTATTCTTGAGGGAAAGGTGGAATTACTGCCAACAGTTTTTCTTTTCTTATCTTGACCTGGTGGCTGAGTGGCTTCTGTGATGTTGTCTGGTGCCTTTCATCTGCACTCCTGCTGCGTGAGCAATGCTGAGCCTCAGCTGCAGCATCTCTCCCCAGTCAGTTGCTTCTGTTCTTTTAGCTGAGTGAGGATAATTACTTCACTAGGATACAGTCAGCTCCCACTGAAGTCAAGGGAGCTAATAGAATCTCAAATAGCTAATAGAAGAACTGCTTTGTTTCATGTGGGGTTAAATACAATGAAGTTGGTTCAGTGTGATATCCATTTCAAACCACAGTACTATGACCAAACTCAGCTTCTGTGATAGAATTCTTATTTTATTTGGACCATGTGTTCCTAAGATTGTATTTTCTGATAATACTACAGTTTGATATAAAAAATTATTTAAATGTGCATTTATTGGAGTTTCATAATTACTTCAAAAATAATAGTGGAAAGCCCTCCCTTTTTTTTTTCTTTTACACATTTCTAGTTGGGACTGTCATAATATCTTTTTAACTGATTATGACCAAAATATATATAAACCACTACAATTTTCTTACCAAAATAAATTAATATAGGAACAAATTAAAAAATCCTCCTATCTTACAATAAACTAAAACTAAGTAAAATAAAAAATATGTATTTGTTTTTCCTGTATGCCGTCATGTCACAGTCAGACAGAAAGCCTGGCAAAGATAAAAAAATAAACAATGGCACAGTCAAAAAACAAATGTGAAGTACATCATTTTGTTATTTCTATTCCCAAGATGCATTCTGCCCTACTTAAAGGGAATTATGGGTATGCACTGCATTTTCTATTTGAATTGAAATAATGGATGCAGTTAACATTTTTAACTTAATCATTAAATATAATGAAACTTAAAATGTCTCTATAGATACACAATCACATCTAAATAGTATATATGCAGGCATAAGTATATGTATATAACATTTACTGTATACACTGATGTACCTAGGGGTACGTGTAGGTGTATAGGATTTTTATGCACACAGATATACATAGACTAAACAGGCAACTTCTTCACTAAAATCCACAGTATTTCAAAGCTATTAGTGAAAGCAAAACCAGCTAATGAATGGATTTGTGACATCAGATGAACACTATTTTCTTCTTTATACTTATCTAGTTGTAATCAAAGTTCAAGCTCTCTGTGTTAAAATTTGTAGAAGACAAAGAGTAAAAATCACAGAGAATTATTTATTAACAGTAAAATATCTCCTGTTAACCATCATCCAGAAACAAATATAAGCAGACCTTCCTGCATAAAGTTCATAGCTTAAATTTTCCCTTGGAAGCATAACTTCCTGTGTGATGCTGCTTTGTTCTTGTCACCAAGAATGATCTCTGCATGTTGTCTCAGATTCATTTGGCATGTTGTTAGCAAGAGTTTCAAATTTTCTAAGTAAGTAGACTTATGGACACAAGCATACCATCTGTAAAAAAGGTGGAATAGCAAAAAAGAAATTTTGTCAGTGTTAATATCTTTGATACCGCATTACATTTTCTCTTCCTAATTATTCCTTTTCCCTTTAACTCATTAAAAATAATTCTTCTCTTTTGATTGCTACAGGAATCATTTAGGAAAATTTCAAGCAAATTGTCTACTAGATACTTATGGGAACCATTCCTAATAGTGGATTTTGGCAATGAAATGATTTATTTCTGTCTGGGAAAAAAACCCAGCAAAACCCCAAAAAACCAAAAACCATTTTCCTTTCTCATTTCATTCAGCTTTTTCAAACTTCTCTGCTGAAATTAATAATCCCGACAACATGAAAATTTTAACATGATGTAAACAGCATAACTATATGACACCTGTCAGTGTAATTTTTCCTCAATTCTTTTCTCCATATGAAGACTAGGAATTGTGTCCAAATGGAATTGCATAGTCATTTAGACTGAAGAAGTATTTAAGACCATCAGGTCTAATGGTTAACCCAGCACTGCCAGTGCTGCCACTAAATTGTGTCCCTAAGTGCCACATCCATCCTTCTTTGAAATACCTCCAGGGATGGTGACTCCACCCACCAGTTTCTGGGCTGCCTGTTCCAGTGCTTGACAACCCTTTCGATGAAGAAATTTTCCCTCATGTCCAACCTAAGCCTTCCCTGGTGCAACTGAAGGCCATTTCTTCTTTTCTTGTCACTTGTAACTTGAGGGAAGAGCCCGATCCCCATCTCTCAATAGTCTCCTTTCAGGTAGTGGTAGGGAGTAATAAGGTTTGCCTGAGAATTCCTTTCTCCAGATTGAACAACTCCAGTTCTCCCAGCCACTTGTTATAAGACCCTTCACCAGCTTTGTTGCTCTTGTTTGGACATGCACCAGCACCTCAAAACCTGATATACCATTATATATAGTTTTTCCCAAACCTGATATTTACATTAAAGCCTAGTTACTGTAAGTAAAAATAGATTTAGAAGAAAAAGGAACCTGGAAGAAGTAAATTTAAGTCATTGTTAGAGCCATATCTATAACTGTATAAATCATTATTTTAATGCCTGAGAAAAATGCAGCCAGATGGTGTCTTTCATGAGCCGAGTTAAGACCAGAAGCAATATTTGACCAGTACCCTTTGAACTCAGCCTTAAAAGGGAAAGTTTAGCTGTGAACCTCTGACACAGCTAGTACTACATCATAAAATTGCTGTAATATGTTTTTTGAATTTAATGTAATGTGGCACTAAACTGGCAAAAAATGACCTTGTTCAGTAGGCAGCAGATTTGATTTAATCTATGAGACAATGACAGAGAAGCAGATGCAAACATTAGAAAGCCTTTTACTCATTTTAGTTCCCATGAAAGATGAACTTTATTGTAGAATCAGAAAGTACATACTAAAGCACCTCAAGGAATGGGGGATCTCTCATCTGCTGGCTGCATTAGGACTTACCATCTGCTTTTCACGCTCTGTGCATCAGCCAGAAGAGCAATATTCAGAGCTATTAGCATGATCAATAATGGCAGGGAAAGTCACTTCCTATTAACATTTGCCTCACCATACTTAGGTTTCTTGTGCCTGTAAATAGTTCTCTTTCTACTGACAAGTCAGTTTGGCTTGAATAGTTTCAGGGAATCTTAGCTTTGCCAGCATGACTTCTGAAGTTAAATGCCTTCATCTGAACACTTTCCTTTTTTTCAGCTCACTCACTGACTGCCTTTGCCTTATTTTTTTCCCCCTTCTAATTTTCTTGATTTTTTTTTCTTTATCTCCTAAAAGTATATAGTTTTTTTTAAGCAAAAATTTGAGACATTTGCTTCTGTTATACTAACACCACTTCAGCTGATACTACGGGTCATGTGAAAAAGTTTCTGTAATCTAACACATCACACTTACTTAGAGACAAATAAAAATAAGTACATTTCTCACTGTGATACCCCATATCACTTGACTAAAAATTAAGTTCCTTGCACTGTGTTGGAATATATAATACTGAGTAAGACACCTACATTGTCTATAGTTACTGGTGAAGAACCATTCTTTTGAGAAAGGGTTCATTGCAGAACCCAATTTGCAACAGAAATGTTTCAACTGTCAATAGAAAATGTTAGACATGCTAAACAAACTACAACCATGCTTGTGTGATATTCTTCTCAGTAAGCATATATACAAAAAATAGTAGACCTATAGGTATCTCTTCTATGTTAGATCAAAAGCTCAAAAGCATGTAGTGGATCTAGCTGGATGTTCATCTGAATGCAGGCAACAGCTATCACAGTCACAGGGGAAGAGAGGAAGAGGGGAGAAGAGAAGAAAAAGAAGAGAAAAGAGAAGAGAAAAGAGAAAGAGAAAAAAAGNGAGGAGAGAATTATTCAGTGGGAAGGGACCTACAGTGATCTTAAGGTCAACAGCCTGACCAGTTCAGGGCTGACTAAAACTTAAAGCATATTGTTAAGGACATTTTCCAAATGCCTTTTAAGCACTGACAGGCTTGGGGCATCAACCACCACTCAAGGAAGCCTGTTCCAAGGTTTGACCACTATCTGTGTAAAGAAATCCTTCCTAATGTCCAGTCTAAGCCTTCTCTGGTACATATTTGAACTCTTCCCACACATCCTGTCACTGGGTTCCGGGGAGAAGAAAGCACGTCCCTCTCCACTTCCTCTCCTCAGGAAGCTCTAGAGAGCAATGAGGTCACCCCTCAGCCAGATTCTTTTCTTCTAACTGAACAACCATAGATTCCTCAGCTCCCCTCATAGGACATTCCTTCCAGCCCTTTCACCAGCTTTGTCATCCTCCCCTGAATGCATTCAGGGATCTTCATCCTTCTTAAATTGTGGAGCTCTAAACATTTGACTGGCAGAGTTCAAGTCAAATGTATTAAGTATATTCAAGAAGTATATTCAGTGATATATTCACTGGGATGGGGAAAGGGAGTGGTGTTGTAAGAGGCTATCATGATAAGACAGAACAAATTCAAGAGCCTATTCTTAAGCATTGCTTCTATTCTTGTAAAAAAATAAATTGACAAAGTTATGTTTATCTATACAGACAGATACTCTACAGTGTGAAAACAATATGGTTGGCTCTCTTATATGCTCTGTATTAGTGTGCATATGGAATCTGAATACTAAAATAAGTTTATCATCTTTATTTTAACTGACTTAAAGAGCTCTATGAGTAAAAACCAATTCCTGCAACACACATATTTATACCTACTTTATTGAGTAAAATGTTTCTGAAAAAAGACATATTCAAGAAATGTGTTTCACAGACTGCTGAGCAACAACAGCATATTCTTAAATTTTTGAAGAGGGTGCAGTATTATTCAAAGGAAATATGGTTTTCGTAGAATTTGATCTCATTCAAATTCTAAAACTAATGGGTTTTGTCTTTTGGGGTCATTAATGATTTTATTTTAAAAAAATCAAGTAAAAAACCATCTAAAAGAAGAGAAGTTTTATAGAAGAGATCAGCAAAAGTGTAATAAATTAATCAGAAGATTATCTGGTTTAAGAAGCTACTCAGTTAGGAATATTAAAATAGAGTCCAAATGTTTAAAAGACTAGCAAAGGAACTTGAACTATTCTTTCCACTCAATTTGATTTTAAACAGACATTTAATCTTGGTGTTTCTGTAGGGGTTTATTTTTGTTTGATTAATTCTTTTTTGTTTGGTTTGGTTTGGTTTTGACTTGAAATAGTAGTACAGTATGAAACAAAGATGTGTAAGCCAAACCTAGAATATTTAATTTAACACCTCTGAGTTTCATAAAAACTCAATAAGCATGAACACTGATTGTACTGAAAGTGCCTTCAAAAGTGGACCTGAAGGTAAAGGTTGCTTATGGTCTCTTAGTGGCTTAAGTTGTCAAGGGTAAACAGGTGTGATTTCCAGCTCTTTAAGAGAACTACAGCTTTATTTATATATCCTGACTTTCGAACTGTGTGACCTCTACTACAATGACTATTGAGTATCTTGTGTCTGAAAGAAGAACCAGGAAGAGAAGGCATAGATGGTTTATGCCAAATAAGGTATCCTCTGGCAGTTGTGCTAAGCATATATTTCACATTCTGCTTATGTCACAGAAAGAACTGGAATTCATGGGTGTAAAGGAAAGCTGCATCAAGTCTATACTACTGACAAAGTCCTAAAATGATAGGATCAAAGATAAAGTTCAAATTAAAAACATATTTTAACAAGGACTTCTACAAATAATATACCCTACAAAATAACTATTGAATGGTATCTTCATGGTCTAAGCAGAGAATATGTATATTTTTATGAACATTATTTCAAGGTGAACAACTTTTGCATGTGTTCATATACATATGCAAACAAATATGTGTGTTTGTGTATGTATACATGCATGGGTTTTTTAAAAAAAGCCTGGTCTAATTATCACAAAATATCACACTATATTTTTGAGACATCTGGTTAATTTATTGGCAAACCTGAAGAATACTTCCATGTTTCTTGGTCCATTGTGCTCAGCAGTCTAAGTTAGGTTGTATATACAATGAACAGAAAACATCATGTTTTATTTTCTAACACAGGTAGGACACAATAATTTCCCAATTCCTCTTATTTCAAGGGCATGACATTGTGCTAGCTGTTGCTCTGAATAACTTGTTATGTAGATATTTATACTCTTGAGCTGGTTTTCACAACATTTTTTTTTCCAAGCATCACCCTGCTGCTGTGTGTTAGACACTTACTTCTTTAGGATGTAAGAGGCATTACCACCAGTGTTTCAGGCATATATCTGTGTCACACGATTGTATGAGTGTCATCAACGGTTTGCCAATATCTTAAGAGCCTGTGTCCTCCTAAAAAAGCATCTCCTGGAACAAGTCTTTTTCATGGAAACCAAGCATCAGTAAAGGAAAATGCCTGTTATTTCATTTCTATTTAATACAATACAAAAGTTGTATTTATCTCTGAACACTTCTTTCTATAGAGAACCAAAAAATATTTGAAACACTTTGAAAAATTTACTGAGCTCTCATAGTCAAAATATTGATTTGCACCGCTGCTTACTCAAACCTTTTGCATTTTTATAGTTATCATGTTTGCAGCTCATGATAAGTAAATCTGATCGTTATCCATTCTCATTGTTTTCTTCAATTTCCTTTTCTACTGAGAGTAGCTGTGGTTGGTTGTTTATTCAGTAAGAACACTTATGATTTAAAGAGCTTGATTCTATTCTTCCTGAATAAGTCTTTGAGGATATATAGCTTGGGTTGACAGTAGAACTATAAACAGTGTCTATCATCACTGTCTTAGCCACTAAAATTTAAGTATCCAGGAGGGAAAATTGAAGAAGATGTTGTTTGCAATTTTTATTTTTATAGTTCTACTGTGAAAAACTTTTTATTCTTACATGCCTTTGTTAGAATTCATTATCATTTGTGAGATATATTTTTTATATTCAACCAGACAATTTTTTAGGACAGGTGGGACCCAATTGATGAAGGATTGGATTCCTTCATTAAGTCCAGTCCCTACCTTCTTCAATAACAGGCAGTGAAAAAATAAATATATATTAAGAGAAGCCATATAGCATTTACAAAGTATTCATGAACACAATATAATTTTCCACACTTCATAAGAAATGTAGTTACCAAACAGCTCTGTTTCCAATAATTCTGTATTTGCCTTTTAGGTCAGGTCTATGTTTTTATAACGGGGTAAATACTGAATGATTTTAAATCCATCTGGTGTTCTAAGAAGAGTAATCTACTCTTACCTACATTGACTTACAGTTAAAATTTATTGAAAAAACCTTTTTCAAGTTAGTTTTATAAGATTTCTGGACTATAAAGCCTCACGTCTCTCTCATGGAATAAAATCATTTAAATTTATTATCATTTAGTCTGCTAGACATTTTCTTGCTAGCCCATGTTCTATTAATTCATTTGACCATCTAAAAGCTACAGTAAATCCTTGGGAAATATAAAATCACATATAATCACACGTTTTGTAAATTATTTCTCATCTGTCTTAAAATAAGCTAGTCACGGATCAAAATATCTGTCTCTACTATAGTGCCTGCCCACTTTAACTTCCTTATAAGGAGTTTTTAATAGTTTATTTTTTTAGAATATGCCTCAATGAACAATGATTACAGACACCATTGCTGGATAGTAGTAAAGTGCAAAAAAGATACGAAGAAAGATAATTTTTTGTGTGTATTATAAGATTTAAACCACTTAAAATATTTCTAACGTGGCTGTTAGAAAACACAAGTTTTTTCTGTAGTTCTACCATCTATCTCTGACAAAGGGCAGCTTTAGGACCTACTATCTGACCTATTAACTCAATTACAGAAACATTTTCACCTCTTGTCCTAATATACATTACCAGGGTGAGTTAGAAATTCTATACAGGATTTTTTAAAAATTAACTTGTAATTTTATAACTTTAAAGATTAATGAAATAGTCACTAACAAAAAGGATTAATGAGGAAGAAATATACAAAATAAATTATCTGACACTCTTTTTAGTTTGCAATCAGTAAGCATTTCCACTGTAGTTTAGACATCATGAAACTATGTTAGAATGGGTCTCTGCATATCTGCATTTATTACTCTATGTTGTATCTAGATATATTCCTTTTACTCTAAACACATCCTTTTCTCTCTGCATGAAAAGAGCTTGTAGAGGATTCCTATGAATTAATTACTTATCTGATCATACTCCAAAGTGCTTCTGTCTTTCTGCAGTTTCATCTTTTACTCTGAAATTTAATCTAAGTATTGTATTCACTTATTTGTAATATATTTCATTTTCTGAGTAGCTCCTAAATATTCAACAGTCTTTCAAATAATAATAAGCAGACTGCAGCAGTTTGGTAATTAGGTTTTGGTAAAAAGACTGCTTATATTTTTCATCAACAAGTCAGGAAAGGACATGTAAACATTTTCTGGTGACTAGATACTTCACACCTCTGTTTGTAGCAATATCAGTAAGTTTTCTAAAGTTAGTAGCTAGAACAGATGTCTCACTAGCAGGTATAGAGCTCATAATCAGTACATAAGGTAAGAAAATTAATCAGGATATCAAATCATTTTCAGAAACTTTAAGCCCATGTAAAAAATGATAAATTGGTTTTATAGCACAGAATATTAAATTCCCCCCAAGACTGTGTTTGTTTTATTGATGAATACTCGAAGACAGTAAAAGCAATGCAAAATTGAGCTATAGAGAGAGATAAGAGTTAAAAAATTAATAGACAAAATTATCTGAGAGGAAGAAAAAGTCACCAACAATATACCCCCAGCATTTTTTCCTGTACCCTTAGTCTAAATCAGGGGGGCAAAAAAAAAAAAGAGAGAGAAAGAGAAAAGAAGAAAATAAAACACAAGAAAACAAAGCAAAAACTGATGGAGAAAGGGGAGGAAGAAAATAGAAAATCAATTCTCTTTGAAGTTCAAATAATTTCACATAAAAAGGTTCTTCCACACATTATTTCTCCTATCTTTGCAGATGGTCTGTCTTTAGTATCTGCTGCAGTAGAATAGGTAGGATACTCCTCTTCACTCCCACAGTAGCAAACCACTGCTTTCTGTGTGCCATAATTGTTACGGGTTTAGCAGTGGTGAAAAGGAGTGAAGAACAGTGTCACCAAAATCTATACTCATTTTCAAAAATAAACTTTCTTTGAAATGTTTTAATGCACTTTTTGCCTACATGAACAAGTGCAATCACACCAACAGATCATGTTATTTAAGAGGAGTACTATAAACATGGACATGGCAGTGAGAGTCTATGCTCCAGTTAAAATAGGTACATTTGAAAAACTCAAGTACGTTTAAGCTGATGAACAGGTGAAATATGTTACAAAAATAAATTAAATTATAACAAAAAAAACCCTTACATACATTATATTGCTCCAAGGCACAAATAAACAGAACACTAAAATTTGTTAGGAACTTTTTTATTGTTAGCTGGAAAATGTTTAGAAAAAAGGATTGTTTAATATTTCAAATGTATTGAGAAAAACAAAGCAAACAAAATAAAAAATAACAAGATGAATACTTAATAGGATGAGCAACTTTTTTTCACTTCAATTTACAGAATCAGAGTGCAATCATCTGTGTAAAACTGTCCATTTTTTATTGGCAGCACCAAATTTTATGATACTGGACACAGAAGTAATTCCTGAATTCAAAAGTCCTGACAAAAACGGTCTTGGAATCAAGAAGCAGTGATAGGGAAACCTTGAAAATATCATGATTTTGGACAAGGTTGGAAATCTTTGGGTTTGTGTTCTCCCCAGTCTGCAGTTATGATGCACCTTCATTGGGGGTAGGGTGGAGCAGAAACCAAAATGGAAAACAAGCAAATAAACAGAATGCACAAGAGATATTTGCTGTCTTTCCTCCCTTGCGGCATGCCTGAAATCATTATGTTTTGTGTTGAAAATATAGGAGAAATTATTATGTTTTGTGTTGAACAAAGTGCAGCTCTGCTTTGCTGTTATGTAGACATCATATTCATTAAGTTTGGTGTGCAATTAAGATGATGAAAAGGATTCAGTGAGGCCATGTTAGTATGTTAATACTGAAGGACCAAGTGGTCTTTATGAAGGAGCCAATTAACAGTGCAAATGGAAAATATCACTTCAGTTCCTTTCATTCATCTTTACTAAGAATGTGCAAAAGGAATCTTGAACCGTATAAGTTTTGTTCTCCTTATTCTGATGTTATCCTACTAGTTCCAGTAAACTCTCAAATTAGCAAGGCCCAGAAGTGTTTAAAGATATAATGTCTAATTTTCAGGTCATCCAAAGTAAATATTTTATAGTTTCATTAAATCTGTAGGCTGAACTGTATGACAGCCCAAGATATTAACTAGAAAGCTAAACACCCATTAAATGATACTTCATCTAGAAACACTCAAGTAGGAAGCAAAGTCCAAGCTTATACTCAAAATAGGTTCAATACTGAATTAAGACAAGGTTGCTCAGGCCTTTGTCCAGCCATTTAGGAAATGTCTGAGGATAGATATTCATACAGCCTGTTCTAGTGGTTAATAAAACTCATACTGACCATTCCCACACCACACCACCTCTAATAAACCGTTGGAACACCAACTTACTCTCTTCTCTTCCTCCCCTAGGCCCTACTGGTTCTGGATCCGTGTTCTCTGATGGCTTCTTGAAAGCAGTGGGTGATGACTGTTAGGCCCACTACCCAAAACATTTTTCCTCCAACCCCACTTGCCCAGCCTTTCATTGCAGGGCCAGTTTTCCATTTCCAGTTACCTTAGAGGACCTTGGTTTGACTCAGATGAGTTTATCCTTTTGAACAGTATGTATCCCATTAAGTCCTGTGGACTTTTAAGGATCAAGAATGCTCAAGATGAGCATTAACTGATCTTTTACCATCACTGGAAAGTTCTTCACCTTCTTGAACCCTATTTCTGGGCAAAAAGACCTGAAAAACCTTTTTAATAAAGGCTGAGGCAAAGAAGACAACAGGCATTTCAGCCTTACCTGCATCCATTGTCACATGGTCACCTCCCCCTTTTTATGAGGACTCAGTGCCTCATCTGGAGCCCATCTTCTGTCGCCCTGACCGAGGTGACATCACCTGTCTCTCAAGCACACTGTGAGTCAAGGTCTTTCTGAGTTTCTGGGCCCCTTCACTCACTGCCAGTCACAAATCTTGTGTCACGTGCACTCTTGCTTACTAGCGAAACACCTGTCAGCCCTGGAGCTGGGCAGGAGCCTGATATGCTCTGTCAAAAGTCAGCTATAGAATATGGGTATCCACCCTTTTCAGTCAAGAGTCATTCTCCTAGCAGGTAACAGCTGACAAAAAACTGGTCTGCAGAAACACTATGGAGCTTCCAGAGCCAATTCCAAACAGAAATCATGGTTTTGGGGGGGAAAAAAGGAAACGTACGTAAGGAAATAAATAAAGAAACTCCACAAACTGCAGGGGTTGCTCATGGTGTGATGCAAAAAAAACAACCAAACAAACAAGTGAATTCAAACTCTATGACTGAACTCTCCCAGTCCTTGATTAAAGAAAAATCTGGGAGAAAAAAAACCCCAAGAATAAATGCCTCACAAATTGCTACATGGAAAAAAAGTGTTAAGCCACTGGAAAATAAAGCAAAACAGAATAGAACAAAAACCAAGAGGTTGCATTAGGTTTGTGTGTCAAGGTTTTGGTAGTGGGGCTGGGATGACATCTGTGAGAAGCTGCTAGAACTTCCCTTATGTCCACAGCATCTCTAACTAAATATCTAAAGAAACCCATAAAAGCTGAAATCGGTAGATAAATAAACACTGTGCACAAGTTAAAAAAAAAGAAAAAGCAAAACAGCAAAACAATCCAAAAACAAAGACCCCAACCCAACAAGCAAATTCTATGGGAGGAAAGAAAACCTGAAAAACAAACAAAAAAGCCGCCCATAAAAACACACCTAAGTAAATAGTAAAAAACCTTAAAAAACCCCCTCATACAAACTCACTAAAAAAACCCAGACACAAAAAAAAAAGAAAAAAACACTACAAAAAACCCCCAAACCACAAACAAAGAAAAGGGAAAAGAAGGAAAATCAAAAAAAGGAAATTAAAATAATAATGAGGTTCCCCACAACAACCACCCATGCATTTTTCACATAAACAAAGGAACAAATGTAAGAAGCTTCCTAAGTCAGAAAAGTACAAATGGTAACAATGGCCACCAAAAATATCTGTATGTCTCAAAAATATCTTTTATCTGCTTGCTTTCAGCATTCTGCACAGCAGGAAGCAGATAAAGGTGCTGGCAGAGAATGAAATAGCAGCGCTGAATCACGTTTCTTGTGTGAGTGTATTTACAGGTTTCTTATAACCCTAAAAGAATTCATAAGAGAGAAGACCATAAATCTCTTAAAAAATGTCTCACATTGTTCAACAGTAAGGGGATAAACTCTGATACAGTGTTTTTAACATGTATCTGCTAGGAATTTGCTATGCTTCTGTAACAATTCCAACCTCATCCAAACTTTCTTGTTTAAATAAATAAATCCTGTCACGGATTTACCTCACCCCGTTTCATTGGGATAACTCCCTTGCCTATACTTTGGTTTCCCATGACATTTTAGGCACTGTAGTGTCTGTCTAGCTTCTAGGTGTTCCTCAACAATAAAACTGGTTTCTCTCAGGTTCTGGGTAACATCTGCCCATCCAAATACAAACACCTCAGGGCAGGGGGTGTAGTCTGGAGGTCAGCTGGAAGCCATGCAGGTTAAATAATTTTTTTAAAAACAGCCTTAGATTCTTTTATTTTGACAAATGAGTTATGCACAGAAGTCTATAGTGGGTCTACACCTACCTCCTAGAAATTTAGCTCAGTATTTCATTTAGAGGAAATGGAGAGAAACTGGGCACGACTCACGTGGACTGTTTTGAATATCTGCTTTATGAGATTCCACAGAGCTGCTTTGCTTGCTTCTTCACTGACTGTTAAGCAGTGACAAACTAAACTGTAGAAATCATCTGTAGGCATTTAAAGATTAGTGAGATAACTTTTCAAGGGAACTTCATGATCTCAGTCTGGCAGTACTTACATCTGTACCACATTTCTTACACCTAAAAAAACCCAGAGCAGCACCACTTCAGTAAGTACAAAGACAGCTCCTATGGAAAGTCTGTAGATTGTTTTCAGAACAATGTGGTAACTGTTTTTCCCAGAAGATGAGGAGACAGAAATCTCTAATACATTTTTCAATTGTCTTCTGGAAAGTTCTGAAATTATACATGTCTCTGTGACTTTTGCACTGCTCTGTCTAGCGTATCAAACTGAAGATTTTGTTGCAGGTTATAGGGGTTATGATGAACTCCTAATTGAACTAACAGATCATTCTCAAACTCAAAAACATACAAAGCATCTTTTGAAGTGAATGGGTTGGCTGCAACACTCTGATCTGCCTGCATTTTATCAGGGAAAAAATAATTATGTCAAAACCTGTGTTGAATCTTCTTTAAGAAACTTCATTTATTCACAGGTCACACAGACAGCAACAAATTTTTAATGCACTTGTGAATAAATAAAGGAGTACCCTGTAAGCAACACAACATAATTTGCTGTAGACTTGGAAGAGGCAATGGAAAATCTGCCCTATTCATGCCCTGGTTATTTGAAATCCACAATATAAAGCAAATAAAAACTACAGGAACAGAGAAGCAAGCAACATTTCTTCTTGCTTATATCTGCGAAGTTGCTGACATTTGTGTGGCTGGCTACTCAAGGTTTAATCATTAGTGAATTTAAAAAGACTATAGATGTATCTGTTTCAGAAAACTTCAATAACTTTGTTAGTTGTTTCCACTGGTGTATGTTTAAGGCAGTAGGTTCCTAAAAAATCTATATCTGGATATTTCTGGCGGAGTTTTCTTCAAAACAGTAGATTTAACACTTAAATTCACAGTATGTCCTAGATACTTCATATGTTATATTGCTATTTGTGTTTGAACAACAATGAAACTTTATTCTTTCCTGCAAGAAATGTGAAATTCCTGACAAAATTTTAACCTCTTCCTCATACATTTATAGTATAATTTTTTGCCGATAACAGTCTATATCAGAAAGTTTTAGCAAACAAACAAACAACAAAAACAGAAACAAAACAAACAAAAACCCTGACAAAACCCCAGCAACAACAAAAAGCCAACAACAAAAAACCAAACCTCCCATAACACAAAAAACACCAAACCAACAAAACAAAAAACAAATCCATAAAAAACCCCCAACAATCCAGTTAAATATGGCTTCTCATTAGAGTAACCGAAAGTATTTTCCTCAGTCAAGCATAAATACGTCTTCACTGAAGGAACATGATACAACTCCCCTTTTAGCCTAAGAAGTAGAAGTGCATGAATAATGATCAGCTACTGATCTAATTCAGTCTCATTCAAGGGATATATCCCAGTGAAAGGTGAGTTGAAGTTGTCTCAGAGAGAACAAGGTGAGACATGTTAGGCGGTAAAAAAACTGATGTGAAAAAGCAAGTTATATGGTAGTAGCAACTTAGTATTTTTCATAAATTGGCAATAATCATTTTAAATGTAAAGAATATGTTATTATTTACAATTTTAAGCAATATACATCAATCAAAAAATACCACTAAATAGGAACAAAAAGATAGCTAAATCCATTAGCTGAAAGGTACGTATATAAAAAGTGAGACATTAGGAAAGAATCGATACCTTTAGAATCATAAGCATCAAAAACTTTCCTAGATGTCACATAAAAACCTCCTTCATTTCAAACAGTGAGTGCTAACAAGTACTTTGTTCCCACAGTGTTTTCCAGAGTCATTCAGCTTATCTTCCTTGATAAAGTTGATGTGACTGGTTTCAGCCAATCTATCAGATCAATTCCTGACAAAAGCCAATTGCAGCTCAGAATACTGCTGCAGTTTTTTAACACTGTACCCTGTTCATTCGGATCCCAGTTCAGGTTTCTTCTCAGGAGGAAGATAATCAAATTCACACCTCTCGTCCCAGATGAATGACATCCACCAGAGGGAGGAGCAATGGAACGTAGAGTCGTCCTAAGGTATAAACCAACAGTCTCAAAGAGACCATATGTTAATCTCCAGGAGGATTAATGCCAGATACATTAAATCTATTCTGCAACTCAGTATCACATATCTGCAGAGTCCAGCTCTCCTAATTTTGGTACAGGCATAAGCAATCCCTCAGAATACACATTTCAAGAGCAAGGTTAGGATAGCCTGCCCAAAAGAAAATGCAGCTGGGACACTTCTGTGTGTGCAAAACACTCTGACCTTCTAACACTGTAAAAGGAAGCATTCACAGCTTCCTCGGGGGGCTATTTTACTTTACACTATGTCGTAAACCATCAAGCAGTTCTCCATAATAAATGCTGAGACCACCCCCTACGGGTTTTAGTTACTTCTTTTTCTGAGATAGTTCTGTATTTTAATATTTTGTAATTCAGATTATATTGTATTAAAGAATATTTTCTGTAGAGAATTTATCCCACAGGTGTGAATGGAAATCCTAGTTTTCTTCATAGATGAGTGCATTAAAGATAAGGGTGAAGTGTCACATTCACCCTTGATTTTTTTCTTAAGAATCTAAGATTTTCAAGCGGCATGACCCTTTCATAGCACAGCTGAAGGTACTTTTTTCCACAAGACATGATAACATGCTTACAGTGTCTTTCTTCCAGGGGTTTAGTGACACCTAGATACCCACAAAATATTCCTAAGGTATGTATGAAAGGTGATTAAGGGAGTTCAAGCAAGTAATATAATTGTGCATGCATAATTTATGTTGGGTATAATTTATATTTTATAAACCAGTAAAGGTTTTGAACTAAGAATATATTACCTGAGCAAATAAAAATGTCTTGAAATGAAATTCTACTTTCCCTGAACAGGAAGGAAGCATTCCTTGTTTTGTAACAATGCTCAAAAGACAAGCTTGTCTGGGAGCCACCAGGGTATTTTTCTACTGGCCAACATCTAAGTTCAGCTTGTACTTTCTGTGGTACATTAGATAGTTACTTATCTTTGGACCCCTGTTTTGGAAGTTCAGGCAATTACATAGAACAGATGCCTAAAAGGTGAGGACTGGAATCAGCATGAAAATGGTTAGGATCTGAGTCTATTGCTGCATTTTATACAGGCTTCTTTCTCTTAAGGAAAAATAAAACAAGAATGCTGTTGTGCTGTGTTGCAGTGCATGTGGCTCTGGCCACAGCCCCCATACCTGGCAATTCCTGGTGGATGAGCAGCACTCAGAGCTCGGTACTCTGACATCTCTTGCTCACTGGGAATGCCCGTGCCCCCCGCGGGATCTGCCTTTTGCATGTTGTTATAAGTTCAAGGTTTCCCCCACCCAGTTTTATGTATATCCTTATGTTTATGCATATCCCATATGGAATATGTATGACCTCTAGAAGGTTCTGTTAAGTTCGATGTTCCATTTGTTCATTCAAACAGAACCCTCCCCTGAGATTCTCCCTTTGGATGTACTCCCTGTCATTTCACAATGTGCAGAATTCCACTGGTTGTAATCCCTCTGTCCCGCCCTTTCTGGCACCCAGACAAAAGAGGTCAGAAAGCATGGGCTGGGGTCTTTGTCTGCCGGTTCGAGTTTGAGTAAAGTTCTGAAGTTGCAGCGGGCCCCTCTTGCTCTGTCTCCTGCCTTTGTCTGTGCAATCTCCACATCGGGTTTGCAGCCCTGCTCCCTGCAAGGGAGTACCAGCTCTGGGTTTTTACTTTTGTAAGGAATTTCTGCCGTTTATTGCTGTAACGAAAATCCCCAAGGTACTGTTGTTTTCACTACTTACTACTTTTTAAGTTTAATCATTGGCATAAACCACCATTGGGTTGTTGGGGCAGTTTTTTTAATGCGGCTCTAAACTAATATAAACTATCACTATTATTATTATTATTATTATACTTGTATTAGCTGTAGTTATATAGGTTATTACCAGCTTTTGGTCTCCTATGCCCAAGGTTCTATACAGATTAATGGTGTTAAGACTTTCATTTGTGCTTCTTTGTTTCTTTCCAGTGCATGCCTAGAAAACGTAGTCTACTGCTTTTGGATAAACCTGTCCTATAATCATTATCTGTGTTTTGTTTCTTTTCCCAACCCGTATCACCTCGTTGTAGGTTAAAGCTGGGCAGATGTAGTCAAGGTTTTACTTCTCTCAGCAGTGCTTCTGAGTAATCTTCCTTCCATGAAGTCTCAGAATAGGCCAAGAATAGTATAAAAAACCCCTTTCGTACTGTTTTTGTTGTTATCCCTTTAGTTCCAGCTAAATAGAGAAACACTCAGAAAACATATTTCCTGGTTATATAAAAGCTTAATTTGAAGTTAGCAGCGGTGAAGAAATAATTTTGTGCATTTTCTTTGTTTTAATGTGAACCAGTTTGTGTTTGGTTATAAATAGCTCTTAAAGGGCCACCAAAATTCCGTTGGTTCACTGTGTCAATTCTGCAAAGTGTTCTAAGGACCAAAGAAGGTTCTTACACGTAATTGCCAGCAAGAAAGACCAGAGGGTCTGGCTTCTACAAACATCATCAAAGTTCAGTCAGCACTCCACATTTATGGCCAAAAAAGATATGTCTGATTACTCTGTAAGGTAGAGGAATGCAGACTCAATTCAGCACCCAAATCTTATAAAAAAATAAAATCTATAGATTCCAGGCAGATTAGTCTCACTGGAAGTCCAACAAAAATACACAGGTTACTCTCTGTGGAAAACTCTAAGGACTGTGTTTTTTTCTTGAACTTCACACCTGGATCAGTTTGGAATAACTGAAAAAGATTGTGAAAAATGCTTTCATATATTGTAGAGAAGTAAATTGAAATAACAAACTGGAATATAATTATTACCTCAAGGCCAGGAAAAAAGGAAACAAACAAGGTAGCAAAATAAATGACTAATCTCAGTAAAATTTTGCAATTTTCAAAGCAGTGTATAAATACTAATTCTTATGTCAATAAATGATGAATGTGCACATGGTTTGTACTATCTCACTTTACTTTATTTCCTGTAATAATCTTCAATTCTTAGTCTAAAATTGGTTTTTTAAGCTTTGAAGAAGGAGCAGAGGATTTAACCCCTACTGTGAGACTGAGTTTTCTGGCCTAAGTGACATATTGCTTTAATTTTCTAGAGCCCAAATATGATTTGTCATGCACCATGTAGCTATCCAACACATGTTAAGGCAGAGCAAAGCTTGGATTTCCATTACTTAACATATGAAAGAAGACTCCAATTACATACTTGTAGCCTACAGTAAGATAAATATATTAAAGATGCTGAATCATACATTGCAAAATAAGTTCTTTCTTTAAAAAAAGAAAGAAAGAAAGAAAGAAAGAAAGAAAGAAAGAAAGAAAGAAAGAAAGACAGCAAAATTCAGGTAATCAAATCATTCATGAATGATGATTTAAGTTTATATGTCAGTTATTATCATGTTCTTTTGGTCAGCAAACTACAATTTACCTGTGCATGAACTATTTATTTTTGTTATGGGGATGGTTACAAGCAGGTGTTTAAAAGAAAATTATTTATTTTAAAATGGTCTCATGATTGTGGAGAAAACCCAGCAGAGGTCCACTGACTAAAAAGATGCAAATAAATCATGTCAGGGAAAAGCACTGCCCTTTTTATCTTTTTTTAAACAGAATTCTCTAAGAATTTACCATACTTGGCAGAGGGAGGTTAAGGGAATATTATGAGGTTTATTTTAAAAATAGATATCAAGTTTTTTCTAAGAAGAGGAGTAAATATGAAATGTGCTTGATATTTGTTAGAATATATTCAGTAAATGAGATACTATTTGCAAAGATATGCCCTGAAGCATTTTCATGGATATATTATGAAGCAACTAACAAATGAAGGATTCACAGAGAATCATTAGCAAATTTGTTCAAGAAAGAATTCCCAAACAGTCCCATGTTTGAAAGCAGTGGAGGGACAATAATTCTGCACCTTAATTCTAGCAGTGGCACAGATGTTCAGCTAAACTCAGAGTATAAGTTCAGATACGTTATTATTGCTGGTATTACCTGCATCTCACAGTTTTCTAATCAGTTCATACTGGGAAAATCAATGTTATCTGTCAACACACACATTTGTCCTATAAAACCAACCAGCAGTCTCTTAAGCCTCCTTTTGATAGGCAATCTGTCTTAAATCTCTATCCTACTAAAAATATTTAATTGCAACCAAAGTTTTAAATCACTCATCACACCTAGTTTGGGTGCAATTCATACATATGTTGAGATATCGTTCTTTTGCTGCTTGAGGTAACATAATCTAATTACTGTTGAATCAAAGCCTGTGAGATTTAAATCATTCACCTTAGCCTTTCATCTTATCTGATCATCTTTACTCAATATTTTAGAGTTCTGTCAGCAAGTGGCAATTTATTTACTTTTCAGTGAGATAATGCTTTCTTTTTTCCCTGCCCTCTTTCCCCCTTTGTTTTGTTATCTCACTCTTCCTCATTGTTTTTCACCTCTTCTTGTGTCTCATTTTATTTATGGCATCTTCTGTAGGGGCAGAGACATTAAACCCAAAGCAAGGAACTATGTGCTTTCAAAGTTATTTTAAATGTGTTTTTACAGAGAGAAGCTGCAAAGATGAACTGTCTTTCTCCCCAATAGAAACAAAATTCCTCAGCCATGCTATATGACAATGATAAAAAATTGCAAAAAGAGGAAAGCTATTTGCAAGAAAACTTCTGGCAGGAAGACAAGTCTCCTCTTGTGATTCATATCTTCAAGCAAAGCAAATAAATCCAGAAATGAGACAGGATTCTCTCCACAGGAGACACTAGGATATTAGCAATGCTATAGTGGCACATACTACATCAATTTATAGTTATTAAAGACTTCTAAAAATATGGATATTTTGATGTCTCATAGTAAAGAATATGCTGAAGTTAATTTTACATTTAAAAGAAAGTTAAAAGATTTTCCTTTTATGTGTGTGTTAAAAATACACACATAAGGTAATAAGATTCAAAACACACTCAAAGCAATCTCTTTTGCACAGAGATTGTACATAAGACAAAACACCATTAATTAAACTCTTAATAAATTACCACTTCCATTCACCAAAAGCACAAGATGTCTTCAGCTATTATAAGACAGAATTTTCCTAGACTACTGAGTATCCTCTTGGCTTTTCTTCTTCCCAGTAGTTTTCAGACAACCTATAAGATTGATAAGGGAAAGGACATCTACAAGAGTAGGGGAAAAAAAGTCTATTTGAATGCAATGTGAAGAGCTGTCCTGCAGATTCTTCCAGAATACTAATGCGGCTCCTGACCCCATGTTCTGATTCTTGAATAAGGAGTGCTTCTCCAGTAAGGAGCAGCAATTGGTTTTTTCCATCTATGGACATTGTAGCACCTCTCCAGCTGTTATGTTTACTGTCCATCTGCATCTTTTACATCCCTGAGAAATCCCTTTGTTTTTGCATCCAGGTGTCAAGTTGACAAATTGTCCTTCATTATTCACCTCACATAGTTGGAGGATATTAATCCAGAACTAAGAAGGTTTACACTTCTTGTGAGCAGTAAGAACTAAAAATTCTGAAAACCTGTAAAGGCAGTAAAGGCACTCTCTCATGGCTTTTTTGTTAATATGTCTTGACAGTGGTGCAAATTCACTACTATGAAGCCACAGTGAGTACTCAAAGGCCAAATTAATTAATACTTTAAAGGAAGCCATACTGGATTTATTATTATTCATAATGGACATGTAGCATAAATTGTTTAATAGAAAGCTCTATTTTTCCTTGACAATTTATTGTAACACAAGTGCTGTGAAAAATTCTCACAACATACTACTTTTTCTCTCTTCTTTTATGTAGTAACATAGGATTATTCAGTTTGGAAGGGAGCTTAGATAGCCATAGTTCACCTAAAGTGGGACCAGTTCTAGGGGCAGAACAAATTGCTCGGGGCTTTGTTCATCTAGGCCTTGAAAGTCTCCAAGATTGTCAGATTACAGGGAGAAGAGATGGAGAATGATGTAGGATTGAAAGGATAGACAATACACCACTTTTTGAGGGCTGGGGTGTTCCAGCATTACATTATCTTTATGGTGGTGCTTTTCACCCTCATATCTAAGCAAATAATCTCTATATTAATGCATGAATTACCTGTAATTGTTTCACTATAAATCTCACTAAAAAGACAAATTCATCTTAATTATAACTTTACAGATGAGGAGCTGCTGTTTGGCGGTCCCCAAACCATCTCTTCTCCAGGTTGAACAAGCCTAGCTCCCTCAGCCTCCCTTCATGAGACATGTACTGGAGCTGCTTGATGGTTTCCACTAATCTAAGTAAAATTTATCAACATAAAATCTTGCATTTGTGGGCTCTGAGCTGGATACTGCATTTGAGATGCAGTCTAACCTGTGATATGTAAAACAGGGTAATAACGTAAAAGGAGAGTTGAGTGCTCCTGTTGATAACATCTAGGGTGCTGGTTTTTTTACTGCCAGCTATGCTGCTGACACCTCAACTCCAAGGCGCTTTTTAGCAGAGGTCCTTCCTCTAGCAGTCAGTCACTCCTCAGTCTAGTTCACTTCAACGAGTTAATCCATTCCCTGTTTCTCCTGCGGATCTGTTATAAGGATAGCAGAGGTCATAGGATACACTTCTGAGGAACTCTACTTGTAAATAGAGACTTTCAACTGTTGATAAAGTCAAGGTAAATGACATCCATGTCTCTCTCTTTATGTGCAGATCCAGTCATTTCATCATGGAAAGCAGTGAGGTTTGTTAGGTATGATTTAGCCTTGGTACATGTGTGCTTACTCTTCCCAGTCACCTTCTCCTTCATGTGCACACAAATGTGCTCCAAGAGTATTTTCTCAGATCCTGAAGTGTGAATGACCAGCCTGTATTTTCCCAGGCTGACCTTGTCCTTTTCTGATATGTGTAGAGTATTTGTCCACCTCCAGTCACCAGGAATACATCCTGACAGGTATAACCTTTCAAAGACAGAAGAATATACCTTTCAGTTGTAGCAACCAGCTCAGTCTGCAACTTCAGGTTCATCCTACTTGGTACACACATACATGTATAGCATCCTGAAGGAAATTCATTCAGCCATTTGACTGCAACTATCATTATGAAATTTTTTTCCATCTCTCTGTTTTTCAGTTGGGAATTTATCATCTGCTCTGATGCAACTAAATAAAGAAGGAAATCCTAATCTGAAGTTCCATGAATGTAGAACTTATTTCTTCATATTCAAGCTAGGTAAAATAGTTACATAAAAGGATAATCAATGGTAAGTGTTGACTCTTTCATGATAGTTCTATTCATTACATTAAGGATCAAGCAAAGATTCCATTTTCCCATACATTTTAAAATGAAGGCACTGTCCTGTCCTGAAGAGGGAAGATATGTGTTTTACAAGGTAGCTATCTGCAGGGCACAAAAAAAAAAAGAGCATAAAACATGCCACTGTATAAATTGCATGTAGAGATCACAAACCTGTACTAGATGTCGTAAGGATCTATGATGAAAGACAATGTAGAGAAAATCATGCTTTCCTTCTCCTCAGGGCCTCAGTATAAAGAGGTTTGTATAGATATGCATCAAATTCTTGTGCAGATACACAGGTGTTGGGTCTATTTTTTGTATTTAAGCTTTAAATACAAAATGCTGTAATAACAAAAGAGTTGATGATGCGTAAACCATCTTGGATTAGAAAAAAATAGATCCATCTTTTCAGTGTTTTCAGGATCAGTGGTTCACAAGCACAGCTACTCCAAACACTTGTAAGCTTGGCTATGTGGACCGCTCATGCCTTTTCTGTCTGTGACTTTTCTGCTCTGCATAAACATGCCTTGTATTCGAATGGTTAGAACAAGCCCCTGATTGTTGGAAAATCCTGAAGATCAATGTTATCATATGGTTTTGTATGGGGAAAGATAAGCACATGGCAGCACAAAGGAGCACATGGCAGCACAGACCCTGGGGAGAGGAGATGTCACATGGCAGACCCCTACGGAGAGGAGCCTGCCGGAAGCTGACAGACGGGTGAGCAGTGCACGATCACCCCACAGAAGGGCATTTAGAAGGTGCATTGCTGATGTGGCAATGTGTGATAGGTTGTGTAGTGAGAATTACCATGTAAGGAAATGCTGTGTCTTGGGGAAGTGTATAAAACCAGCTTGTTCCTTTGAATAAACTATTGAGATCGGAGATCCAGGAACCAGAACCAGACTCAGATTCAGTCTGAATTTCAATCACCAACAGTTTTGAGTTTCTTTATGAAAGATATATATACTCTGCTGTGTTTACCACGCATATGCATGAGCATAATATTTTTTTTTCTCTTACTGTATTTTGAAAAAAGAATAAGAAATGTCTGTGATGAATCTTATCCCATATGTTACTAACTTCAGGTATAAATTGACCTAGAAGTAATTCTATATCTTATAAGACTCTGAGACACAAATATTAGAATATATTTACAGTGTCACCTTTATACAACCATACATGTATATATGTGTATATATGTATATATAATGTATATATTTCCATATGAATGCACACACATAGGCATTTTGACTTGTTCTTCTTTTTCTTCTTTTTAAACTCTCTAGACAGATGAAGAAACATATGTGTTCTATTTAATTGCTGCATAACTGAGCCTTCTGAACTCTATTTTCTCTATTCTGGATTTTGATTTCAATAACTGACCAAGGGATATGATTCTAACTAAGCTCTCCACAGGCTTCGATGAAAAAAATGAACTGCCATTTCTTTATAGAGATGAAGAGGAAAAAAAAAAAAGAAGAAAGAACCTTCTATGTGGTTTCTGCCTAGTTTGGCTAATGTCTTCCTCATGATGTATATCAGATCTGTGTAGAGAGAGCACAATTTAATCATTCCTCAGGCAACTGGGTCGGGTTGTTTTTTCACTGACTTATCAATCCATAATGCTGAAGAGAGCAGGGAAAATGGGATTATAATCAAATAACCTTGTTCCTTATAAATAAAAGTGTTAATTAGCATTTTAATTGTGGGACTTGTGCACTGTGGATGGCATGGTATATTTTTCTCAGCAGCACAGCACTGTTTTATTTTGAAGTGCCCAATAAGTTAGCATTAAATTTAATGACTTGCTCTTCTCATTATGTTCATTAGTATATGGAAAAAAATGAACAAAAGATATGGATAGCTCAGGGCAAAACATATTCTTCCCTCTTGTAGAACAGCAAGCTTCTCATACATTTGACGTACATACTGATAGAACCCAGGAAATGTTCTGGTCTTCAGGTGAAACATGTTGTCTTCCTTCTTTACACAGGACTTTGAAAGTCCTAAGCTTTTCCAGAAAGGGTCTAATTCATGTCTCAAAAACCTCATCTCAAAATTCTGACTCCAATCAAAGAGTCAAAATACATTCATTCAATGAACCTCTCCCTTTAGTCATGCATCCAGATATAGCATTTCATATGAGGATCTACGCTGAGAAATTACACCAAACAGGACTCCTTAGCAGAAATCATCCACAAAGTGTGGGTGTGGTTTTTGTTTGGTTGCTTTGGTGATTTTTCAATTATTATTTTTCCCCATCTTATGAGATCTTACGATAGAAATGCAAAGAATATAGAAAAAATAGACTGTATTCTCCCAGCAACTTAGGTTATGTCACTGAAAGGAGGTTGGGGTCATTTATGGTAAAGTATATAATTATCTACAAGGTAAAAGCCAAAGTTATTATCAAATGAAACATATCTAAATCCATTGCCCTTAGTAGGCTTTGGTGTATAAGTAAGGGTCCTGCTTCCTTTCACTGAAATGTATCTGTCTCAGCTTGTGTTGGCACATATTTCAGGAATTGTAACAGCACTCCAGATTACAGTCAAATTAATCTACAAAATCTATGAATGATGAAGATAAACAGAGGTAAACCTTGTCCCACCTTGATTGCAGTGAACTTCACTGCACTGACCCCATACTAACAACTATGGGATAAGTTTGTGAAAGAGAGGTAATTGGAATTCATGGGGGCTCTTAGACCATTGAATGGTTCAGTAACCCTGGCATTAATTTATAAATTGCTTTTGCTTTCAAAATATCATGCACAGAAGAAAGACTATTCAAGTAGCTTAGGGAATACCGCTGCCTTCACCTTCACTCTTTATTTAAAATGATCTGACCTTGCTGTGTTGAGAACCTGCCATTAACATCAGTAAAGATCTATCTGAGAAAGGACAACAAGGATAAAACCTGTTATATAATTGTGAGACAATAAAGTGCTAATTTTTCTCTGAAAATAAATTTCAGTTAGACTGTAGGAACCTTTTCATTCAATTCCTTTAGGCTGTGCAATAAGAAACCAATTTCTTATTGGAATGTTAAAAGAAAAATTATCTTGCAGTTACTCACGTGTTACAGCCAGCAATTAAAAAAGAAAACAAACATGTATGGAAAAGCACCGATTCAATCAAAAAAAAAGTTTGGGAAAGACATCAAGAAGTCATCAATCCATGTGAGGTCAGTTGCAGCATCCCTGGAAACTTTGTTTACTTACAAAAAGTCTCTGTCCATGACTGAAAAAAACCCAAAAGAACATAATTTAGGGAATAAAATTAGAATGGAGATATAGACTGGAAGGAACCTCTGCAGGTCATCTAGCCAGCCTTGTTTAACACACAGTTAAATTCAGTGTTAGAACAGGGTGCTCAAGGCCTTGTCCAGTCAAGACTTACATCACAAGATTTCCATAGATACTTCTAGACTAAGACTTCCGTGGACTTTTCTGTGGTTTTATGAAAAAAGTAATTTTCTGTATCTTTTATCACTGCATTCTCCATCCTTCTGAGCTTTGGCCTAATTTCTTTAGTTTTCCTTTGCTGCCAGTGTCTTTACAGATGTCCTTCTTGCAGTCTCTCACATTCCATACCAAATCTAACTTCTCCTCTTCACACCTGGGTAAAGTTTCTGTGTTCCTCTCACATGGCACATCTCAGATTTCATCTTCTATGAATTTCTTTTTTACATCTCAACCCAGTCAGAAGTTCCCTGTACAGCCTACCTTCTGCTACTCCTGCTCAACTTCTGCATGTCAGAATGTCCCTTTCAGTGCTCTAACGAGGGTGTCCAGGAAGATCAGGCATGTTTCCTGTGTCCTTTCACCCTGCAGAAAGCCTCCCACGGGATTTCAACAACTGGTTCTCTGGAAAACCTTCAGCTCTTCTGAAACTGGGATTGTAATTCTATTTGCCCACCTCATTTCTCTCATGATCTTAAATTCCTCAACCTTCCTGTAGTTGACATGGCTGTAGCTGATATTGATAGTGATCACTGCTAACTAGCAGAAATATTTTCTCAGTCATGTCATAGAGTTTCTGTATCAAGAAAATGTAATTAGCACAACCCAGATATTTGCCACCTTGCTTGCACCCAACCATTTTCCCACTCAGTAAATTTCAAAATGGTGATGTGATAATAATGAAACTTTCACTGGTAGTTGAAAAACAACTTCCTCCTCTTTTTGGAGGGACTTGTCAACATAACACTGACACTAGTATGTCCTCTACTTTGAAGTCACAAGCCTTGGATCAACTCACAACCTTTACCATGCATTCAGATAACTTTCCTGTGTAAGAAATAACCCCCACTTCCCAGGTTTTCTGCCACTTGTATCCCTCAATGGCAGCAGTTCAGTTATTTGAGTTCTATTACCTTGTCTTTTTGGAAGCTGTTCCTTCCCAGCTGTCACTGGGGCACTATGCCCTTTATGTAAGTGCACATCTGCAGTGGAAAAAGGCCTTCTCATTTAGCCAGAAGTCACAATTTCCATCCTCTGCCTAACACATAGATGCTGGCCTCTATGCAATGTTCTGGAACTTCATCATCTGTAAATAAAGGTAAATATTCTATATGTAATATATCTAGAAATTTAAAATAGGAAATAAATGTAATTTTAATTCTAATTTTAAGCTTTATGCCAATAAAACAAGGAGTCAAAAATCATCAAATCCACAAAAAGAAAAATAATTTGAGAAGCCTTCTTGGACCATAAGAACACATGCACACGATGCTATCTCATCGTGTACACTTGTTAAGAGATTATTTAAAAGGCAAGGTCAGTGGATTTAATTTCTGAAATCATGAGATTAATATACCTGTAATATATGGAAGTAGAAATAAACTTCTGATTAGATGATAACATAGAGTAGTCATATATGAACTCTAATTGAAACAGATATAGATAATTATATGGTATATAATGAACATCGTAAAATTTTGCAGAAAAATTCCCATCCCTAAAAGCAATTCTGTCTGTCTTGGACATATGGCTGAAGAAACATAGCATCACTACTCCTATTTTACTTATAGAACATTTAAACATGTTTTCTTCTTGTACAAGCTTATATTTTTACATCTGAAATCTATTTCTATTGTTTTGGTCTTATTCTATTGTTATATGGTCACAACTTTCTATGGAGGTGGGAAGGTATTTGATCAGATCAATCAGAGTTCTATTTGATTATGTATCTTCATTTTTAATGTGCAAGACAGGGTATGGAGCAGGTACAAAGCAATTTGACAATTAATTGCATGCTGGATGTCAAGATGAATACATATCTAGAAATGCCAAAGAAAATCTCTACGCAAAATAAAAATAAAATATATAACCACTATATTAATGTGTATAAATGGAAGTCAGGTTTACAAGATTTATCAAGTCATTCTTTCACCTTACTTGGCCCTGAATGGGTTTTGGTGGAGTCTGATGTTCTGTAACATAAACAAAAATAAGTCAAAAAATGATAACAGAATGTCATTAAACATGCCATAAAACAAAATAACAAAATACATGCGCTTATTTAGTTTGAAGGCATGCTCGTCTTCTAATATGCTTCAACTGCTTCAAACTGAAAGGTAATAGTCTCTTTTCTGTGTAAAGTGGATTGCCTGAAAAGATATATTTTCTCCTGGAGGGCAGGTTAGACAGAAATCAGTCATCAGTGATAAAAAAACCCCAACTGCTACAGGTTTGTCATCAGGAATGATTGTTCCAAGTTTCCTTCAGCCCTATATGTCAGTCTCTGAGGATGTTCTGACCCTGCTGGAGCCAGATCAATCTCCACCATCCCATTACCGTGGTTTTGCTATGTAGTTACAGGGCTCTGTCCCAGCCCTAGTCCTCATCCTGATCCCAGCCCTGCTGCTTTGCTGAATGCAGAGCACAGAGCTCTGCTCGAGGGAGGACACGGCCTTGCTGGCCACATAGCCACCCTCTGCTCCTCACTCCCTCCTGCAGGACAGCCAGACCTCAGTAGTTAAATGTCACCATCACTGAAACGGAGAAATGTTCCTATGGCTTTGGAAATGTCTCATCAGTAAATGTAACCTTCCTTTATGCTACTATACTAAGTCATAAAGGAGGACATGGCATCTCTTAGGTAGATGGAGATCTCTAAGGTGCCAAACAGCTGTCAATTTTTTATTTTCTAAAGACCACAGGCTGAAGATTAAATGATCTGAAAGTTTTCTCTAACTAACATCAGAAAAAGCTAACAACATAACTGCCAGAAATCTGTCACTCCTAATTATTCTATTTTGTGAAGAGTCAAAAACCACTGCAAAATTTTCATAAATATCTTCTAAAGATATGTGTTCTGATACAGCATTCATTAACAATACATGTAAATGAAGATGTAAAAAATACGTTGTCTTTCACTCCTGGCTTTTCAGATGGCTACTATTTATTCCCCAGGGATCTCACCTGGCTAAGACATATGAATAATCTCACGTGTGCATGCAGCCAAACAGGCTTCTTCCCCATATCTTCTACTGGAAAGGAAAACAAACTGCTGTCTAGGCTACTCTTCATCTGTCATGTAATTTGTGGAATATAGATAGCCTGTAATTTCCAAATCTTTTCATGAATATGAAGTTCATCATAAATAGGGTATGGTATATAACGTTTCATATAACCGATAAATAAGTTAAATATAAAGGTAAGGTAAATAAGGCAAATGTAAAGTAAATTGGTATAACTGATTTGGTCTTTAGCTCAGGTTTGCTGGATTCTGGATGCAAAGTGAATTGAAAGTCTAAACTGGAATGAATAAGCATGACAGCATTATCATTGGTGTTAAGCTGCAAGGCAGCCATAATAAATGTCTTGAGTTTCCACTCTCAGTTCCGTTATTTGCCTGACCATCGAAGATTAAATTTAAGAGGATTTTTTCCACTTCAATTATCTTTCTGTGGAGATTGTTTCAGGTCTTAAATAAGAGTATCATGTTGTACCTGCAAGCATTGTCACTTGGTAGTGATAAGCATAACCTATCTCTTGACAAGATTATAGAATAATTTCCTAAGGGAAAGACCAAGTTCTTGAGGTATTTAAAACTAAAATATGCTGGACAAAATTCTGAAAAATGCACTGACTGCTAAGTATAAACCTTAATTGACAAGAAAATAAGATACCTGCCCATAAATTTATCAAATTACTGATATAATTGTAGTAACTCCTTTCTAATTATACATCTGTTTTGGTTTTGTGGATAGGGCAAAATATCCCAGAAGTATTATCTAAGTATACTCTTCTATATTTACAGTTCTTCATTTGTGAAGAAATAGGATATTTATTTAAAAGCTAGTGAAAAAATTTACATGTCCTCTGCATAACTGTTACATATTTTCTGAAATTAAATGGGTAATATGAAATACCTGTGCTGCCAGCTTTGAAAAATTTATTGCGTAATCAGATCAATCAATAGGATGTACTGTGCTGAAAAGCATTACAACCAGCCTTCAAGCACCAAAAATGTGAAGAAAAGCAACCTAATGCATGTTAAAAAAAAGAAAGGATTTTTAAAGGGTAATTTGTTCTACATAACTATTTGGATAGTTACTCTTATTCTTCTATGAATATGAGAATAGTGTCTATATCTGTCATTGATTATTTCAAAAAAACCTGATTTACAGAATATTGTTATGAATAGTGTCTATATCTGTCACTGATTATTTCAAAAAAACATTATTTATAGAATATTGTTATTGGCAGTGGAATAATGTCTTTTCTAAATTAAATTTTACTACAGGGACTATTTAATCATGGTGAGAACCTCTTTTGCTGTTCAGATCTTCTTTAGGAGCTTAATATTTTATATTCATTTTGTATGAATGAGATGAAACACAGAAAGTAGCATATACAGCATAACACAACAAAGACATCTGGTTTCTTGCCTGACATACTCGGAATTCTTCAGTGGAACCTTATGTCCAATAAATTTGTAATTAAAGCAGTACCCATCCTCTGTGCTATTTATTTTTCCCTGAGGGAATACATTTATAGTTTTGTGGTTTTAGCAGTAGAGAGTTCTCTGTATTTTCACAACAGTTGTTTGATATCTTTTAGGTGAGAGATATCTGAACAGCTATAGTCCCTTTCAGTAATGGCTTCTGAGAAAAAGAATTCTTAAACAATTATTTTTTTCGCAATTTTTTCTAAAATTTATTTATTTTGCGGGATCATTTACTTTTGAAATGGTACCTATTTTTCACAGGAAAAAAACCAAACCAAACCTATTTTAGGGGGAAATATCAAGGACTAGAGGATAAATGTCTGCCTTCAGTGTTGTTACTGAGTGATCATACACATTTGAAGTTCATCACATTCTGCAGAAATTTTCAGATCTTGTGTTTCAGTATGTGCATAACTATAGACATTTTTTCCCAGTACATGGTACAATCTGTCTGTAACTGCTAATAAGAGGTGTAACATATATGGTTATTATTTATTATTTAGTTATTTTTCATTCATTTATTTTCTGGGAAATATGCAATTTTCTCTGTTTCAGTGACTGGAGGCCATATTTTTATAACCACAAACAATCTATAATTTGGAAATTGAATAATGTCAGACAAAGTCCTAGGACTGGAATTTGTTTTACTTTCTGACTTGAAGATGTAGATCTTCTCTTGAAGCAAGAGTCTGCTTTTTTAAAAAAGTGCTGAAGTTTTGTAGCTAACTTAAAATCCAGGAGAGAGGTTTTTTGGTCTTGTTTATAATTTGGCTTTGTGTTTTCCCTTTGAGAAAAACTTTGTTTTGAATGACAATATGTTTTACAGATGGATGACATGGTTAGTCTCTTCAAGTTCTCAGTTCCCAAATCCCAATATTTGCTTTGTAAAATGCTTTGTATTGAACTAATTTTTGTCCTCAGATAAAAAGTCAGAACTTTAATAGTTGTTTCTTACTTCAATGATATATTATTTTTGTGGCTTAATGTTGTTAAAATCTCCATAACTTCACCTTAAAAGGAAGCCATGAAGAGTAGAAATATCATTTACTTCAGGCAAACAACATAAGTATTTCAGGTTTTTAAAAGATACAATTAAATATATCAGGTAGCATAGCCTGAAATAGAAAATGTGCATAAAGGTGTTTCCTGCTTCCAGCCAGGACAGGGTTAATATTTGCACTAGCTGGAATGAGGTATGGGTAGGACACAGAGGTTACTCTATACCTCCTCAAATCATTGCCAGAGATGGGGGAAGGGACACTCTCTCTTCCAGGGAGAAAGGATTCTTTCCAACTGAGCAAGAGTGGTGGAAATGGTGGTTAGCTAATGGTGGTTAGCTAATGCTGGTCCTGAGCTGGAGAGAGCAGTGGGGTGGCTCTGGTCCCAGGATGGAGGGAGCATTCAGGAGCGGAAGGGGAGGGAAAGGGGGAGAGCAAACGACATATAGTTTAGAGTTTCAGCAGGAACACTAAATTGGGGAGTACCATTTGTAAACCACAACAAGAAATAATAGAAAAACACATTAAAGTCAACAAACTGAAAGTGGTCCAGTCCATAGTAATATTTCCTTTAAAATTATATTTTTCTTTACTTATTCATAATATTATTTTTTCCTTTAGTTCACTTATGCAGAAAAAAATATTGACAAAGCCTGATTCTAATTGTGACTGTCTCTCAATCATCCAAGAACCAAAAATTTAAAATAAAAGCATGACCTCAGGGAATACAAAGTGAGAACCAATGGTAGTTATTCTAGTAGCTTTCTTGCAAAACTGTCATTGATTGATTGTCTTTCTGTATATCTCTTGGCAAAAATCAATGTTTTCCTTTAAGTAATGCAATTTTTGGAGAAAGACAATACATGTTTTGAATATTTTAAAGCTGCACCTAGCTGATAGGCATCACCAGAAATGAAAACTTACTGTTAAATTCCTGATCTCTAAGACAAAATTTGTGATTGTGAAAGTAAATGTCATTTTAAATTACGACTGCTATTAAATTTGTATTGAGTATTGTACGTGTACGTGCTTATGTAAAGACATTTTTCACTGTTTTAAAAAGAATTGGAATGTGATTGGTCCATGAAGTTACTTTACTGTCTTGTGAAGCCCTGAAATATTTCCTGCTGTGAAGAAGACTAATGACCTCCCTGCCCAGCACTCCACCACTTGCTGATTCAGTTAGCAGGTTTATGGCTATTGTTTTCTTTGAGTTTTTGCATGGTATATATTTTAATAGAATGATATGCCTATGTAACATTGACAAAAATTCAAAGGGATATTGATAAATATACCAAAATATGGTAGAGCTATATGTATGTCAACTTTTCAGAAAAAAAGCAGTAGCTTGAGAACACAGATTGATAAGAGTAGCATGATCATTCCCTGTGTGTGATTAAAATTAAGAGCGATGGAATTTAGGCAAATAAATAATTTTCAGTCTGTTCCGTGGTTACTAAAACACATTACCTTGTTGTTTTAGCACTGTAAAAATATTTATCCTAGGATTACATATATATTCAAGAGTCAACTAAAACTAAAGTGGGATATTTCATACATGGTTTTGTATTAGGGGTAGAAGATCTGAATGATGCAATTACGGCTAAGTACTGTTAAAGAAGCAGAAAAAGGAGTAAAGCTATAACTAGTCCTGCAATATCATAACGTGCAATTTGTTGACATCAGATCTTACTTTTGGGGCTTTATTTTTTGTCCTATTATCTTGTTTCTGGTAATATGATACATTAAAGTCCTGCATTATTTTCCCCACGAATATAATCATAACTTGAAGATGGCTGTTTGAGTATGATTTGCTGAATTGTTCTATCTCCATAAGACAGGATTCATTTGACTATAAATAGCTATCTAGTACTGTTTTCCAGATCTAGTACTGTTTTCCACTCAAACTTACAAAATGTCTGAAATATAGGGAAAAATATGGTTAACAAGTATTTTAAATATACAGTTCCTAAATTCCTAATCATTTTTCATTTTATTTAATGGTCATGAGTGAAATGGATGAGTATAGTATTAACCAAAACTATATATGGCAGTTTGCCAGCACAATCAGAGAAGAAATATCTGTCTACTATTCTACAAAATTTAGGTGTCAATTGTCATAGTTCATCTGAATCATGGTCTTATAAGTATTCCAAAGAAAAGAGATGTGAGATAATTTAGAATCACTGTTAACATGTGACCATGAAAAGTAATGAAAAAATTTCTTTAAGGCTTGTTTGTATTCAAAGATACTTTGGCACCAAGGTCGGAAACAAGACTTGTATTTTAGCATAACCTTTTAAATCCCTACATGTCAAAAAAACTGGTCACACACTTTACTTTTCAAGCATATTTTTTTTTGTTTATATATTGACTGAAGACCTTCAAAGACCTACCCATAAAAATAGCAGTTGAGGAGCTGAAGGGACACCACTGCCCCAAACCCACCATCAGAGAAATAATTTTTATCTTAGTAATCAGATGTCAGTTTGCCATTTATAGATACCTTCTCAAGCTAATGTTTCACTGATCTGCTAAACTTAAAACTCACAGCATGGTCTAAGGTGCTTTACTGAGGACTGTAAAGATACACTCCAGAGAGAAACAGAAAAAATATTTGTGGCCACATCTAAACCACCCTTTCTTTGGGAAAGTGTTTGAAATTTTTGACACTAAAATATCAGGGGAGTTGTTTTGGATAGGAACATCAGAGATGCTGCAAAAATCCATTCCTCTTGAAGCTGTCAAGTGCAACATAGATACTGTGAAATATCTGGAAAACAAATCTGTAGTACTATGAGACAAAAACAGCATTCATCAATTCATTTTTCAGCACCAACTTCTATATATCTCAGAAATTATGACACTATTTTTCATTGTTCCTTCACAGATGATAATGGAATAATAAATTCAGCCCTTATGCTAAATACTTACACAGTGGAATCTGCCAAACTCCTGAATTAGCTGAGCTAACATCTGTTAAACTTCAGGCGTAAGATAAACTTCTTAAAATAGAAATAAATGTAACTCTGAATATGCTTGGAATAATTCTATATTTTATATGCTTCCTTAGTCAGACAAGTGTTTCTACTTAAAATCGAACCATAGTCACACAATACTACTCGCAGTCTTGTTTAAGATGCTCAATGATAAATAAGATGCTTAAGCTTCATTCACTGCTATTTTTCTCTTGCTTGAGCTCTGTTCATTGTTGGATTTTAAAACTCTTGAGAGCAGGTGATAGTCATGCATTCTGTGTCAAAAAATAAAGCTGCATATCTCTTAATGCAAGACAATTTTGCTTGCAATGCGTAGTGTCTTTACTGAACTATAACAATCTTTACAGCTTAAATAAATATCTGACGCTGATTTATTTCTCTATGGTTATGTCACAATGAACTAGTAATTTCATCTGGATTACAACTTTGTCTCTCAGTAGTCTCTCAATAGTGTTTCCTTTATATCGGTAATAAGCTGCAGTGTAATCAGTTAAAACAATTTTTATACAATACTCTTAGCTGTGTCCTGTATACAGTATTTGACATAATCAATCATTGATCGGATCTTGATTTACTTAACTAACCATCAGCTACAGCAATTGACGGCAAAACGATCAAGTGAAGGCATTGGTACCTCTAGTGACAGCCATGGGTGGTTGCACCACAGCTGCCGAGAAGTAACTGACCTCTGAGGAGATGAGACATCTAAAGATAAGACACCTTATTCCTCCCCAGCACCAATTGTTCCATTTTCACCCCGCCTTTTGTCAGACATTCAGGAAACAGAATTCAGGTTTTGGCAGTGCCTGATGGACAAAAAAAATGGCAACTTTTTCTAACTCCTGACTTCTACCAGAGCATTGCGCTCATAGAAACTGTAAAATGTGTTCTGATAACTATCACGTTTATCTTGAATATCCCTGTTACAATAATAATTAACATTACGCCCCTGAGAATGTGGCAAAAGATATTAGAGTGACTAACAGAGATTAAGATTTCTCTGCATAGGCATACAAATTAAACTGAAACATGACAAATGTGACTATGAAAGCATTCAGAATTCACAGAAAAGAGTAACTGAAAGATGAAAATATGTTTAATATACAGTAAAGTAATCAAAGTCCATGGCAAGCACAAGAGACTCTCAATTAATAGCTAAACACCTATAATGGCTACAAATTTGGCCTAGCACAGTTCATCTGTAATTATGAGCACCTCAAGACCCTCACCAGGCACCAAAAAGGACTGCTGAGGTTTAAGCCTGGCCAGCAGCTCAGATCCACACAGCAACTTGATCACTTCCCTGTAGTAGCATGGGAAGAGAAAGTTTTGGATGAAATTTGGAGGTCTAAAAAGTTTTCCAAATCCTGTGCACAATCAGTGTACATTTCCATTAGGAAATGAAGATACAAAATCAAGTATCCAGATTTAGAGAAACAGTAGGAAATCAGCTGTAGAGGTAACCTCAGTTAAAAGTTTCCACATTAGATAAACTAACCCTGCTCCCAGAACCCTGTTAAAATTAATCAAAAGTGTTTGACTGAAACTTTACTGAAAGGAACATTTGCATAGGTACACAAAGCATTAAAAGTGTCAGTCCAAACAAATGTTTTTTGAATACTAGACATATCTTTGTGATTATAATATAATATTATTAGTCTTTTTACTTTGTATAAATTTCTGTGAAGGCCTCCTAATCGGTATGATTGAGCACACTGAATAGAAAACTACTGAAACAAATAAAAATGTTGAATGTATTTTATTTTATTTTATTTCTATACATGATCTGAACTATATAAAGATAACATTACTGTCATCAGAGATCAACTACAGAGATGATAGTGACAGATGTGGAGTATCTGCCACCAACACTGAAAAATAATACATTTATAGGAGCATTTAGTTCTATTTTAGTTGAGTATTCTTGATTAGTCATGAGACTTCTTTTAATGTGAAAATTTTGTACTAATTCAAAATTCCTTTTTCTTTCCTTTCCCTCTAAGAAGCAACTTATGTGGTCCTGATCATTATCCTCTGAAAGAAATGCTGTTTTCCCTTTGCTGGTAAAAGTCTAATGGTTTCTTGTCTCCCGCTCTTTCTTTATCTTTTCTGAGAAACTAATTTTATAGCAAATCTGTCAAATGTCATACTGCCTTAGAAAACATTCATTCTTATTTACATTATACAGTTTGCTTGTTGGCTACTGGGTTGTGTGGGGCTTTTGAGCTCTAGTTATAAAATGCTCCTACAAGAACTTGACCCACAAAATCCCTAAGTAACTGTAGCGGGTTCAGTTCGTAACCAGGCAGAAACACCAATTAAGTGTAGTGGGTTTGTTCACATTTTTTATCTTCTGTGAGATAAGAATTAGGAGGAAATGCAAAGCAGGCTTCAAACTTTAAAGACTATAAAGACGTTTATTAAGAGAACTAAAAGAAAAAAGGAATAATAAGTGTCAGAATAAATCTTCCGAACATTTCTCCTCCCCCCATCCTCCTCCCTCCTTCCACTTACAACATAAAGACACAATCTTGGGATTATTTCAGTCAGTTTACCACCTCTATAATAGTCTTNGTGAGTCCCTCCCCTCGACTTACAGTTTTCCCCACAACTGTTTTTGAGGGTTCAATCTTAGCTAATGGGGTACTATTTTAAGGATGAGCTGTTCTAGAGCAACGGTTCTCTTCATCTACCTCTGGGATCATCTTCATCTCTAGGAACAGAGGTCTTCTTCTTCCCTGGAAGAAAGGGTCTTCACTTCATCATTGTTTCTCTCTGTTCAGGTTTCTCATTGGATCACAGCCACTTAAACATTTTCTTATTTTAGTACAGGCATCTTTGCTCATAGCAGTTTGAACGCTCTACCCCCCATGCTTATAATGAAATTACAAGGGAGTCTCTGATGTATCATAGTCCATCACCACAGCTTTACAAAAGAATTTTAGCTTACTACCATGTCCTCTATCTCCTCCCTCTGGGCTTCAGCTCTTTCTTCTTCACTGACTTTGGTGTCACTATCATGGTGTCTATTCATGTGCCTTTGCCCTTCTCTTTCACTCTGATCTGGGAGGGAATTGATGTCTGCAGGTTTCATCTCTTCTGGGGAATTTACAGCACTGAAGGGGTTAATCTCACCCATGTCTGGGCTGTTGTTATGATCCAATTATTATTATTAAGGTTCTTTAGAAATTTCTCTGCCCAAATTAAGGTGCAAACAAGACCATATGCCAGTGACAATAACATGGGTTTTATTGTACAGTAAATATGGGAGAAAGAGAGAGAGAGAAGGAGAGAAAGAAATAGAAAATAGGTGGGGGGGACAGAAAGAGAGTGACAGGGACAGAAAAAGGAAAATATCACCATCCGTGGATCCCAACGATGTTCTGTTGATCCTCTCCAGCTGGTCTTGGTAGTGAAAGTCCCCCCTAGAAGCATAGAATTTGATGGATATATATGCTCAGGCTAGGCAGGTGTGCCCGGGCATGTTCCCCTGGGGGAGGGGGCCATCTCTTACAGCAGTCTCTGGGTCTGTTCCATCATGTGCAGTCCTGTGGGACAAAGCCTCTCCCGTGAATGTCCCGTGGATGCGCCCTGTGGGGTTGAGGGTCCCACAGCTCGGCCAGCTTGTATACTGGGAGGATGGGTGTTTATTGCCTCTCACCAGAGGTTACACCATGCACCCAAAACCTTCTCCTTCCCCATCGGCTGGGGTGAGGAGCCTGTGTAAGCCTGGCTTCTGTGAGCTGTGCTCTCCCCCACCCCAAACTCAGCCAGGGATGAATCTGAGCACGGCTGCTGGGTTTGGCTCATGTTCTTTTCTTTGTTTACTTGTTTGTTTCTCCCAGGGCCTGAGGCTGATGAAAGAATGGGTTTTCCCTTTATCTAATCTCAGTGGTTTGACTTACAGTCCAAAAGTTCTTCAGAGAGGTTTCTGTGGTTGTAGCTTCTTTAAAACTTTATATCGATGTTTGAGGCATGAACTATTTCAGTTGCTGACAGCTGTGCAGCTGGAACTTATCTTTTGTTGGTGGTCACATGATCTCTGCCGAGCAGCAGCTGGAGAAGATGCTGTGTGGTCCTGGCCTCAGCTGGGGTGAGCGGTTTCGGTCAAAGCTGCTTGCAGCGCCGGGGTGGCTTTCTCCCGGATGGCCCGGCCCTGCGCTGCCATGCTGGGGGCCGATCCGGCCAAGCCGTGATGAAGCAGGGCTGCGGCCCAGCCTAGCCCCACCAGGTGGTGTGGTCCGTACTGGGGGAGGCTGCTCTAATAGAGTAGGAGCGGCTAAGATCTTACCGAGCCATGCTGCAGGGCTGTGGCCTGGCCCTGCTTGGCCAAGCGGGTAGCACCCAGCCCGGCCCATCAGGCCAAGCTAGCCCCCCATTTACCTGTCCAAAGACTGGAAGCAGTAATAGAAAATGTGATATCCAGATATGTGGTAAATATAAAAACTATCCTACTTTCTGTGCAATATACCCATAGGAAATAACACAGGTACAGTTCCTCGAAAAATTTCCAGTCAGAATTGTGTGATTGTACTTGGAACACAAAAACTTCCCTTTAGAAGACTGTTTCCAGCTACATATAAAAATTGTATCAATATTTAATTATTCAGAATGTGATTTTCCTCAGGTTCAATTTAGTAAAGTGCAGGGAAAAGTGGTTGAACTACTTCCAAGAACAAAATAAGCAAACAAATTACGTACAAGCAGGATACGTCAAATGAATCTAGCTCTTACCATTGCTTGGAACAGGGGTATGAAATTTTGCAGAGGGATCAGATACCTTACAAGAATTGATCATTTACTCTGCTGGTGACCTCTCCCTTCAGGTATTAAACTATAACCTCTCCCTTCAGGTATTTATATACACAGATGAGATTCCCCATGAATCTTCTCTAGGTTAAACAGTCTCAGCTGCTTCAGTCTTTCTTCACAGGAGTGATGCTCCAGTCCTTTTATCATCTTAGTGACCCTTTACAGGAATCTCACCTCTAGCTGCATCTCCCTCTTGTACTGAGAAGCCCAGAACTGTAACTTTCATCAGTTCTCCCATGGTCATCTGTCACATCCAGCAATTTCTCAGGTCATGTCCAACAGTTTTGCATGTTAGCTTGAACTCTGGCAAGGGTTATAATCCTCCACCTACAGTCCCACCACACCTGGTGTCATGTCAGTACTACAGTGTATTCAAAAGACCTATATACGCCTAAAAATTTATCTTCCAGATGAGTAAGTCTCAACTGATCAATAGATTTCCTCAATCAGTTGAACTGCCTTCCAGATTGCATGAACAATTTAACTTGGTGATTTGATTTACTTGCCTAATCAGAGGCATATAGTATCCTGTGAGATTCCCTAGTATATGCACAACATCTGTGTTACCTGGCAAATTCAACAGAGAAGTAAGGTGAGACGGAATATCTAAGCTATTCTCGAACAGTACCACTAAGCCAGAAAAAAAGGACAACTTAAAAGGTGTTTTAAATAGATTAATGGTAGCTTAATTTATATTTTATTCACATTATTCACATTTATATCTGAATTTACACTCTTCCCAAGTTTCATACAATTGCCTTATTCACATCTAAATCTATATCTTAATCTTGACCCAAATTCTGCCTGAAGAATAGGATTGAGACTCCTAAATATAGGTACATATCACCATTTTGGATGCAAAATATTCTGTCTAGTCTCTACTTGTTGCTGCAGAAGGATTCTGATTTACTTAGATTTTGTATTACATTTGTATAAATGTCTGGTTGGAGGTAACAATGTAATTAAATCAGAATTTTTACTTGAGGGTTCCCTTGATAGCTTCAAACATGCCGATTTCATACTCATAATACAGTGCTTAACATCAGTGTCATGTCATTTGTGTCTCTTCTTCAAAAAATAACTTACATTACAGCTAATAATGTACTAATTTTTCACCAGCCCTAAAATTTGCTTTTAAAACACATACATGAATATTTTTCTAAATGAGTAATTGCTCTCAAATGCTCTTTATTCCCTCTTTTCTTTTTTCCAATTATACTAGTCCCTACTTAATCATAATGACTTTTTTTTTCATCCATGGGCTACACAGACAATATTGGAATTAAAGTCCGTTTAAGAAATTATTCCAGTGTACACTGAATTATCTAAACCAATATATTTTCTTATTTAACAGACCTAGTTTTGAGAGCTTCATTTTTGTATTATACAATGAAAGGAAAGGATTACTGTGACACAAGTCAAATGCAGCAGACAAAACTCTTGAAGGTTTAGGCACGTAAGCCAGTAGTCTGAACTACTGGTTCAGCAACCAGAGTTTTTTTGAGAGAATTCCCTTGAGTACATCCCATAACCTCCAGCAACTGGTACAGAAGGCAGAACTGCAGCAATTCTGTGCCATGACATGTCTTTTAACCCAAGTCTCTAGTGACATGTTCATAATTAAGCAGTCAAATTCCACTCAGAAATCTGGGCAGTTAAAATTGTTTAGGTTTTTGGATATTTTTACACGACAGCAAAAACATTACAGCTGTCTTAGATTTATTTGACTTAATGATACAGGTTTGCATTAAATTTATATAAATATAAGTTTGATCAGTGCTTTAGTCTCTGAATTGGCTGTACACCTGACAGTTCTGAAACAGAAGCTGAGTGTTAATATGTCACATAGATTTCACTAATATGTCTTAACTTTCATTAGACTGTGCTTGCTGACTATCAAATTTAGAGATTTTAATTGGGTAAGCACAGCTTGATGAGCAAGTTTACATATTCCTGAAATCTATCACATAGAGATACTTGGAATTTCAGTGACAAATATAGAAATTTACAGTGTGACATATGTTTAGCTAATCTGGTCATTTAGAATGTCTTTATAGTTAGAAGGACACATATCACATAATTAATTTCATCCAGATGTCATAACTTGAAAGACATATGAAATGTGCCACAAAGGAATCTCTCTCCGTTGACTAGCTCAGGTTACTGCTACCGTCCATTGAATAATCAACATAACCAGGCTTCAATTCATTTTTATGCAAAGGCATCTCTGCCTTTTAAAGTCATCCAAGTTATTCAAGCAGTTGGATTATGCTGGCAGATGTGAGCCCACTTCTGCGTTGCTTTGTATCAGCAGTTGAAGACAAGGCTGTGAAATTTTGAAACAGTTAAAACAGATGTCCTTATATTTAGGTAACTAAATTATTTCACTTGAATGAGAGTCAACTTCTGATTAAGACAAGTTCAGATATCAGCAATGTAGAAATGTATGTGTAAGGTACAGTGGTAGAATCCATTTCATTGCCTATGCTTAGATGACCAGTGGCATGTGAAATACCTTACCATGCAAGTTGATTGTCAGATGCTTCTTAGAAGTGACTTGCGCTTCCCCTTAGTCTCAGATCATAGATGATATTCTGAAGATATGATGAGACTCTGCAACCTCTCAGATGGTGTAAACACCCTTGCTGCTCAAGGACACAGTGCTGTCTGCCTGCTCTGCAATGACTTTACCTGATGGAGAACCTCTAGGTTCCCTGAGGAAAATCCTCCCACAGGTTCCACATCTACCTCAGCACAGCCTGGGAGTTTCACTAGCCTTAGTAACTGCTCTTTGACAGCAGTTAAAAGGTTTGGACCATATTTAGCTTGCTTGATGATCTCAGGAAGAAAATAAACAGCAAATTGGTATAAAATGTTGTAGGAAAATGATAGAAAATGCATTTTCTGACACTGTATACAAATAATCAAGAAAGCTATCTATGTGATCAGGCAGTACAATAGAGCCGAATGCGTTAGGTTGCACTATTTCTTCAGAGTGAGTGCTTTTAAATCAGAAAGTTATGAAATTTTTAAAAACCCAATACTACAGAACTTCAATTTTCAATATTTTGAGCATTTGACTGTCTTAAAAACCTATTTTAAGAATTGAAAAAAACCACCAACAAACCAAACGGACCTGTTTCAGATTTAGGAAACAAAGTTAAAAAAAGATTTTGTAATATGTACTCCAGGTAAATAAGGACCAAAGAAGCACAGTTTATAAGGGTAGTTCATCTTATTCATCGATTGTAAAAAAGACATGAATAGAGTTGTTAAAGTTGATATGCGTAAGTATAATTCAATATAATCAGATAAAATGAGAAATTAAAATTAAGACTGAATGAGGAAGTATTTCCTAACACTCAGATCTATTAGACAGATTCCCAAGGGAAATTAAAGAAAAATGAATGTTGGAGTGGTTTAAAATCGAGTTGGACAAAGCAGTGCAGGTAAACCAGCATTAAGGTAGCCACAGTGTTTCCTAATACATTTGAATGCAAACGATTTTGTGAGCAAAAGAATTTAAGAGGCACTAGGGTAATTAGATGTGTCCTTAACATTGATATCCAGGGAAGCACTGGTTCTGGCACTCCATAATCACTTCCTTATTTCAATTAAACAATTTTTTTATGACTCCAATTTATAAATTCCAGATTTGAAAGAAAATGATGAAGCAGTTTTGAAGTAAAGGCTTAATCGCAGATACCTGTTTACCTCATAAAGGTAAATCTAATTTAACATAAGACAAATTTAAACTGGGTACAATTATCTTTAATAGTATCAGATTTCAGCATTTCTATAATGCAATTAGAATTGTAAGTTCTGAATGTAACAGGAGAAACAATTAATAGAAATTTTATTCTTTCTTCTAACAAAACAGAGCTGAATTTTGATTTGTGAAAAAAGCAAAATACAAACAGAACAACGAAAAAATCCCACCCCACACCAAATCACAGATTAAATACATAATTTTTTATTAAAAAAGTACTCTATCTAGGCAAAACACATGAACTTAGGATTTTTTTAAATTTAGTTCCCTGATAACAATTGTAGCAGACCTTTATAAACTACCAAATAGATGCTAAACAAAAGTCTATTGGTTCATAAAGTCTCTCTGTTGATAACAGAGAGAAAATTAATTTTCCGTTTTGTTATCCAGTTTAACATGGATTTCCCCAATATGGGTACAAATGAATAGTAACCTTTCTTCTGAGTGCCAGATTTCTGTTTGCATATCCATAGCTTTCGTCATAGCAAGTCATTTAATAAAGTGGTCATTTTCCACATGATAAATAAATCTAAGATACTCTTCAATAGCAAGAGTTTTTCAGTTTCCAGATTTGCTGGTGGATATTCATACTTACAAAAAATATTTCTATTCAATTAAAGTATATTTATTTAAATTCAGTGATGAGACACAGGTGAGAAAGTAATGGGAGAAATAAAAGACTGCTGCTTCTCATGTGTTCTAAAATAAATCCATACAGAAAGTATTTAAAAATAAGCAAGATAAAGTTGCATTTTACTTAGGTACTGCTTGGAAAAGATTAATAGTTGTACTCTGTTGAGGGGTGTCCCCTGCCATTCCCCTGGGGGGAGGGGGCCCTGGGATGGCAGCAGGACATGGCACAGGCTCTCCCTGCCCCTGCCCCTGGTCACATGTAGCCCAGTTCTGCGTTCTCACTGGTAATTTTGTGTCCCCCTGGGAGGGGAATTCTGGGTTGTCTCCTGACTTGGACAGTCTGTGTGCTGGCTCCTGACCATGTGGCTGCTAATAAACATCTGCTGAAATATCTACAAAATGAGCCTTTCCTGATTCTTTCCACGGACCAAGCTGTCCCCAGGAAAACTGCAGAAAGTGCACCGCAGCAATACTCCTCTGTAATTAAAAAAAAAAAAAATTAAATTATAAACAACTGAGAAACAATGAACAAAGGAACTGTAAAAACATGATCTAAACTATAGATAATTGTCTGGGAAAGCCATGGAAGTTTTATCCATATATTTTGATGTGCAGGAGGCATTAAAAAAGAAACAAAGCTTTAGGGTTTTTAAATCCTGAACTTATATCCAGAAATGTCTTTCAGAAAAGACTGTTTTGCATTGATTTTTTTTCTGCTGACATTTTTTTCTAGTTCTAGACAAAAATTGAAGTCTATGGAGATATTCAGAAGCCTACAGTGTAATTTAAATCCAAGTGAGCAATCCCTTAAAATAAATCTTGTTTAATTATTCATTACCTGGGAATTCATGGGAATCTAAATTTCTGCCTGTAATATTATAGTGTTTCTATTGTTTATAATGTTTCTGTTGTTTTGACTGCTTGTATTGGCTCTCACATCAGAAATAAGTATATACAAATTCTCAGGAGAAGGCATTTGTTGAATACAGATCTTCCATTTCTAAAGTAAATATTATGACAGTGTAAGTGTTAGATAAAAGTCAAACAGCAACACTTTTTTCCCTTTTATAGATGTTCTGTAAAGAATGAACAACTTCTCATAATTTTTAGGCATTTATGGAAGCTTTAGTTATTTAACTAGATGAGTAGGTTTCAGCTTCCCAAATATACCTACTTTGAGAAAAGTAGAAAAAAAATTTTAAAATATCAGTTCTGCCCCTTCTCTTTGGTGTCTCTGATTGGCTAACTATGCTCTATTGGCCACATGTGATCCACCCAAGAGTACTGATGGAGCTGGCAGAAAAATTTGCTGAGCCACTTAAGTCATTTACCAGCAGTCCTGACTAAGGAGTCCCAGCTGACTGGAAGTTGGTGAGCATGATGCCTGTCTGCAAAACAAGTCAGAAGGAGGATCCATATATAACTACAGGCTTGTCAGCCTGACCTCACTGCCAGGGAAGGCAACGGAGCAGATCATCTTGGCTGCCATCATGTGGCACATGCAGGACAACCAGGCAATCAGACCCAGGCAGAACGTGTTTGTGAAAGGCAATCCTGCTTGACCAACTTGATCTTCTATGACAAAATTACAGGCTTAGTGGATGAAGGAAAGGCTGTTTCCTTCATCCTAGACTTTAGTAAAGCCTTTGGCACTGTCTTCCTCAGCATTCTCCTGGAGAAACTGGCGTCTTATGGCTTGGGTGGATGCACTGCTCCTTGGGTGAAAGATTGGCTGGATGGCTGGGCTCAGAGAGTGGTGGTGAATGGAGTTACATCCAGTTGTGGGCCGGTCACAAGATGGGTTTCCCAGGGCTCAGTATTTTTGACAACTCTATTTAATATCTTTATCTATGATCTGGATGAGGAGATTGAGTGCTCGCTCAGTCAGTTTACAGATGATACCAAGAAGGGTGACAGTGTTGAACCACTAGAGGATAGGAAGGCTGTGCAGAGGGATCTGGACAGGCTGGATTTGTCGTCTGAAACCAACAGTATGAGTTCAACAAGGCCAACTGTCAGGTCCTGCACTTGGGTCACAACCACCCCATGCAATACTACAAGCTAGGGAAAGAGTAGCTGCAAAGCTATTTATTAGGCTGTAACTGACAATAAAGAATAGATATCAAGCTCACATATTAATTCCTGCATCATTGAAGGCAACTTAAACAGAAATCCCACACCTTGTAGTCTGTCTGGGGAATATACATCCAGTTTTCGCTGTGACCAGTAGCTTCATCCCATCTGCTGCCCTGCAACATGCAGGCTTCTTCTGAGGTCTCTTGTGAGTATCTTGTGATGACTGTCTGAAGGGGAAAATATGTTCAAGCAACTGAATCATGTCCTTTGCATCTCCTTGATATTTTGAGACAAGAGAAAATGGCCTCAAGCTGCACCAGGGGAGGTTCAGGTTGGACATCAGGAAGAATTTCTTAACTGAAAGGGTGGTCAGACATTGGAATGAGTTGCCCAGCAAGGTGGTGGAGTCACCATCCCTGGAAGTGTTCAAGAAATGGCTGGACATAGCACTTATTGCCATGGTCTAGTTGACATGGTGGTGTACAGTCAAAGGCTGGACTTGATGATATTGGAGATCTTTTCCAATCTTAATGATTCTATGATAAAAGTATAAGATACTAAAGGACTCAATGAACCGGTAATTTAGTTATCCAAATAAATAAAAATATTTAAATTTAAAATAAAGTGCAATTAAAACAAAATAGGTATACATCTAAATTCTAAATATAAAGTAGAAGGTCTTGAACTCAGTGGAAGCAGTCAGTCTGGCTTATAAAGCCATTCCATCTTTAAAGCCCATGAAATGCCTGTTTTCAAGAACAGTGATGGAAATAGTGCACTCAGGTTATGGATACATGATCCTCTTCTGATTTTCTAAAAGAATAACCGCTATAAGCAAAGGGTTATTCTTCTTCTCCTTCTACCTGATAAATGAAATAGGATTAAAAAGATTGAAAAAGCATAAAAGAATATAAATTCCTTTCCCATGTATTCTAATATTCTTTCTAATAGTCTTTGAAATTCTAATCTGCTTCATGCCTCCAAGACAGAGTTAGGTAAAAGAAATCACATAAAAGAAATTATAAGTTTCATGACACAGTGTCAGACCTCCTCAGTATGCATTCCGGGGCTAAGAAAACCCTTCAGGCATCTGGTAAAGAAAATATGCTTTCCATCACACTTTGTAAAACTCATCAAGTAATTAGAAATACTCCAAATTTACAAGAATTGCAATTGAAAGGAGACATAGAAGCAAAATCTTCAGAACTCAAAATTTCAGGGTAATGGATGGAAGGTCAGAAGACATCATGGATGTTCTCAGTTTAGTTAGATGGGAAAGATTATTTCTAATAATAAAATAGACATCAATATGAAACTTATTGAAAAGATCCATAATTGGAGTAGAGAGGAGGCTAGATTAGGAAACACAAGTTCCTGTATCAACTTAACCATGTTCCAATGTGGTGAAGGCAAACTACACTCTGTGCCATATTAATTAGCAAAAGCGTACCTGGAATATTGAGGGTAGTGATTATTCAGCATTGGTGAGGCCACATGTAAGATACTGTTCTGTTCTCTGTATACAAGAGAGGTCCCCTGGAATACGTCCAATGTGGGCCACCAAGATGCTTAGAGGGATGAAGTTCTTGCAGTATATGAGGAAAGACAGAGACAAAGAACTGGTCTTGCTCTACTTTGAGAAGGAAAGATTAAAGGGATATTGCTTTCTACAACAATTTAACAAAGGACTGCAAATAAAACAGATTCAGATGCTGATTGTATGATTCTAATTGGAAAGGGCTTAAACTGAGCTGCGGGTGTTTCTTATTTCTATTTTGTTTTTCAGAAGAAAAATACTGAATACTTAAAAAAAATAAAATGTTTGTAATAGGTAAATTTTAGATAAAAATGTGATTCTTTGCTGTTAGATGGACCACATATCCAGTAGCTTTCCTAAGATTAGAGAGGACACATCAAATTTTTCCAGACTCTGTTGTGGTGCAAGTCGTTTCACTATAGCTAACACTGATTTATATGTAGGCTAGAAAAACCCATGTATTTTCATAAACATATATGATATTGATTTATGGAAATGGAAAAGTGCAGTGGCTGAGCAAGCTGAGGTCTCAGGCTCACTTGTTATTATTCATGGGAAGGAAGTGACTATTTTACTTTGCCATGGAAAAGGAACAGAGCTGGTGAATACAAACAAGCTGTAGCTTTACTTTCAATATTAATGTAAAGGCTCTTAATCAGATCTGTTATTCATGGGTGAGTTTCATCAGCAGAACTTCTCCAAGGAAAACTGGGTACATGGCAGAATGGCTCACAGTTTGGAAGATACGAAACCAGGACACAATACACGGATTTAATATCAAACAATGAGACTTTGCTCCACATTTCTGTTGCCTTTAAAATAAGTGTGTATGTGTGTGTCTGTATATAAAGCTACATAGTTTTGTTTTGGGTCTTTTTTGGGGGAGGGTTGTTGGTTTGGGAGGGGCATTTGCTTTGTTTTGGTGTTTTGTTTTTTTTGCTTTTTTTGGTTGGTTTTTAGTTTTTGGGGTGATTTTTGAAGACTTTTTTTTCCTTTCAGAAATGATTTTGGAACTGTCCCCAATTAAAGCATGTTGTGGAAAACATTTTGTGTTGTAAGCAATTTTTCTCAGTGCAATTTAAAAAAATAGTGTCATTTAGTTAGATTTCCTTAAACAATTCAATTGTGCAGCACAGACACTTGGAGTCCTCATTCTCCTCTGTAGCATTTCCTTTCAAATACTCTGAAAAGCAAGACATTGTTGCTTGTGGAAAATCAGGAGATATTTTTCATTTTATTGGAGCATTGGCTTGTGAGCTTGTCCTCAGGTAAAATATTTTCGACTATTTATCCTTAGAGGTGCAAATATCAGTGAACATTCTGTATTAGAAAGGAACAACAAACACCAACACAAGTAGTGGTATATGACACTGTGCCGTGCAGCAGGATTTTATTTTCCCTTTCACTCTCCTGAACTGCCCTTCTTTGCTCTTCCCTTTGACTTATTCCATTACTAATGAAAGGGATATTTTATTCTAAAATATTTTAATATTAATTATCTTCCTTGACTTCTAATACATGCAGTGAAATTCTCAGCTCTATAAACTTAAAATTAATTCATGTTAAATTCAATTAAACTACTCTGAAATATTCAGTTTAGATTTTGATTGATATTCAATAAATCTTGATTCAGAATCAGGGATTCTATTACACTGATTTTTTTTTTTTTCATACCTTAAGTAGACTCTACAGTATTTTCTTGTTCATTTTAAATTTTTCTATATATATCTAAGTTT
>WEIT01008903.1:2142-35922 GCA_013389985.1 Dryoscopus gambensis
TTCTGTATTGTGTACAGGCAGGAACAGCACTCTGAGTAGACTTGGAGTATAATATAATGCACAAAATGGATGATCTACATTGTGATAAGTTCTAATATACAGATGTACATCATTGTCATTCCCTATCTGCCTTCTTGGTTCAGTACAGTTCACTTTTGAAATGTCTCAACCTAATTTAGGAGAAAGCCCTAAAATTACTTGGTCTTCATCAACAGTAAGTATTCCTCCTATGTAATTCCTCTGAGGGAAGTTGAGATGGATATCAGCCATTCCTGGTCTCATGCACTGTGGCTGTCCAAAAGCCAAAGGGGCTGTTTCCGGAAAGCCATTGGCTTCAGATTCAAATTTAGACAGTAGAAAACCAACAGTTTGAAGATTTGGGGATATTTTGCTTTCAGCTGCTTCTGATATATATGGCAGGCCCAAAACAAGTGATAAAGGCATAAGATTTGAAAGCTGTAATGAGTAATATCTGGAAAAGACTAAGCTCTGATGGCCAGTTTAGTTAGCTCTCCTGATAACACACCCAGGGCAGCTGGAGACATGATTATTACAAAACATCTTCTCCTTTGACTGGATAGCTACCTAATCCTGACACTTAATTTAGAGGCAGCAGAATAAAGCAAGGTGTCAAGTTCTCAAATTTAAGTTTCAAACTAGCTGTTGTTTCTGGCTTTAATTTTCTGATATTCATTCTTGCAGATACTAAAATTATCTCTATCTTTTTATCTCTAAATGTGTTTTTATCTCTATCTTTTTCTTCCATTTTCTTTCAAATTTCTTCTGCATTTCAGAGATGCATTAATTCGCTTATTTATTGGTCATGTAAGTGCAGTCTTTCATGGCATTAGGACTGAATACAGACTCTGCTTTTACTTGTCCCTGAAGTCCTAATCCCTACAGTTTTTCAAAAAGTGGACATTTTTCTCCGAAACCTGCTGGCTCCAACAAAATTTTCACCCAGAATTTCTCACCGGCTCAAAGGCTGGATAGTGGACTGAGAAAAAGAGTTCATAAAAAGCAGATATATCAGACATTCAGCCTGGATATAATGAACTGCAGTCCTAGTCTTTGTCCTTCACTGTATTTCTACCCCATGAGAGGGGCCTTTCAAGCCATGGCCTGACCTCAGTATCTCTGCAGGAAGTGGTTTTGGTGTATTTCAAAGTGTTTTATTTACTTTCGACATTCGGCTGGCAACCATCTCTGTAGTCTCTTGTCTTGCCATTCATCTGTGATGCAGGAGCTTGAAGGCACCATCTTCCCACCAGGGAATGTTATTGGGCAAGGGCAGTAGCTGGAAGTGAGACACAGGACTAAGTCTAGGGACCTGTGTGTGGGGACGGTGTTTAGTCACTCTGGCATTTTTCCATTGGAGTCAAAGGCAACTAATGGCATGTAAAGGTTCTGTCAGCCCACAGCCGGAAAGGAAATGCCTTTGCCAAATCTCCTCAAATGAAGAATGAACCTAAATCTGAAACATTATCCTGGGACTAGGCTGAAACAAACATTTCACCATCAGGTTTTATCCATTCTGCGACACCTCACCAGGCTACCAAATTATGTAATTATAAATGTCTGGTATAACTCTTGCCAGGTCATTTCCCATGGTAGGAGTTTAAGCACAAGCAATCATTCAATTACTTGGAAGCTCTTTGTCACCCACCAGCCTTATCTCACATTTCCGTAGCTGCATGGTACACATAGACTGATTTGTTTTTACCTACCTTGCTTTTAAGCAGCTCAGGGCTTGTTTCCACATGTTTTATTCTTTTGCACATCTTTTTCTATGTTGGCTTTGAAACTGGAGGGTGTAGCTCCTATGACAGTTTCTCTGGCCTTAAATGAATTCTTTGATGGAGTAGTGCTTTGCTGTGTGATCTTTCAGTGTTTTCTGAATTTCTGGTAGGTCCCCCTTTCCATAGGAAAGGGATTTTAAAATAAATATTAATTTAGAGCATCACATTATGTGTTTCAAGAGGTTGGTAAATATTTAAAGAGAGTTGTGTCTGTTTCAAGAATGTCCCAACCTACAAATGTAAGATGGATGATACGTATTTTTTATCCTGCTAGAAAGATGTCAATTTAAATTATGTTTGCCTTATTCAGAATAGAAGGTTCTTAATACTGTACTGGAGAGTGTGGAAATCCACTATATATTTAGGAGCTCATGTTCTTTATTTACTGTGGGAAAACCACCACTGAGACTGTTCTGAAATTCACTATATTAAATAAAAATTTTACTCAAGAACTTAATGGATCTTGAATCTTAACTTTTTTTTTTTTTCTTTTTGCAGTGACAATGCAGAGTATCTCCTAAAAACAAAATAGTTTTCTGGCTGCAGTTCTGTCCTTTCACTTGACCATTTCTATGTCTCAAGTATCTGTGGAGGAAGAGAGTAGCACCCATGAAAGTATTTGTGTGCTTGCACCTCTGTTCCAAGGGACTGTGACAGATACAAAACTGGATAACTGTCTGCGCCACTTAATCTCTGTTGCACCAAATGTAAATGTTGTTCAGCAATCAAGTCTAAATCTTGGTTATAGTGAGTGGATAGACATAGCTTCAGACTGATTTATCCTATTTATCTAAACACCTACCAAACTCAGGCTGGGAATGTCCATCCCATTGGAGATTCCTGTCCTTCCAGGTTCACCAAACTTTTCTTTACAAAGATATTCTATTCTTAAGAATCTTGAAGAAAATTGGCATTTTACTTTATTTCCACCTAAAGATCTAATTTAACCTACCACACACAGATATTACACTGTTTTGCAACATAGAGCTGGTAGTCCTCAGGGCTACAATAACTCACTGCCTTATTCTTTAGATAAGACCAGAGGCAAGGCAAGGTAATTTATCTTTGCATTTGACAAGCACTGGTATTTTGTAACTGGAAGATGTTAAGGAGAACACCATTTGATTTGCATGATGAGCGACAGTGTTAGTGGGGATAACAAATTCATTTCAATAGAAACACTCCAAGCTGAACAATACATTCATTAAAGGAGCAGTTTCCTGATTAGACAGTGGAGCAAATAGCTTTTTCCCATTTTGCCATCAGATCCACTTTACATAAGCAATAGCAGAGAACAGGGCATATGTCTATCTGGCTGCCACTTTTCCTGTGGGTGTACAATGACAGTACAGCTTTTCAGTGCCATGGTGTAGCAGAAAGGGGTGATGACACTAGATCTGTGCACCCACAAGTGTGCAGAAAACAAATATGACTGATTTTACAGGCAGGACTAACGATTCAGGTTGGCTGGATTTTCCACCATTTCAAATTACTTGACAAGGTAATTTTAACAGCAAGAACATTACTAAAATTGAAGTGACTGTGAGCAGGGTCTGAAAAAAGGAGCATTTCACTGGGCTGTTGTCCTTGTAGCTGTGACCTCAGCATTTGGTGGTTTGCTTACAGTATCTCTGGTGGGGATTAATCTGCAAAGAGACCTATGTGACTCGCAGATCATTGACCCAAGACTATAAGAACCCTCACTTGAGCTAGAGATCACTTAAGATTACGTGTGCTCACAGAGCACATGAATCTTGATTCAGTTTGATGGGATGAGGACAGTCTGTCCATCTTTTAATGTATTTTATTATGAGTGAGCAAATACAGACATAATTCATCATATTACTGAGATAATATCTGCATTTATTTAAGATACTTAGAGGTGAATCACATAATAACCACATTTACAACACAAATAAAATAAAGTAATAAACCAATAGGTTCAAATGAATAAGTCTTCAAATTATTGCAACAGATATAGCACAGCATCACCAGCCCAGCAAGGGAGGGGATTGTCCCACTCTGCTCTGCACTGGGGCGGCCTCACCTCGAGTGCTGGGGGCAGCTTTGGGTGCCACAGGATAAGAAAGATATAAAGCTATTAGAGAGTGTCCAGAGGAGGCCATGAGGATGCTGGAGGTCTGCAGGGGAAGCCGTATGAGGAGCAACTGAGGTCACTTGGTCTGCTCAGCCTGGAAGAGAGGAGACTGAGGGGAGGCCTCATCGCGGCCTGCAATGTCCTCGTCAGGGGAAGAGGAGGGTCAGGTGCTGATCTCTTTGCTCTCATGGCCAGTGACAGGACTCGAGGAAACAGCGTGAAGCTGAGTTGGGGATGGCTTAAGTTGGACATCAGGAAAAGGTTTTTCACCCAGAGGAGAGCTGGCCACTGGAACAGGCTCCCCAGGAAAGTGGTCACGGCACCAAGCCTGACAGAGTTCAATAAATGTTTGGACAACGCTCCCAGGCACATGGCAGGCTTTTCTTGGGGTGTCCTGTGCAGCGCCAGGAGTTGGACTCAGTGATCCTGATGGGTCCCTTCTTATCAAGCATAGCCCAAACCAGTCTCTCAAGAGAAAGATAGTGTGTAAAAAAATTATTGAAAATGGGTGAAAAAAGCATGAAAATGTTCTACTCAGAATTGTAATGATCAGGAAGGGATAGAATCAGATAATGAGTGAATTAACTTTCCCTGCACAGAACCCTCAGAATGTGCTGTTTATTTGGAAGGATAATGAAAGACTGAACGAGGCAACAAAGCATGGAATGTAAAGAAGAAAATAAAGGGATTAGAGACAGACAGACTTTTGTATAAAACCACCAAAGAAGGGAAGAAAATAGAAGGAACAGAGAAATTGAAGCAGCAAATAGAAAGGAAAAGAATCCAAAGGAATATAGGCCCCAGAATGAAGGCCCTACAAAAGATCTTTTTTCTTAATTAATACAAAAAAAGAAAGTGAAAAAGGATAAAGTGCTGTTGGGAAATCAAAATTGTACCATTGCCTCACCAAGAGAAAGCAAAAAGATACAACGTAGAAATGAAAACGCTAGGGAGTGATGGAAAAATTGTAGAAAAGCAGTAAAGAGTTTACTGCACTTTACTATATCTCCCATTTCCTCAAACATGGCCATTATTTCTGTTGTTTCCAGCGTTGATCCAGTGTCATCACCATTGCCAGGGGTTTTCAGCAGCCCTTACAGCACACAGCTATTTTCAGTGGCGTGGCACTGGGATAACATTGTGCAATTATTTAAAAAGGAGAGGCATGACATGAGTAATTATAGATCTCCTTAATCTGATAGGAATCATCAACAAAATAATGGAATGGCTAGTACGGGATCTTGACTGTCAAAGGAATTAAAGCATTTACAGAAGAAAAGACTCAAACGGACTGAATGTGTTCAGACTCTGAAGTTAGACAGCAAAATCAAAATTGTTGATGTATACACCCAGGTAGAAGGAAAACTTTCACCTTGATATCTGATGACTTCCTATTTAATAATTTAAATAGCATGAAATCAACAGACTAGATTGTAAATGAACCAAAAACTGCTTAAATAATAGTTCTTAAATATTCTTAGAAACAGGAAATCTTGCTGATCTGCTGTCTCTACTGTGATCCCATAGGGCTTGGCTCACATCTGACCACATTTAATTTTTTTTCTCATATTTAAATAAATTAATCTTCTGTCATAACCTTGAAAGAATTTCTTAAAATGTCTAATTATAAAATCACTCATGTCATAAAAGCAGGATACAAAATATAATTGCAGAAAAATAGATCTTATTTTAAGAAACACTGATAAAGACTTGAGGTTTATGGTGAAGAATTATAGTTCCCAATGTAACAAGAATGGTCAAAATGGTTACCATCATTTTTTAATATGCAACTGAGAAAGTGCAGAATAGGAAAATTTACATTCTCTCTTGCAATCAGCACTAAAATGCCTGGTATTGGAGTACCACATCTTATAACCTGTCCTTTAAAATGGGAATTTAAGCAGCTGGAGAAGGTTCAGAAAATATTGAGAAAAATAATGAGTTAGATGCATGTCTTTGAGAGTTTAATCTATTTAGTTCAAAAAAAACACCAGTTATGGGTGAGTTGTTTACAATCTATATCCTTGGGGAAGAGATCAAAATTAGTACCAATTTGGGATTTCTATTACTTTTCTTTTTTGTTATGCTTCATCCAAAAGCAAGGAATATCTTCTTCCTCTACAGTGTAACAAGGAAGATTTAGGCAAGAGCAAAAGTGGTATTTTTAACAACAGAAGCATTCAGTCACTGTAGCAATGTATCCAGGCAGGTAATACATTCTGCATCACTGAAAATGTGTATAGGAATGTTTGATTTTCTCTCAAAGAGATATTCTAGCTCAAGGACAGCTAGAGGATGTGAAATGGGAATTAATAAAGAGCAATCCAACAGCCTGTGTTAGGAGGAGATCATATTTGCAGACTGTGATGTTCTTTGCTGGCCCTGACATCTATTAAACCCACATAACCATACACTCTGGAAAAACTTGACATTGCCACTAATGCCTCTCTGCTAAAAACACTCAGATGGCATAGGTTTGTGAGAGTGTAATACATGTATCATGCTACAGACTGAGAAAATGCAGCAAAAATCTTACAGAGAAGTAAATAATAAAATAGAAGGAGCAGTGTCCTTGTCCTTGTATCTGCAAAGTAGTTCTAAAACATTCAAAAAAAAAAAGTTTTAAGGCAAAAATACTTCTCAGACGGGAGTGAGTAAAGTGCTGACATACAGGAGCAGTCTGAGAGATGCAGCGTGGACCTCATGCCCAGACAGGCTCCAGTGGTCCATGTATCTGTCAGTCTCTTAAAGATTACATCTCACTTTGTTAGAGCCACATACGCTCATAGCCCAGGGTATGACCAACACACATGTAAAATTTGAAACAGTAAATACTTCTTAATAAAAGGTTCAGCATCAGCACTTACGCTGCAGGAAGAAAAGTAGGAAAAGTATTTATAGGGTGTAAATACTGACAGCCTGCATCACTGGCTCTGAAGCTTTGCTTTGAGACTTGGGGGAGGCCTTCAAAACTTGTGAAGTTTTTATGCAGCCAGGACAAGAGGGAAGTTTGCACGTGCCTGGCACTGACAAGTAGAGCTGCTCTGCAGGGCTTCCTGCCCTCTGCCACCAAGGAACAAGGATGAAATATTCCCTCTGTTTGGATCCCTGTGTGTCAGTGTTCCCGAGCTCTCCCTGTGGGCTCAAACAACAGGCCCTCCTACCCTGCCTGCCTCCTGTCTCCAGGGAAGGAGGCAACAGCCATCCATTTGCCAGGCACAGTTCAGGCACAGACTGACCAAATTTAAGAAGCATGAGGTTGTTCTGGAGTCATACCTTTCCAGGGAAGAAGGGTTTGGCTTCAGCTGTTAAATGGTTTCCTATGCTTGTGGCTTCTATTCTCTCCCTTCACACTATAGATGTGATGCCAACCTGCTTCACATCCAGCAGACTGGCAAGGCAGAGAGCAAGCAGATATTGTGCTAATGCATCCTGCAGAGACACGGTTTTCTGCTTGTATTTAGTGCCTTGTACTGAAGGTTCCAAAAAACCCCACCACACAAGATGTCTTTAAAAGTCTGTGGGATAAAGAGATAATGCTATGCAAGCTTTTCCCAGAGAATTGAAAGCACTTGTATCATTATTTAGGCACTGTCAGTAGAGGTTGTTCACCTACAAAATCATTAAATTTAAAGAAGCCTTAACGCCGCATACAAGTTCCTGTAGTCAGCAGAAGTTATATCCATTTGTACTCCATCTTTTAATCTCATAAGTGACAGCTGCTGCTAAGATTTTGTGACATGTGATACTAGGAGCAGGGAAAATTGCCTAACTGAGGAAGATATATGTACTGATGTGCTTTAGCACCCAGAAGTCCAGAGGCGATCTAGCAAAACCAACTCTGTTCAGAAGCTAAATACAACTACAGAGTTGCAGAGGAGCAACTCTCTCTCTGTCTCATTAATGTTATGCAAGGGACACTCAACTCATGTCACAAAATGAATTGTATAAGTGCTGATGCTTCATTAAGAGTTCCCACTCTTAGTAGTCATTCCTCATTTATGTCCATTAACTGGTGTCTTCACAGGTAGATGGCTAGCAAGATAATTTGGTATAAAAAGGCAAAAAGGAGATGGAATTCAGAAAAAAAGCAATATTTTCTCCTGGTTGGTGCATCAGGAAAGCTGCACCTCAGTTCATTATGCAGCTCCCTTGATAGTCCTTGCAGCAGGCAGAATTTTTTCCCCCCCCCCTGAATTGAGGGAATTTTGAAAAAAAATTGAGACGAAACCTTTAGGCTCACTGCCATGAATTAGACCAGGAAACCAGATCCACAATAATCCTACTGAGTGTTGCAAGGCCTGCTACAACTGAGTGCCCCATTCTCTCAGATATAAAACCAGCCTTTTTCCAAACCAAGGAATGTTAAATTGCTTTTTAAAACATAACTGCTTCCCCAAAAGTGACCGAAAGGGGAAATATGTAGTCTTGTTTTGTCAGTCGACTGGAGGGGGGAGAATTGCAGGTCTTGAAAAGGAATCACCAAAATTTCAGAACAGGCTTAATAGTAGGCTGTTGGCATTTATATCTCAAGTCTCTCACTCCTTGATTTATTACTAGAAACATTATCTTCAAACATAGCAATCCTTTCCTGAGGATGCTTTCATTGAAATTGTCACATTCCTATACAGGATTTTAATTGAATCAAATCAGAATTTTCTGACAAAAAGCAGTCTGTCAGGAAATGTTGACCCATTTTTACTGAGACTATTTACTTTAGGTTTGATATTAAAGCCTTTTCTGTCAAGAGGAACCAGCTAGAAAATAAATTTCTAGTGGAAATCAGGTGAATTGAGAATACTACTAGAGTTAAAGAAACATATAAAGTCTATTTTCAAAAAGGAACCTGTATTTCCATTATACCACTATATAAAATATAACTACTTTCTAGGTAAGAAAAGACAATTGAGCAAAAAAATAATTACCAAGTAACTTTAAAACTTTACTAGATTTGTCTAGAAGATTTCTAATGACAGCTACTGTTTGTAAGTGTACTCATTTTTATATCTGTCTTAGGACTCTGCCTGTTCAAGCCCTTACACCTGAGGAGCCTGGAGCCACAGAGCTCTTATGTTTATGCCCTTCAGAAATCCTTCTAGGGAGCTGCTATGAAGCCACTGGCTTTTCAGATCTGAATTTGGTCCTGACAGGATAAATGGCTCGGTTCCTCATTCCAGCATGGTATTTCTGTCCTATGCAGAAGTCATATTTCAGAATTTATTGCAGAACAGAAATGACAGTTTACATAAAACCTTTGAAAATACATCATGGTCTTTATAGCACTGGTGATTCTGTGCAAATCATGAGTAGATATGCTGTTTAAGGTATCTTTGCTTTCAACCATACAGTAGTATTACTTCAAATGAACATTAGAAAAGTGAAAATTTCTGCTCATCATTCACGCCCCTCCATACAGATGCTCGTGCTGCCCTGGGGCTTGTTGTAGATATTGTACAATGGGCGTGTCTTAACATGGATCAGCCCATCACTGCCAGCAGTTTGGTTCAGGAGCCATCACAGGTAATTCTTCTTAACCATCGCAGCAGAACTGAAATTCAGCCCAGATGCTGTAGAAAGCTCTGAGTTTATCATATAGTCTATAAAAAATTTATTCAAACACTGCCACATCATCCACGCACAACAGGACTTGGGAGAGCTTCTCTTTGCCACCAGCGTAGCAGCAGCTCCCCTCACAATGCACCCATTGCGCAGTGTTTGGGGAGTGCTCACAGGAAATGTCATTTTCTGTGCTTAAACACAAAGGATGATGGGCTGAAATTGCCCAGGCTTTTCCTACAGCAACCTCTCCCCTCTTATGTCCCACTTTTCCAGGCAGAGGGGCCTTACACTTCTCAGCAACCCCAGAAGTAAAGACCTTGTGTTGCAGAGTACTGTAGTGACTGCTGAGCCTAAATGCTGTCACTAGGGTTAAACACACTGTTTAGTTTTGAACCTCTGCTGCCCAGTGAATTACTCAATGGAAAAAGGAAGAAGTCTTCATATGTAACCCCAATTCTGCCCCTATTTCACTGTGTAAGTTTCAGCAGGCAACTTATATGGTGTTTTCACTGTTTTGTCTGTTAAACAGAGCTGACAGTACTTGCCTGTTTTAAAGACATGTGGTGAAGTTGATTAGCTGACATTTGTGCCATGTTTTGACAAAATAAAAATGCTTTTTATAGTCTAAATGTTATTATAAGAGTGTGTTGAAACTTCTGCATAAAAAACCGTTTTCATTGGAAAATACAATTTTGTTGAAAGAAACATTATCCCTGAAAAGATAATGTTTCTCTTTCTTCTAGAGGATGTAACAAAACAGAAGAACATTCCTTCTCTATGCAAGTAAATAAAAGGGGAGAAATTCAGTGTTATGAACTACAAAACAGGTTTTCTCCCTGTAGATCCTGCCTGCCTGCTCCCTGACTGACACTGGGTTCCAATCCTGTATCACACTAATAACCACCCTCATCCGAAGCACTTGCACAGAGAAAATTCAGAGCAGTCCAGGGTGGGGAATGTGCCAGAGCAAAGCCTCAATTACTTGCATAAATGGGATGCAAGATTAAAGTTTGCCTTCCCCAACTCTGTGTGTTAAGATACGAGAAGAATGGGCTGGAGAAATGGTTTTCTATTTATTCCATAACTGTATTTGAAAGTCTGAGAAGCTCAAGTGAGCAAAACAGCATATCTTCAAGTATGTGGCAATTCGTTACAGGAATTCCCACAAATTTTTGATTTTATGATGTAGCTATAGCTTATCATTTTCTTGTCCTAGTGTGGAAATGGAACAGAAATCAAAGCAAGTTATAAATGGATTTTCCACGGATACAAAGTCTGCTAAAATTTTGCCTTTGGCAACTGTGAGTGGCTAATAATAGAAATGAGCTATTTCTCTCATTTATTTTTCAAAACCTAGAGGCAAAGGATTCCCTTATGCTCCTCCTACCCTCACACTTTCTATTTTTATCTACTTCAGTGAGACTGGAGGGAAATTATAATTTTTAGTTCAACAGGGCAACACTGCGAAGTCTGCAATGAATACTTTGACTTCTGATTAATCTTTTTAGTTTTGTTCTGACTTCACAGAGCTCTAATAGAGATAAAAGGGGGTTGAGGGGTTAAATTTTTATTTCATGTTTTGATTTTTAGTGAAAATTCTCACTGAATATAAGTAGGAATAAAGGGAAAGTAAACTAAAAACTTTAATAATATTTCTATGCTTCCAAAGCATCTCTATCTCAGCTTTCCTGGCATATAAACTTCCAAATGAAAGAAGAATCTCTTTTCAGCAAGCGTTTGCTTCCAGGTTTTCTTCTCTACAGCAAATACATTTTCCAGTGGATAAAGGCAACAAATCAATCATGCACATCTATATAGCAGCCTTTATGGATTTAAAGAAACTTTTCTTTCCCACCAGCCTCAGAATTATGCTGTTTCCTGAGTCAAACACACAGGATCCTTTCTGGTTTTTGTCTCAGGCTGTGGCTGGTGAGCTCCTTATAAGATCTATCAGTCTCCTCCCGGTTTGTCTACAGCTTTTGTAGTAACAATACCCCAAAGAGAGCATCATGTTCTTGCTGAAGTCCTTGCAGCACTGCCAGGAGTTCATTAATTATATTTTATTCCTTCATTTCAGAATTTTGATTCCTTTCTCTACCACAGCATCATTTTGTTGACGCCAGTTCAGGCTTCCTTACAAGCCCTGTATTATTTTCTTTTCTGTCTAAAGAGACTTTCCCCATTTCTACTCATGGATTAGTACTTCTTGAATATTGAGCACCTCTTTTTGTTGAATTTGATGCTAATCTTAAACTGATATCTCCAGTTAATTCTGAATTTGAATTCCATCCTCACGGGTGTTAGCAACCTCTTCCAACTTGTCATTTACCTCCACTTTTGGAATCATGATGTCTGTTTGGTCACGCAGCTTTATAGAAATATGGAATTCAGTTTTAAACATGACCTTTCTACTCACAGGTAACAAGCCTTCCCAGCTGGTTGTAAAGCGCTTACGATAGTTCTGATGCTGAGAACTGTTTTCAAATGTTCTGTGTCCATCTGATAAGCTGTGCCATATTCTCTAGGATATTACCATAAAGACAAAATTTTGAGGGTTTTTTTTTTAAAAAAAAACATGTCTTCTACACTTTTTAATGTAAATATTCTTCTACTATTCTTCATTACCTAATACATCTATTTGAGATTTTCTTGGAGCTTCATTCTAGTAACATTTTATAACTCAACTTTACGATAAAGGTAACATTTTTTGCAGCTTCTATTATCACTAATACTCCTATACTCTGAGATGAAGCAGTTAAAAAGTTACTGTTTGGAAAAGATTTTAAGATAAATCTTGTTTTTGGTCAGAGTCTCAGAGGCTTTGCTTCCAGTTGGTTTTAGCAATTGTCTCACAGTTTTATTTAAGACCTCTCAAAAACGGTTACAGGTAAATCATTTTGCAGTGGACAGAGATAAGCCATATTAGAGCATTATTTTCAAACATTTCTTAGGCTAAGGGTTTATTCTACACTGCTCCTCACCTTTGCAGTCATCTGCATCTTTGCAAATTCTATTCCATTTGCATCTTTGCCCATTCTAATCCAGCAAACTTCCAGCTTGCACCCACTGAAGCAAATCACTCACAGGGGAATACTGATAATGCTTAATTAGCTTCAGAAGAAAAAATCCTCTGTTTTAAATTGGCTGAGGATGCCCATCCCATTTCCTTTCAGTTTTGAAAAATAATGTCTAAATCCCTCCTTGATGGGGACAGAACCCACCTGCACTAGTAGGTAATTCTATTGTACAATCTGTTGAGATGCAAAAGCAAAATACTGAGTAATTTCTGATAATTGCTTTGCATAAAAGGAGCAAAGAACACTACCTTTTTCAGTTCTAATTGCAGCATAGATCACCTGGTTTACTGCCTCTAGCTGAATCTCCTAATTGCCAAAATGTTTTAATTATTATGTACTTTTGAAGTGAAGATAATATTATGACAGCTGTTTCCAATACAATGAACAGCAGCTGAACTGCATAACCACTCACTGCATGGAGCAAATCCCTTCAACGATTTTGGGTCTCTCATCATTCAGCTCCATCCTTCATATCATATCATCCTTCATATCATCCTTCATGTCCCCTAGCTCAGGGGATTTTTTTCCTCTCTGCCAACTGCTGTTCTTCAGTTCCAGGAGGTAATTGCTGGTGGGATTTGCAGACAGGTGTGGTCACTTTCATAAAATTGACTGGCTCATTAATGTTGCCTGCTTGGGCTGCTGCTGGGAGAGTGCAGGGATATGAAGAAGGCTGAGATTTGACATGCTGAAGGGAAAAGAGCTGCTGCTATTACCCAGTGTGGATCTTGGTTATTTTGAAGAGCTGTGTTAAAACTCACAGGCAAATAATGGAAAGGTGGTTGTCTAATGAGAGATCTCATGGCTGTAGTTGTGAGCACTGCTTTGAATATTGATAGTGTTCAGAGCAACAGCTGTGGCCACAGCAGGTGGTTTATAACTTAAAAGAAATTACAAAGGAGTGATCCATGTCCCCTTGTGCCAAAATCTACTACACAATACAACTGTTTTCACAACTCCACTCCTGGAAATGCTGATTGTATCAGTCCCTGTGTGTTTTCTTCTAGGTGCTACTAAGTGTAGCTGACACATCTCTCACAATCAGAAAGGTTGGAAAATGTGGGAGCTGCTGTTGTTGTAGAGCTGTTCATGGTGTGCAAGCTATGTGGATAAAGTAAAGATGTTTTGGTTTTCCCCTGAAATATAAACTAATGAATTTGTTTGATTGGCAAAACTGTTTCTGGAAAAAATCTAGTCACTGAGTTAGGTGGTGAGAAAAGTTTAGCTTGATACAGCAAAGGGACTGAACAGGCTGTGTGCTGGGTATGCTTAACCCTACAGATCTAAACAGAACTACGAAAACCAATCCTGACACTGACCTATCTACCGTGTAGATATTTGAGGATTTGTGTCATTTTTCAGAAATTATTATAGAAAGGGTTAGTAGAAACTGCCTGGTCACTTGTTTTATATCTAGGAGTTAAGTCTGCATGTGCAGCACCTTTTCAAGGCTCCTTCCAGACCACCTGATGTGGAATTGCTCCTTTTGTTTCTCTATAACCTGAGAACAGTGAGTGCAGTGCACAGAATAAAAGTCTAACTACCATTGCCATTGTCTGAAACTTATTTTATGCTTATACTTGAACTACAAGCCCAAAGTCAAAGCAGGTAATCTGGAAGATTGTTCCCCATGAGATTTTTACCAGACAGTGTTTTACAAAGATGTCACTGAAAGGTCAGATATCACATAGTTCTTCTCTAAAACTGTTGTTACATATTTTTTTGCTTTTACTAAGTACTTGCTCTGATCTAAGGGCTGCAAAGTCATAATGGCTTGGTTGTTAGTAAAGTAAAAAACATGTTAAACATCATCTTTGTATTTCTTTTTTGGTAGGAGTACACGGTCTCCAAGCAGATGAAAGGGAAAGAGGCATACTGACTCTGGTTTCACCCTTTCCCTAGCACCTGGAACAGGAAAATACCCTGGTCATTTCCACAGCAAAGGGGAGATGGCTTTCCCAAACTCACCTGCAGCAAAGAGCTTTTCTTGTTACCTGTCTCTTTTACACTGTAAAAACAAAATCAAACTTGGAGCCCAGTCTTTCCAGGAAACTGGAGGAAGCAATGAAGAAAAGTAGCAAATTTAAAAAAAAAAAAATAGCTTTACTTTTAGAGAGTAAACTGGACGACTTCATAGTTGCCCCAGGCTAAGACTGTGTGGAAAATCAGGACCTGTGTTTTGGCTGACACATGGCAGTTTATTAACCCACTGTAATTCTGCAGCATATGGGGATGAAAGGGAAAGGAACAGCACCCTGGGAGCATGTGGAGGTCACAGAAAGTTGGGCTGAGCTGAAATTTGGTCCTACTGAGAATAAAAATTCCTGTGACCTATCTGCAACCTTCTGGATATTGAAAATCAAAAACCTGTGAGCCAAGATAGACTTAATGCTCGTATTCACACTTTCACAATGTTTATCTTATGAGAAGGTGACACCTGGTTGTGCTGGCATGCTGCCTTCCCCCGGACACTGGCCAGTGCCCACGCCCCACATTTCAGTGCATCAGCTACAAACTGTGAGACCTGTCTTTTACTATCCTAGAATTTCTAAATTTTACTGACATTCTCTAAACCCCACAAAGTACCTCTGAGAGCATTAGGGCTATGGATTTTCCCTTCAGAAGCTGGATAAGGTGAGAAACATAAATGTCCTGAGCCAGACAGAAAATAACTTGTCAGCAGAGCCTGGGGTCGAAATCGAGTCTGGGAAGTCTTGTTGCACACCCTCCCCCCCCCGATGGATCTCACTACATTTTCACATGCTGAAAAGAATTCCCCTTAAAGGCATCTGTGGAATTTCTTCAATTGCACTATATTCATCAGCTAGCAATTTAAAGAAGAAAGCTCTTGCAGAGAAAGTTATTAGGCTATTAGGGAATAGGTCAGAGAGTAAATTTAGTAAGGGAATATGTTTAGAGGCTTTTTTATTATGATTATTTCTGCAGCAGATTCTTGAAATTGCCAGACACACTATTTTCCTCCCTCTACCAGATACCCAGCAGCTTGTGACCCAGATGCAGAATTGCAGACCCCCAAAGGTAGACACAGAAAATTGTCTCTGAACAAGTCCATTTTGTAGCTGCTTGACAAATGTTTAATAGCTATCTAAGCAAACCAGTGCTTGCTATCTACTGCTTACTAAATGAAGCCCAACTACAGATTCAAGCCCCTTGAAATGTCAATGCAGAGTCTCACTGATAACGTGCAGGGATTTTCCAGCTGATCCATCTACGTGTTTGCTCAGAACTGCTTAGATGGAACCTTTTTTTGGGGGGAAAAATTGCTTCTTCAAAACCAGTTCTAAGAAGGGCAGTCTTGACTACCATTTTTGAAATACCACTTAGTACTGAAGTTCTGGAAAAAATTATGCGCATTTGCTAAATTCCTACTGCTCTTCACAGGAACACAATTGTTACCTTCTGTTAAGGGATCTCTTACTACAGTAAAATCTACTCTTGCTGTTTAATTCATTCATTCTAGAAAACATTGTATAGAATTGTGTCCAGATGTTTTTTTGAACTCAGTGAAAGGGACTTCACAACCTCCCTGGGCAATTTGTTCAGTTTTCTGTTGTTGTATTGAAATAAACCATTAAGTTTGAGTGAATGGTATGGAAAATGCCTAATCAGACAACCTGCGAACCCCAGAAGGTAGAAAACAGTGGAAATAGGACTTACAAGCAGCAACAAATTGTAGGGAACTGAAGACCTGATTTTCCCACAGGTGCTAACACTTGAACTCTTCTTGGCTTCAGTTAGGGTTGTGGGTGTTCAGAGCTTCTGAAATCCATGCTCCAAAATTCACAGGCCGGGGATTGCAGCATTAGCTCAGCTCAGAATAGCTCTCGGGAGGTCTGACTCATGGTCTCTTGCTCTAATTGCCAGACGTTGCAGAGTTTGCAGGGAAATTACTATTGTTATTCAGGAAGGTTGTATTTAACTGTATATATAGATCCGTATGCTTGACTAGTGTAAATTGCAATAATTCCACTGGCTTCTAACAGCTGAGACTCTTACCTTTACATTTTAGTAACAACTCACATAAAATTCTGACTATTTGAAGGAAACTAGGCTTGCTGGTTATTGGTTTATGATTCCCTCTCCCCTCATTGCTAACTGTCCAGTCCCAGCAAGTCTATTTAAATAGACTTACCATCAAGCTTTCTAATTAATACCTGCCTTTTGAAATTAATTCACAGGTATGATCACAATCTTTTCTTGATGCTGCAGCTGGTAATTATCACCAGGAAGTAATGAGCGTATGAGCAAGGGTGATTAGAAAGGGTATTTATTATTTTTTTTATGCTTTGTATGTGGATTCACTGTTTAAAATACAAAGATGATTCTCCAATGAGAAAAGCATTCAAGCTTATTAGGAGCACATGCATGTGCCTAGCAGTAGTTCTTCAAGCATGTGAATAGCTGCTTGCTGTAAGTGATGTCCCAGCTACAGAAGCGAGGACTGATGCACTGAAGGGCATTCCATAGGTGGAAGCCAACAAATCATTACCCCTTGTTTGTATTTCCCATTGCACATGAAGAATACACACAGCTACTAATTGCTTATACTAAAATATGGTTTCTTGTCCTTTTTCTTGGATGCTTTTTGGTGTGGGTCCTATTTCAAAATAACAATCCAATTGCATACTATCCTCTAAGAGAAAAAATAGTTTATTTTGTGCAACATGAAAGTAAATTCATACTAATGACATAATACAGTTCATTGTTGCGTGCAGTACTTGGTTTTTGCTCAAGTTAGTCCTGGAAACTTGGAGTAAAAGCCAAATTTTTAAGAGCTTTCTGTAGCAAATGCAAGCATAAGAATCTGCTCTACAAGCAAATTCTGATTAACAAATTACTCGTACTTCTTCCCTCTTCCTCACATGGGCATCTTCAGCCCAGATTGCATGGAGGGCAGATAAAGCAGCTGCGGAAGAAAAAATCCCACTCATTCCAGAGGCCAAATGGTGAAGTGAGGCTGCTTTCATCCTGAGTGAAAACACAGCTCAACTTGAAAGGAACTGGCATTGTTTCCACAGGGTATGGTTTTACTGCTGTTGACTTTCCCTTTTTCATGTCAAGTTCAGTGTACAAGTATATCCACCCTTCTTTTTTTTTATCCTTCTCTATTATACAACAAAAGGCAAGATGTACTTTGCACTGGCAGTCGCTCTGAGAACTGCACTTGCACATTGTTGTAGTTACAGCAAATTCAAAGCTGGAGAGTAATGCCTGCTTCTTATTGCAGATGGAAGGGCTGGCTTGGAAAAAAATAAAGAACATGCTGACTTATATGTCATAACAAACCAAACCTGAATCTCATTTTGAGGAAAGCTAAAATACATGAGATCTGAATCTTGCTAAACCTGACCAAAATAAATTCCTCACAATTACTTCTTGACTAACATAAAATGTTTTCGTGTGTCTGTGTTAAGACTAATTCTTCTTTGAACTTTTTTTACTGGTTGTTTTTCTTCATGTTAGTGATTCCTGATGAAGGAATGCAAGGACTTTTAAATCCCTCTGGAAGGATAATAAATCAGAAAGTTAGTTTAAGCAAAATTTCATAACCATCTTGTATTCTGCAAACCTTTTACCAAGTTTTGCTTTTTCACAAGGTTTGGGCAAACAGCCTCATGTTTTCCATTAATCAGAACAATTCAGGCTACAACTGAAGCAGAGAAAGGCATCTGGGCTCCAACAACCACTCTAGAAAGCAGAGTGTCCCACAGGTTTTGTCATGGCTGTGAGCCTTGGGGACATGTCTCCAGCAGCATGCCATGTCCAGGGTGGCATGAGAGGTCTGTGGCCCCCTGAATAGTTCTCAGGGTGTCTAGACATCAATTGTCACTAATACTCCCTCCACAGGGATGTGGTGTTTCATTTTCATCTCCCCATCTTTCTTGATCAGTATGTTCTGATGCTTTAATGACATTTGTTCTTGACCTATAGAATTTTTACTTCATTCCTGACCTCGAAGAGTTTTCTGTTTTTAAACCTACCACACTGTGAAAGGTCTCTCTGGATTTATTTTTTGACTTGTACAAGCCTTTTCCAGTTACTTCTACACCTTGATCCTGCAAGACAAAACCCTGCTTCCAGGTGTAGTTTTTGCTTTGATTCGTTCGGGGATATATTTAAAAAAACGCCCAAATTTGGAGTTCAATCCTTCAGCACTGGGCTGAATGCTCAAGCTCAGTAAATTTGTTCTTCTCTCTTTGCTTATTATGCACTCTGTGTTCAGCCTAGCATCACCTAACAAGCAGTGTTCAATCCCTTATATAACTCCTGAAAACTCTCACTTTAATCAAGGCATTGAGAGAGCTGTTGTCTGAGAGCAGAATAATATCTGGGCTTTCCTAAATTTCTCCCCAGTGGTGACACTGACTCTCTCTGTGACCTTGGAGAAGTCATTTGGATGAATGTGCCCTTGGATTCACAAGCATTTAGCTTGTAAGAAACAAGGCTGATGGCCCACAGGTGTCTGTCAGGAGTGAGTGATGAGGAGAAAATGAGCCATAACTTTATATGATGAGGTACAGGGTTTTGTTTGAAGGAGCCAGAAGAGGTACCTCTCAGTCTGGTAGGGATTTCAGACAGTCTAGAGTGCAGGCAAGTTTGAAAGTTCATGTGCTACTGTACTTGCAGAGCAATTACCAAGTTTCTGCAGAAATCTCTCCTGAACCTGATACTGATCCCTGTCTTTATTCACATGCAGAGTGATGGCATAGAGCATATGAATTGGCGGAGGCCAGCAAATTAGGGAGACCTGTGAGCAGAGAGGGTAGGGCAACATTCAGAATGTTTTTGCCTAATTGGAGAAAAACTGTGATTCATGAGAGACAAATACAACACCTGATCTTAGGAGTAATTGTCTGGCAAAACACACAGAGGGGAATGAGTGATCAGAAAATGATATTTCATTAACCTGGGATATGGAGAACTCAACCTTAATGGCAGTTAACAGTATTGCAAAAAGAGCAAGTACTGAAAGAAAACATGTTAAAAAGAGTAGATATTACAAGCCACCTGAGATATTCCTTCTTTGGGTGCTTGTAAGGCATCAATTGATTCACTGTATTCATTTTCAGGTACAGGACATGAAAAAATAAATGTGGGAATGCTCAGAGTCTGAATACCATTGCTTTTCCTAATTGATTGAAGTGACAAAGTGTAATGGATAAATTGTTAAAGAATTTCTGTTTCATCTCCTGGTAGTCAACTTGGATGCTTTCAACAATTTAGCAGGTCTTTGAAGGAGGACTGGGAATCCTCTGAATCTGCCTGCTCTGCATAATAGGCCCTTTGCACTTTTCCAAAATATATAATTGATAAGGTTGGGGGAAAAGGAAAATTCCACTTAAGGAACTTTCACAGTCTTGTTTCAGCAGAGGCGCAATTGCCCTCCAAGAGGAAAAAGGGGAGTAATACTTTAATTTTTCAACATTTTCTTTTGATATGTATATTACTTTTCACATCTAGAATTAATTGGTTTAAAGTGTGATTCTGGTCTCTGGCACTACAGGGGCTCTGTGTTTATTGTCACTCTTTAGTTCCAAGAGCAAGTTTGAAAGGGAATGAACAAATTAATAAACAAATAAATAAATCTACCTGTCAGTCACACAAATTCATCTTTAGTCAAGATTGGCTCTTTTATTTCTTTCTGACATTGCTGTTATCACTACAACTGTCCTTTTTCATTTTGCTTATTTTACTTCTTAATTGCCCTCAAATGTACTTGGTGTTTTTCAAGAAATCCTTTTCTTTTGCCATCTTATCATGTACAGCTATCTTGACCTCTGGGTGATGCATAGCAAATGAAGTTAGGATGTAACCTCAGAAAAACCTTCTGATAAAGTCATAAGAGCCATGCAGTACTAGGAAATATCTAGCAGAAATGGAAGAGTCACCTTCTGTGATCAAAACAAAAAAAAAAGCAAGATGGCTTTAGAAAGAAGGTGGAGAGAAATCTATGTGAAGGGGTAACATCAGCACTTGTCTAACTTTGCTCTTAGCATGAAGTTTATACTTTCATTGATGACCAAACCTGCTAATCGTCACAGGGTCCTTGATGACTTTTGTGTACAAAATCAATTTGAATGAGGCAGAGAAACAGTGACCACTGGTAAGACCCCTTATGTGAAACAATAGGAAAATATGGGTAAAATCTGGGTCTTGCCAAGTGCCAGAGACACTCTGTTTGTCACTGGCAAGCTCTCTTTGGTGAGGCTGCAGAGCTAAACAACACTGCAAAAGGGCAGAAATTTTTGCAGCAATATATGAGTAAAGAGTTAAGGATTTTTAGATGATTAATTACCTCTGAGAAATTGCTCCAAATCCCTAGTGCGTTTCTTCTGGGACAAAGCTCTGGCAACTGAGAAACTTTGCAACTTCTCAAGGATCCTCTGAGCCAGGTATTTAAGAAGCTTACTCTAGGCCTTGTTCAAAGTGGAATATGACACAGTATCTTGATTCTCTGAGAGAGTATGCAGGGATACAGTACAAATGCACTTTCAGCTCTCCTGGTCAAATCAGAGATTCTTTCCTTCCCTTTCTTGCTGGGATTATAAATTGCTTCTTTTATGCAGTAAATCTGAATAAAACTCAATACATGTGATTAAAAGTTTTAGTAGGGCTGTGATAAAGTTGATATGGGAATGGCTAGATGAAAGATGAATCAGAAGTTTGGGTTGAATATTGAGCTTAAGACCATTAGCTCGCAAACAGTGATTATGAAGCTCTTCTGAGCTGTCACTACCAACAATTTGAGAACAAAAGGTTTTAATCTACAATTCTTTTTGAACTGAAAATTTATAAAGAGCAAGAACCGCTGTTAGTGCTAACGGAGACAAAACCAGAATAGCACTAGGTCAGTACACTGTGTGATTTGTGGTGCTCCCACTTTTGCTCTTGGCTGATACCACTCTAGACTCAGATGAAAGGGCCTGTGCATGGTGCTGACAGTGCAGTGCAGTGCAGTGCAGTGCTGGAGGTGCCAGGGGTAGCTGCTGCACCATAAGAAGGCAAGTTGTTCAGAGGACATATTAAATTAAGGATCTGTTTGGTTGCCTACATGGAAATTAAATATCCAAAGACAAGTTTTGAAAAGAGCGGAAGATAAACCAAACAATGATTTGCCTTCAGAGCCACTGGCCTATTCAAGCATCAAACTCATTACTTTAGAAGGCTTGTGGGAATACTTGCATGGCGTACGAAGTGCGCTAATCCATCCATTTTTTTCTTTTTTTATTACCTGGAACCGTGTCGGTTACACAGTCTCTCTACTCTGTCACTTTGCTTAGCTTAAATCTGAGCAGACTAAAACCCAACTCAAAACCAAATCAGAATCTCTCTGGAGCACAGAGAGGAGTTTTCAGGCTGAAGCAAGAGTTTTGCAGACATACTGGTCTCATTTGTCTTTCTGTGTTTGTGATTTGAGAGCAGTGATATCTTCCATAATCACAGCTGCACTCTCCAGACTGTCCTGTCCCCTACACTCCTTCACAGCTGAAGTGGTGGCAGGTATTTGAGAGCCACTTAAAACTTGTTTCAACTGCAGATGCTGAGTACAAGCCAGCTTAATTTTCTATCGATTTTATTTCAGGGCACCTGTCCAAAAGATGTTAAAATCTCAAAACTGAAATAAGATGATCTTGACCCTCCTTTATGAGAAAATAAGTTCTTTATTCTGGTATTTGCCACAGCACACTCGCATTCTCCGGTGCAGGCATCAAAGCATAAAGGCAAGTAGGAATTACCTCAGGGCTTAGTTCGAAAGACAGGCTTGTTTGAGGGAGCAAATGGCAGAGAAGATTGTGAAGGATCCTCCTAAAATCCATTAGCTTTATGGGTTACTTTTAAGTAGGAATCTCCTGCCCATTTGGAATGTCAAAGGTTTTATTGTCTATCTCCTAAGGAATGGCAATGGACAATTTTTAATTTTACTATGCACTCCTTGAATTTTGACCTGCAGAGCAATATGTTGCCATTCTAAATTACAGAACATTAAAGCCCTTGATAGTTTTCATAATAGAAAAGCATAGAAGTTGAAAGAAAATATCCATTAAAGTTAATTAAATCAAGAAAAGTATTAATATGAGAATATTTAATGAATAAAATCATCAGTATCAGGGAAGAAGGATATTCACTATATGGAAATAAAACTCTTTAGAAGACATAAAATACATGAGATATGAGAAGAGTTTTCTTCTTAGATTGGAGAGATAACCACTGTACTTTTCTGTAGGTCAGATCTTTTGGAACATAAATCAGGAAAACTTCTTTGGCCGTAACTGAACTGTAATTATTTACTGCAACTGGCAATCTGTTCCTAATACTTTTTGCACTGAGCTAAGTATATCTTACGAAACAAAATGAAATGATAGGTTGCATCTAGGTATAGTTTTGAGTTTGAAATTTTGTGAAAGTTTCTTGTGTGAAAGATGCAGTCAAAGGATCCCTAGAAATAACTGTTTCTCCTCAGGACTGTCAAAATTGTTCCCATCACATAAGAAATGACATGACCCTGTTTAAAGTATTGGACTGTCCCAGAAAGAAAAATTTGGCTATCTTAGGGGTAAAAGCAGTAATCCTAACCACTGACTTCATTCGAATTAGTTGGGATTTACACTGCTGAATGGGAAACTGGAGTTACTTGCAGCGTTCAAGGAAATAAAGAGCAGAGGAAAGCAACACACTTTACCCAAAACCCAAAACGTGTGGCAGAGAAACAAAAGTGTTGTTATCCACGTATATCCCTACTGGAGTTGATAAAAGGGTGTGGCAGAAGTCATCTGCAAATCTGTAAGCTCAGAAAAGAAATTTCAAGGGAGTCTCTCCTTCAGATATCTTCTGGACCCAAAGAAGTTTGGCAAAGCTTGGGTCCCACTACAGCCTGTGTGAGGAGAACACCTGCAGAGTAACTGTAGGGAGGCAGTTGCTGTTATACTCATTAGAATTGCTCGCATTGAAGCACACTCATAGAAATAATAAGATCTCTTGATGTGTGTTTATTTCCCACTGGTACACTGTGTTGAATTATGATAGCTTTGCAGCCACAGTGTGCTTGTTCTGGTTGAAGAAGCACATTCATTATAAGCTCTTCTTTTCAGATGCTTATAAATTTCTGGAAAAGACTAATTCTTTGGCCTGACATTTCCTTTGTTCCTGTCAAACAAAAGGTGCTGATTGTTTTCATTCTTTTTGCCTTCTGTGTTTATTAAAACATATTTGCTGCTTTGAGGTTAACAAACAAATAAAAACCATCCAGTTGGTTATCACATATTCAAATGATATTTTTATCCATAAATAACTAAAAATATACTGTATTTTAACATATTCTGTCTTAATTGGACATAATCAGGATAAACTGTCTTGTGGAAATCTGAAGAAAATTGAAACAAAGCTTGCAGTGATCAGAAAACTCTCAGGCTTAATGTCGTGTAAACTTGGTCCAGGATTCAGCCAGGTTTCAGTCTTTCTTTCAAGTCATGAGCATAACATTTCGGTTTTTACAGGGAACAAATTTTGCTGACTTAAATGAATTGAGCATTTATCTTATAATCCCTACTAGATGGTTTTCCTGAAAAACCGAAGCAGAGTTTTGAGGATGAGTATGGCTTTCAGAGTTTGGATCTGTTAGCTATTCATCTGTCTTCCCTTGCTACAGTACTAAAATCCTGATTTCCAATATATGCTTTGTCTGCTGACATGTCTGGAGCATCACTCTGTGAAGCACAACAGCAGTTGTTTAAGAGGTGTCATTTAGCCTGTCCTAATATTAACCACTCTTGACCTTCCTCACATAGCTCTCCTTCCTCTCAAGCCCCACTAGGATGTTTAGATGAAAGCATGATTATCAGAGCTTTCTCTCCAATCAACTCTTTCATGCTTCACAGCCCCGCATCGTGCAGCACACCACAGTCTGCACTGTCAGGCCGGAGCTGAGCATTCAGCAGCAAAAGGGAAGAAGAAAAAAGTCTGGCAGATTTATTTGGTTTACCATATCAATTCAAGGCTAGTCTGCCAATTTCTCCAGGCTGCTGTTTTGAATTGAACAATATTTATTAAAGCTGGTGGAATTAAGTAGATTGAAGCAGAGAATGCCAGATTGAGCAAAACCTGCACACAGTTTTAAAAGTTTCTGTGTTTTCACCTGAGAAAAGCCAGGGTATGTACTGTTCAGGTTACCCCATCCACGAAATTTTAAACAGCAAATTTAAACGCCTTGTACATTGTATTTGCTCATGAGATCCTAGGAGAAAGGTTTATATTCAAATATATACAGTCATGCCTTTTTAAAGGCATTAGACATTTATCTTTTAACATGGGTTTCTGAATTGCACTTCTATATAAGTGTGCTAACTCTCTTGTTTCATGAAATGTGTTGAAGTAAGAGTACTACATTTTCTTCATGGATTCAGGGATACTCCTAGGCTGGCACGAATTGTCATAGCTTTTCTGAAGTGAAAGAGACTAAGATAATTTACAGCTGCTATTCCATAAATGTGAGTAGTACCTTTCAAAACTATGTTTCCTGGCCCAGATTTACAGTCGCCTTGGGAACAATTACTCCGTACTGTATATTTAGATTCCCATTGCCACATCTTTTCCACTACTGAATCCCAGCAGTCATTCCCAGTGTAAAATCCCCAGCATGTAACATGATGGCAGGCATGTCCCACAGCACAGGAACAAAATAGAGGGAAATTACGCAATCATTTAGAAAAGGCAGTGAGGGTCTGGTGTCTAAAGAGAGAATCTGAAAAAATTTAGTAAGCAGATGTTCTTCTGTTGCCTTTAGTGGAATATACTTCTAGTTGTGGAAGATCTGAGGGCTTATTGATGTGATCAATATAAAGTACAAAAGGAGGAAAAGACAAGTCAGAATGAAAACAGAGACGGATGTGCTGTAGGCAAATATCATGGATGTAATAAACTCCTCAAGGAAGGAAGAAAGGGATGCCACCTCTTATTCCTTTTCACCTTCTGAAAGAAGAGCTCAGATCCACAAATTTGTTCTGACCACAGAAATGATAAAGAGACTGAATATTTATTTCAAAGAGTAATTTTAAGAAGGCTTCCGCCTATTTGTGAAGTCGAGGAATCTGATTAAAGTTATATGTATCTTTGCAAGGTACATGGATGTTCACCCACAGGATTTTGTTTGACAAAGGGAGAGACTGGACATACAAAAAATATGCAATCAATATCTGGCAATATTCTGGTTCAGAGAAATAATAAAATACCCGCTGTCCCAGGGTGTGTGAATGAATGAATGAATGAATGGGAGGTATGACTTCTGAGACTACTGTGCTTTTCAATTGACAGCCCTGTGACAGCGTTCTGAATTTCATTGAACCAGCTGCCCTGTGTCATAAAGTTCCATCATGAGATAGATATGTATTAAATAATTGGGAGTTACTGATCTTGATTCTTCTAGAATTTTAAAGTATTCCTACAGAGCTGGACCCATGTTTACTAAAGGGGCTTTGTAGTTTCTGGATGGCAGCTGCATCCTCATGATCTTACCTGAGTTATCTGGAGCAAGGATACCTCAAATTTCCCATACATACTTCAGACATATTTCATTATTCCACTACAGAAAGCGCTTAAAACCTCAAAGGAATAAATCAATTTGCCACAGGTATAACAAGTTTTTAAAATGCTGAATTGTTAGAGAGCAGTTGCATCATTACCCAGAGAGGCAGGGGACAAATAAAGTGAAGATGACATAATCAAATCCTCTCCTAAAAATCAGTGTTGTGTACCCCCAGGGTATTATCTATGAGTTCCATGAAAGGGCTTTTTTTTCTAGTGCTATTAAATTTAATTTAAGTTGTTAATTGTTTGTTTCTCTAAAATATACTGAAATACCTTTGCTTCTTTGACCAAATCATGCCTGGAGTACAACTATCCAACTATCAAAGTTACCTTGATTCTAGGGTCTTCTAGAAATAGGAAGATGTGTTTGACACCTGAGTTTCAAGGTTTTCTATCCTCCTTTTAAATGCAGTAGAAATTAGAGGTAACTGATCTATCATTAGCTTGGTGCAACTTTAGGTGGCATATCAGGTTTCTAATCCTTGTCTCACTTTAACACAGATTTACAGAGATCTGGATATTATCACTAAATTCGCAGCATCAGAGTTTCTTGTAGGTAGTGCTGAAGTGATTGTAGTTCATTGCCAACTTCTGATTAGGGTGAGTAATGCTTGTAAAGTTCTTTATAGATCAAATGAGCTATATGAGCTTCACAAGGGCTAAGGTAATGTTCCTTGACTGTGGATCCCCTCAGGAACTAGAGTATAATAAAAACCTTTCCTATTGCCACAGCAGTAACTTTTGGTGCTGAAGGAGACAGATAAGAAATGGACTTTGTCCTCTCTCCAGGGCCCATTTGATCCTAGAGGTCTGGGATTAAAAATCCAGTCTAAAATGGTCATTTGAAAAGAAAAGTGTCAGGTGGACTCATGGTTCTGTTTTTGATATATCATTGTCAAACAATGTCCAAGCCCTGCTTCCCCCTAAGGACAGTGACAGATGTGTGTCTGTGCTTGAAAGGAAAATGGTGTGGGTTTTGCTAATAAGGAAAACAACCCATAACTTTTCCAGCTGTCCTACTTCTGAAGCGATACTGAATAGATCATCCACATCTGTGATGATCGTGGCAAGCAAAGGAGGGACTGGCAGCACCAGGCAGTGATTTCTGTAATGGGAGTAAGTTGGATGCTTACAGTTCCAAAATGATTATATTATACATCCTTTCTACAGAAACCTCATTTACATAACTGAATCATGAAGCTTCTTAGTGCTAAAGAAAGCTAATGTAAAAGACCACCAGAGCTTAGTTTTTGCCTAGCTAGCTTGCTTTTTCCTTCTCTCTCTGTTTTGAACATCTGGAATTAGCTGTGGACAAGAGTGATGTTTCTAGAAGTGCTCTTCAGAGGAGCAGTACTGGGAATACCACTCCTTGTTCCTCCACTTTCCCTTTTTTTGCCTGTCAGTGATTTTCTTCCTCTCCATAAGCTCCTTTTCCACCCTTGCTTTCTCGAAACACCCCTTGAACAAATAAAGACTTCCTATTCTTCCCCTTGCTACACAAGCAAATATCTTGCTTGGTTAATCATTTATCTACAGACTTCCTGTCACAACACCTTTTTGGTTATTTATTCCCTCATAGCACTTTTATGAGATTTTATGTATCTTTCCAAGCATGAAATAAGTACATGCATTTCCAGGAAATATATTTAACAGACCAGTGGGATTGATATTCTCACTGGGGTTAACAGCTCTATTCCATATTTGACTCACTATTTGAATGGTACTGGAGACAGCTGGTTTTCCTTGAAACATTTTGATCTTCCTTCTGGCTGTTATTTTTTAATAGCAGTAATATATGAATTTCTAAATTTACTGAAAATATTCTGATAATAATAATTTTAACTTAAAATCCTAATCCCTTTGAATATATGGCTCCATACCTTTAATTAATAGAAAAGTACTTGAAGAAGTTAGTGAGACTAAGAACTTTTTACAAGTGTTTTTGTGATAAATGTGTCAAATACTCCCCTCTTCACCATGTAAGCAGATACATTTGGGAATTTTGCTTAAAAATGTATTAAAAACTTTTAAAGATGTTTTTAAATAAACTACACGTTAGGACTTTTCAAATCAATTGCTTAAAAAACAAACAAAAAAACCCCAAATATGACAGAATGCATCATAGATGTCTCCTCCAGTACAAGAAAAGCAATGATGGAGCTTTCAAATTAATATAATAATCCAGATTTTGTCTGCTGCAAATTTCAAATTATCTTTCTGGAAAACAGGGATCTATTCTTTAAATGGCAAAAACAGTAGGAAAGAGGTTTTCCATCGGAGAAAAATTTGAAACTTAGTCTGAGAGAAATTATTATCTCCCACAAACAGATGTATATTTATGCTCCGAGTGCCAAAAGAAATGACCAAGTTGCTGAAGAACCGCTGTCTTGACACATCCATATCTAGTGCATACATTCAGTCGTAAGGGTGACCTGTGTTAGTTTAGCCTGTGTTGCTTGTAAGAGACTGACAGTCAAATGAGTTTGAAAACGTAGTAACTTGTTGCCTCACAAGTAGAAATCTATGGTTTGATAATTTTTTTCCCTTGGGAGAGTGGGATTCAACTCACCACCTGCTTTCACCACGGGCAGTTGAATTTCCATGGCATAAATAATAAGACTTTTCTATCATGTAACTGGGCCAAGAAAGCTGTTGTCCTTATGCTAATTAAACAAGTATCCACTCAATCATCAAAGTCCATAATCCTGGAATGAATCTTTTTTTCAATAATTAAGTATCTCCTTTTTTCAACATTTAAACGCATACTTAATATTCAACAGTAGCTTAATTCCTCCTGCTGTCAATAGGACAAGAGCCTGTCGCCAGATGCTTTCTTGAATGAGGGTTTTACCTCAGCTTTGTCATCGTAAGTGTTTCTTCTAACATGGGAAAAATCTCCTGTTGGAGGTTTTCCCAGTCCTTACTTGTCCTGTCTTTTGTTGCCTCGGAGAAGAGACCGACCCCCACCTCACTAAGCCCTCCTTTCAGGTGGGTGTAGAAAGTGATAAGGTGTCCCCTGAGTTTCCTTTTCCTCAGGCTAAATAACCCCAGCTACCTCAGCCCTGTTGGAGAACAAGGCTTGTTCTCCAGACCCTTCACCAGCTCTGTTTCCCTTCTCTACAAATGCTCCAACATCTCAATGTCTTTCTTGTAGTGAGGGGCCCAAAACTGAACACAGGAGGTGTGGCCTCACCCATGCCAAGAACAGGGGAATTACCTTAGTTCTGCTGGGAACCAGGGATTATATCCCATTTTGACTTTCAATGAGCCTCAGTGATGCTTAGCCAGACCTTTAAATCATGTAGACAGAAATTCACAAAGTTTTGTCATTTCACACCCCTCAGTTATACAGCTCAAGGTAGCAATCCTGCTTTAAAAATGCATGGATTTAAGTATACAGCTTCTTTATTTTCTCACTCCCAAGCCTTTCTCCGGCCACTGCCAGGCATTTGGGTGTCACCTCCTTTAAGTTTCTGTGGCAGCACACCAATTTTGCTTGGCACATTGCACAATCCAGAAGGAAAAAGATGCAGCTCTGCACAAAGCAGACTCGCACGTCACACAGTTTGCTCTCTCTAATGACTCGAATCTTTCCCAGGGCTTGCTGATGGGCAGAATGCATGCTGAACCAGGGTTGCCTGGGCTGTGCTAGCAAGGCTGGCATTAATTATTGTGCAAGTGTTTATAGATTCCCTGTGGTCCTGGCTCCCCTCGGCACAGAGAGGCATGTCCAAATATAGATAAATTGATTTCAGCCTTAAACCACAAGATAGGGATTGCTGTGAGCTTTGCATAAAAAGCACCAAGTTGTTATTTCTTTTACTTATCTTCTTTTTATTCCTTAATTCTGCTCAGTCTCCCTTCATTTCAGTGTTCTTAACACATTGCTCCTTTTAATTCACTTCTGGGGCCTTCTGGTTATTAATTTTTGGTTAATTTAATACAATATTTTGAATTTGATTATCTGAGAGGCTATTACCCATGCATGTCTCCATGGTAAAGAGCAGTAAAGTTCAAGTTTAAAATGGGTTTGAATGTAGCACTACTGAATTTCTTTGGATAAACTTGGACTCTTTTCTAAAACTTTTATGCACTGCTACTGCAACGTGTAACTGACTTTTTTTTTAAAAAAAATGCTAATTTTTTTATATGCATGCATAAATATGTACATTCATTTATAATTGTACACTCACAGTCTTGTAGTCTTCCCAAAATGATAAAATCAATTCTCTTGGTATTTCCAGCTGGGATAAAAACCAGAAATGCCAGGCAACTTCAAGCAGGTTGGTGAGATTTCAGGTCAGGCTTTACAGACTAGATTTATAAATTTGGGATATCTATTTAATTATACTAAAAGCACTATCTATCTTTCATTGAAGCTATACAGAATCACTAAAGTTTCCAATCTATTGTAGTTCAAGACTTAAGAACAGACTAGTAAGGTACATGTGAAGTGCAATTTTTGTTCTAAAAACATCATGCTTTATCTTCAGCAGATGATTCTGTCCTGGTATATCTAATTCCTTGAGAGATTTCAGTAGGAACATACTCCAGGACCGAAAAAGAGTGATGTAGATGATGCATTTTTTGGAAAGACAGAAAAATTAAGTGAGAGGTACATTCTGCATATTTCTGCAGGAGGAAAGGGAAAAGGAAAAAAACTTGCTCAAAGGTCAGAAATACAGACACCTGTGTAAAATCTGACTCTAAAAGCTTTAGCACCAAGAGTGTTAAGTCCTCACCTGCATGACCTTGATTTTAAGTAGAATTAAATATTGCAGTAATTAAAAGTTTACCACCAAGTAGCACCTCTGAGGCAAATCAGTCCTGACTGGTGATGTGCTCCAGCCTCCTGTTTTGGATCCCTCCCAGTGGACATTATTGACTGTGTGGCACTCAGGCTGTAGCTCAGTGAAAAGGAAACATTTGGGCCCTTGGTGGCCCAGGCTATGCACGAACCCAGCCCAGAGCTTTTTGCTATAGCCCTGTGATGCTCTCAGGTCTGGGGGTGAATAGTGAAATATGCTCAAGCCCAGCAATTTGCATCTCTTCCAGTGCACTCAGGCAGCTGCCAGCACCACCCCATCTCTCAGGCTGTGAACTTATCCCATATCAGCAGCTGGCACTAGTTTGGACCAGCCAGGGCAGACCATCAACCAGACTTGCACTGCTGCTACAATCCAGGATTCACAATCACCTTGCCAGATTTATGGCCTCTGATGTGATGCTCTCCTCTTCCTTCTTGTCCCACTGTCATCCAGCACATAGAAATCACAGTTAATGCCGTGGGAAACTATTTCTTCGCAATTCCTGCTGTCTAGAAAAGCTCTTTGCAACTCTTTGACTCGGTTGAGTTCTGTCTCTTCTTGTGCCATAACTACTGTTTCTACTTTCTTTCTGACACACCTCAGTTTTGTAGCATTTTGTTCCCGTTTCTTTATTTAATTTTTTCATTTTTCCAGTGGAAGTTATTCTAGTAAATGACAAACTGCAGCTACTTCCTTAATATCTGTGTACAATAGTTATGTGCTTGTCATCTCCCCATGAGATGTCTTTCCCTTTTATCAATATTTGTCTGTATTTTTTATATGGCTGCCCATCTCATAAATGCTCAGACCTCTGATTTCAATAGGACTTTCCCTAGATTTAGTGGGGATAAGGCCATTTATCTCTTTTGAAAATTACTTTAATCTGGGGACTGGAGAAGCCTTTTTCAGAGCTCAATACTTTTCTTTCTTTTTTTCCCCCAACTACTATGAATGAAGCTTTGCAGTATGAGCCCTCCTTTGTGACAATGTCAACGATAAAATATTTCTGTTAAATAAAAACCCATGAAAAGTTATTTCAAAATGAGAGGTTATGTGACACATCACAAAGAGGCCACAAAGCACAAACAAAACTTGTCTAAACATAGACAACCCCACAAGATTAAAATAACTCTGTCTGACTTTGGTTCTCTCCTATATAATATACAGGAATGTCTAAATGGCACATGCTTAACAAAGCTACTGGAGTCCCTATCCTCCACCACAGATAATGAATCACAGAAGGGCATTAGAAGTAAGATCAATAAAACCATGGAATTCACTTTCCTAATAAAAGCGGATACTTTTGTTTGTCTGTGTGTCTTTTCATTTGGTTTGGTTTTTAACATTTGATGACACCCAACAAAGCACTGAGCTCATTTACAATTCAGTGGTTGATTTATTTTTCCTGTTTATATATATATATATATTTTTGGCTGCACTATTCACCCTCTGGAACTATTTCTCTTCGCTCTTATGGATGTAAATGGCAAATACTGTGCATGACAAGACCTACTAAAATGGAGTGCCCACAGTCAGTGTAATTCCTCCAATAACTTTTCTCCCAAAAGGTATGAGATGGTCACACAACATATGCACAGTAGTAGATTTGTAGTCATCATCTCCCAAATGTGTTTGTTAACAGCTAGGTTCTGGGCAAGCAACCCAATATGCTTGAGTATATTCTGGCTCAAGAGCTACCAATGAATGTCATAAAAATGTTATCCTATTTCATCCGAGAGATGTTTCATTTTGGTTTTTCTTGTTTTTTCAGTTTCCTTTTCCATAATACCTTAAAGCCACCATTTTCACTCACTAGCTTATTTGGGCGCTTGCAAGATTTGGAAGCAGAATGCAGAGTATGGGTAAGCTTAGTGTTGTTTTTCTAGCATAGCAGTGTTACATTTCTGTAACATGGCATCACTGTGTTTGAGCCTCCAGTAAATGAATATCACACTGTAGCTTAGTAAACAATTTTACATTATATACCGCCGTAAATTCTGCCAACGAATTAATTCCACAGGCAATCCACTGATGCCCAAAAAAAGCAGGTATGATCATATAAATATATATACAAAGGCTTACTGAAACTAGATAGGATTAATTCTATACAGGCAGTGAGATTAATTCCAAAGATAACAGCTTTTTTTGATAGAGAGGAGGGAGCTGCTTTGAGGTTTTTTGCAACAACTACATAAAAGCTGAAGGTATTACCCTAGGTTTAAGCTCATGACAACAGGTTCAGAATCTGTGAATTTCACATCAGCTTTATCTGAGACCTAGATAATAAGATACATTTAAGGAAATTCAGATTAGTCTTGTCTTAACACGAATGCATTTCATACCTATAAATAAGAATATGCTGTGCCTGTGTGACTTTCTTTCATAGCAATTAGTGAGACTGGAAGAAATAACTCAGTAGTAAGAATTTTTAGTAGTAAGAATTATCTGCCATCTTTCTTTTCAAATCACCTGGGTTTTTTGACAACACTGCAGGACTATTTCGGGTTTGGTAGAGACAGCTCTCCCACCATAATGAGATGTGAAAACTCTTTCATGGGATCATTAATTATTCCTTTTTAATAATCATAACTGTCCAGAAACTATAATTTAATGTACAAAGCTCTGATATGTGTATTTAACTATGCACGTATGACAAGGCAGATGGATGTGAACAATGTGCATGCAAGCACAGGTATATATTCACACGCCACTACCTCATGCAATCACTAGGAATAGTGTATGCTTGTGCTTTATGACAAATAAACACTTTAGGAATGGGCTACTTTCTGCGGGAAAAATTGAAAATACTTCCATTTATTTGGCTAACATGCGTTTCA
>WEIT01008904.1:11320-29328 GCA_013389985.1 Dryoscopus gambensis
TTTTTAAATTGCACTTGGCTTGGCTCTCTTGGCTTGGTTTAGAAAAGCCTTTGTTCTAAAAATGCCATTTCATGGAGTGGAATTTACCTAGTCAGATGGAGATGTCTTGCATGTAGACTTGCGTGTCTGAGCAACTCACCCAAGACTCCTTTAATATCTGTTTAAGAAAAAAATCACTTTCAGGGTGCTCTTTTTCTCATCTCATCTCAGCATGCATCTAAGACAGTTCAGAAAAATTGCAGGCTTAAAGTGATATTTCTCCCATGCTGACATCTGAAATTAGGTAGAACAAAATTTTCTCATGATGTCACACCTTGAATCTATTAGAGTAACTTCTGCCTTTCCTTCAAGCAAAATCTTGTCTCTCACAGACTGCTGCAGTAGTGAATAGTCTCTTGTGCCATGTGCTTCTTGTGATTAGATTAACCGAGGAACATTTATTATTTTAATGTCTTCATTTATTATTTTAATGTACTATCCAATACTTTACTAGATTTTGTGAGTCTTCCACAGGCAGTGCAAAGGGGGTTTTGAGTCTTGTCAGACATCAGCATCAGTAGTTCCAAAGATCTCTATGTTGTACTTAAGTGGCTGCATTCAGCAATGTCTCTTGCCAGCTGTGTATGATCAGACATCACAGCCACAGGTGGCCTGGTGGCACTGTGCTGCTCCAAAAGCAGTCCCTGGTAATGCCTTTTGAATGCATAAACACAATCCATTTCTCATGGTTGTCCTCAGAAGTGATGACACATTTTGGGTTTGCATTATTGCTACTCTTAAGCTGCTTTTACTCATTTCCAGTTCAGCACCTCCATAAAATTGCAGTACTCTAGAATTGATGTGTTGCTTATGGTTTTCTTTTCACTTTCAAAACCCTGTCCTTGGATGTCTCTACGTTGACCACCATTATACTGCAGGTATTATGAAGTGAATAGTATCAGAAATAAACTTCTTGTAAAAGAAATGTGTTTGTTTGTTTTCACTTATATGTGTGTGTGTTAGATGTATGTCTGTGGGGGGTTTTTTTAAGACCATTCATCTCCCTTATGCCCCTTCAAAGTTCTAATAATTAATATTTTCTTTTAATTTTAAGATGTATACAAGGTGCACATTGCAAATAAAACTTCTGGACCTTCTGCCTGGATAGACCCACACTGGTTTGTGTGACAGGAAATGTTTATCCTTTGGCAAAGAAAATGAAGTGACTCATTAATATACTAGTGCAGCCTTTCACTGGGGCTACTGCATGAACATATTATAGAAAACCTGACTGCTCTGTAATAGCTGGAAAGTCATACAGGAATCCCTATCAAGTTATACTTTAATAACAAATAAAACTTAGCTTTTTCTAACCCTCTTCTATAGAAAAGATACAGGTGCATTTCCGAAAAGGTAGCTATTATGCCTTTTTTTAGGAACAGAAAAGTAAGAGAGAGGAAAGTGATGAACATTGTTAAAGACCGGACAAGGAGGGATGAGGGGTAGAGCTGGGAACTGAATTCCGAGTCTTGGTCCAATGGTTTATCTATTGGACCTCAATGCCTCCACAATGTTTCATTAAAATTTATACGGTGTTAGTGGTCAGCCATGGCACAGGCAAATATCACAGCTTGAAGTCCATTATGTTCAATATAACCACCAAAGTAATTCTGAACAGTTCATAGAAGGGTAGATAGATTGTTTCAAGCTTGTTTGCCTTATCATAAAAAGTATGCATGAATTTATTAGGAGCAATTACTACATTGAAAGAAATGGTCTTCCTCTTTCATTCTTACTTCCTAATTTTTTTAGAGGATTTGTTTGTTTTGCAAGCTGTTTAACTTCAGCAGTGATAGACTATTGCCTGTCAGTTTTTGTTTAGGTTACACAGACTGCAGTGTGTTTTGCTGAGCTGTCCTACCCTCACAGCTGGTTATAGACCATACATTAGATGCATTATTGCAAACACTCAGTTTCCCTAAGTCTTCTCAAGAGTAGATATTGACCTTGTCTTTGTTAACAAACCAGCCCAGCAAAATGAGTTATGCCCCTATTGTTCTCTCCTGTCAGGTAAGGAATAACATTATCTGGTATCCATCCCAGTGATTTTTTTCTGTGGCTGCCCAGGGCACATATTTTCTCAAGCAGGCTTTTACCATATTGTATAGAGCAGATTTTGGTGGTGATTCATGCTATCTTTCTGTTCCCACAATACAGGACAAGCAGGTTAACTAGGAAGCCTGACTCAGCAGGTGCAAAGCCTTTATTCACCGTGGCAAGGAGAGGGAAGAGATATAGCTCAGAGTATGGTACACAGGAATACAGAATAATGATGAAATAAACAAATAATAACTCATATGGTTTGAAAACTGACCACTGAGTGAGCTACCTACACCAGATAGTAGAATGAGCTCCTTACACACAAGGGTAGGTAAGTCCTAGGCAGTGATGAACGTAGTACATATAGAATGACTACTAAAATTCTTGCTTCAGGTTTGTAAAAATATGAGGTGTAAAAGATGAGGAAGAGATCAGTTCTATGCAGCAAGTTTATTTCTATAACCATGGACATAATAAATTGAGGGATGGAATATTAGTTAGACTATAATACGTTCACACTACTGCTAATAAAGTAATTTTGAGTATTATGCCACTGTGCTCCATCTCCATCTGAGACTGTGACTAGGACAAATTAATTTTACTGTGTGATGCTACTTTTGGGGACTCTTTAACATGAAATATTCTCTAAAGAAATGTTTGGATAAATTGAGTGCATATGAAGACATCTTCCTCAATGGCAGGACAGAGTGAATTACTGTTGGTGGAAAAAAAAAAGGTAGAGACTGTTACAGCATTCAGTGTCACAGGAGATTCCTGTGTTGGCAAGGGAACTGCTTGCGTTAGTGTTACATCCAAAGTGAAAAACCTCTCAACTTTGAAACAGCTTAGCAGAAGCCAGGGTGAGGGCAGTACAAAGCACTGAGTGCATGGGAGAGACACAAGCATTTGTTTCACATCAAGCGCCTGCTTATACACCCAGAGGGCAGATGGAGGCTGTTAGAACTATTCTTTCCAACTTCCAGAAGCAGAAAGAGCAGTTCTATGACTCAATGCATTTCAAGGTTCACCTTTTAAGTTTCTACGCCTTTTATGCAATGTGCTGATGTCTCAATGAAGGAATTAAAGACAATGAGACATCCCTGCGTGGCTCACTGGAAGTCTGGATCAAAACATCTTCCTCATTCTTCTAGAGGTAGCTTGGATTCTTGCCTATCAGGGAGCTTATGTTCTGTATGCTCCTTCATATCATGACAGAAAATGCTGCACTGAAGCAGTGGATCAGAGATTAATATTTAAGAATTATTATTATTTTTAGCAGAAAAAGCCAAATTACTCGAGACATCTGAGAGGGAGCTAACCATGTCTGAATAAGATGGAAGTGCTCAGGAGTGTGCTGATTTAATGAACTGCATGAGGAAGCCAGTCAGACTTCACCAACTGTGAAGTCTTTACCATTTATTGCTTGCTGTACACTGACCATTGGCTCCACAATGACAATATCGCTTCTATAAGGAATGTGAGGAATGTGCAGCCATTTCTGATCCACTCTTCTGCCCCATCCCATTTTTTCTTTTTTAAGGGAATACAGTGATAATTTGAGGGAATAAGGTGTACTGATTATTTTACTGCTGCTGATGATGTTACTGTCAAAAGTGAATGTTATTCTATTTTCTCAGAGTTACAACTCTTAGTTAAATTTAAAGCCAGTAATTATCATCACTCTTTGCCAACTAACATAGACTGTTGTAATAAAGAAACAAATTAAACTCCCAGTCAGAAAAGTGACCTTATTATACAAGCCATGGGAACTTAATAATTTTTTCACCCTGAATGAGCACACAATAGAATCATTATTATGGTAAAATAATGAAGTTAGAGAAGACAATTTTCTGATACTCAGCGCAAGGTCCTCAGAATATATCTTCACTGAAGCTCAGGTGAAGGAAAAATTTCTTTCTGCCTCTGGAAAAAAATAAAGATACTTTTAAGGAATAGGAGAGTAGGAAGGAAAAGGAGTCAAAGAGAGTAGAGAAGAGGAGAAAAAGTCTTCACAGAAAATGTAAGGAAAGATCTGTAATTTCTAATCAAAGAATTTGCAGGAAATGGTATAATTCATACTCCTATTATGTGGACATGAATGTTTACATTCCAGCTAGTGCTAAAATGAGAGAAAAATACACATGGTACTATGACAGTGTACCTGATGGCTCTGATTTTTAAGGTGAACTTCCTTAGAAAATAGCATAGTTTACCCTGGTAAAGAAAAATCCATTTAGAAAACTTGAACATTGTGTTTTGCAACATTAAAGTTTTGAGAAACTAGAGACCAGCAGAATTTTTTTATTCTTTTAATGTGTTTGTACTGTTTTTGTTATTACATATGCTGATTCTGCCTTAGGAATTTTTCTTGTTATCTTGCAATCTTATAAAGAATAATTTGCGCTCACTTTTCAGTTTAAGTAGGTTCACAATTAGAAGGTGACATATGAATTTTGGAGTTGGGGAGTAGTTTGTGAAGTAATTAGGCAAAGGGTCGTAATTTGATAACGTTGCATTGAAGTCTTTCCCGAAAATAGGAGCAGAATACATATTTGGAAGAGCTGCAAATGTAACCCTGTCCACCAGAGGTCACCAAAGACTAAGAAATTCCTTTAAAAAGAACATCTGCTTCAAACTGAAATAGCCCTCAGAATCTTCTAGTTTCTCTTTTTTCCTTAGTTTCTGCAAGTTTATTGTTACAAACACCAAATAGTGCCTGATAATATCTCAAGGCTAGAATTAAGCTGGGAAAAGCTGCTCCTTTTCTTGACTATATCCTGTGATCAAACGACTCACCTCCACATGCTGAAAGCTGCAGTCGGTCTCTTCGATCTTTCTCGAGTGTGTGATAATATAAGGAGATTTGATTCATATAGTAGTTACTTGCGCTGTCTGATCAGATTATTTTCAGGAAATATTGTTCCCTGCAGGAGGCACATAATGCATGTGATTCAAACCCGAGCCTGTCAGCTGCACACAGGTGTGCACTCCCGTGGGTTCAGCTCTCATGCAGAGCACAGCTGGCACCTGACAGGGAACCCAGGGAGCCCCCTCTCGCCCACAGAAACTCTGATCATACTGATAAGAGCTGGAAGCCATAAGGGGCTTTATTGAACTTCATTTTTACAACAGCTACCTTCTGTTTCCAAACCAACAAAACAGGGGCTGTGAAGAGACCTGTCAAACAGCTCTCTCTCTGTCTTTTGTGGTTGCCTTTCCTCTACAGGAGAGAAAATTGCACTAAACAGTAATGAGAAACAAGAATTTAGGTGACTAGTTTTTGTGGTTTTAATGGTGTTCAAACAAAAATGTGTATGACTAATTTTCATATCCTCTCCATGAAGAGAGGCTATAATAGCATTATCAGTGCAACTTTTGAGTACATTTTACTTAAATGTCTCACTTTCTAAAGGGTTCTAACACATTTTCTCATGAAAAACACATTTGTACTTGTGAGAGATCTTATATAGGACAAAAAATATTGATTATTCGGGCTAGAGACTGGGAAAACTAGAAGAAAACTTGTTAGATTTCTTTTCCTTATCACGCATATACATTTTAAAATTTGAGTTTTTAGGCTCTGAAGTATCTACCTAGGACATATTTAAGGGTATAAGGCAAAGAAACAATGTATAGTTCAGTAAGAACTTCAAGGCCTCAGGAAGAAGAAAATAACAAATTCAAAATACTTACTTCTTATTTTTATTTTTTTGTTGTTGTTAAAATTGATTAGAAAAATGAAAAACAAAAAATTAACCAATTACTATAGCTCTTGGAAATCAATGGGAGACCATAAAAGTACCCCTCTAGCCACATAAGGTGCCAAGAAATTCAAAATGCATAAATTCTTTCATGGATCCAGGAGAGAAAAGGAAGGATGTACCTCCCAAGAAACAAGACAATAATAATCTTCATGAACTGAATCCTGCCTTTGGATCTCACATTAACTGAAACATATGGCAAAACTTTGGATGTAGAAATGTTCATTCATTTGCCCTATTAGATTATTCTAAAAGAGAGTAGAATTTTGTCCTTTATATAACTAAGTATATACAGAGACAACCCTTAAATTTAAAACTAAAAAATGGAACAGGAGTGTTTTAATTAACGTATAATGCAAAAGGCTACAACAGTCGCTTCCTATTTTCTGCACTATCAAGATGGCAAAAGTAAGGAGTTTTATCACATATTATCTCTTTTTGCTGTGACAGATGGTGACAGCTAGAACTGTAAGGAATGCCTGAATGGCATAGCACAAACCTATATGAGTAACAGAGTCAAATTTCAAAGCTTCATTGGTCTCATCTGATCTGATAAAGCTTGGCACACATAGAGGAAAGCTGACCTTCACATGCCTGATCAGCTGTCTCCCAGGGATGCCAAACATCAGTTGTCTTCTAGATGTTTACCTAAGTCTCAAAAATCTGGTGTAAAGCATAATTGCTGAAGACTTTTGTAGATATGAAAGAAACTCCAGAAGTCTGTTGCTTTGGGCTGAGGGGATGAGGAAAAAAAACAAAAAGAAAGGAAATTTTGAATTCCAGTTTGTCATCCTCAGTTTCGAATAAACAGAATCAAAATCCTGAAGGAAATGAAATTAAATTGAATGTTTGAAAACTGACCTTTACGTACCATCTGAGGGGCATGAGAACAATCATACCTCAGGATCATTCTGCTGACCTGCTTAATTAATGAAACTGCAAAAGCATCATGGAGAGAGAAGTCTACCAGCCACCTCCAGAAGACAAAGCCATTTGGTACTTGGAAAGAATATGTAAGTTCAAGTACTTTAAAGTCAAATTTATAAGTCAATAGCTTTCAATTTTTTTGAAGCAGAAGGCTTTTTGCTCTCATCTGCAGTGCTAAAGCATCCAAAACCTACTAAATGATTTAGTTGATCCACTTTATTTTTTGTTATTTTGAGTCAGATGTTATTTTCCAACAGCAGCCAAATCTACTCTTCTTACCTCTTGTCCTTCCACTATACACCTCAAGGAGTAAATGAATATTTAGGCCACTAGAATATTTAAGCCACGAGGCTGTGATTCAAAATAAGAATCAAAGTTGACAGCAGGCCTGGTGCAGTGATACTTAGTCTTGAATGTCTTTGGGTCAATTAAATTTAAATGGGAGGCTTAAAATCTGATTTTTTCTCCTTTTTCTCTCTCTTTTTATTTTTTAATTTTTTCTTTTTGTTTTAGTTGCAAGTGTTTAAAAAGGATTTATAGATAATCCTAAAAAATCTCAAAAGCACAAAAGTATACAATTTTTTATTAATATTCAATTATTTTATCTACTAATTTTCTGCTTTTATATGTATATTTATATTTATTTTTGAAGTATATGATTAAATTTCTTTTAAAATATGTCCCTTTTTAAACAGGCATAACTCTCTCTTTTGAAGTATGCAATCACAATTTCTATTATTTTTGGTGAAGTATTTTGCACATTAAATAAAAACTGGTTTCATTTTTAATTGTTTCTACTGGATCATGACTTCATTGTTCCTAACTTTGAAGGGATGACTGGGGCTGGAAGGCACTTCTGGAGGTCCCTACTCCCACTCCCTGCTCAGAGCAGGGTCTGCTGGAGCAGGCTGCTCAGGGCTGTGTCCAGATGGGGTTTAACTCCGGTCACAGAAGTGGAGACTCCACAGTCTCCCAGATCAACCTGTATGGCCGTGTGGGTGTTGATGGAGAAGCTGCTCCTTGTTCCAGAGGGGTTCCTTAGCGAAGGAACCCCTGGCAGTGCTACTTGGCACACTCACAAGCCAGCTCTCTCACCCGTGCGGTGGGAACATGTAGCCACGCTCACACCGAGCTGGATAGCTCAGCGTCACTAGAGGCAAAGAGCCAGGAGGCGGCCCCTGTACGGAGTTCCGAAGGATTTATTACCAAACCACAACAAAGCTGTTCACGACGAATATAGGTCAACCTCTGCCTGAGACACACTTATAAAGGGGTACAGAAAGGAGGTGGGGTAATACAACAACAACCAGTGGGGAGAAGGAGGGAGCGGAGTTGGGGCTGGATAACAACCTTTTTAGGGATACAAGGGGTGTCTGGCAGCTGGCCAATCCGTCAGACCGAATCTACATAGGCTCACAAGATCTGATGGAAGAAGCTGTTCTCACCGAGTTTAGGGATGATCTTTAAACTTTGGAGTTGGCCCACCAGCGGGCCTCTCCTGCACCTGGGCTCTTTGGTCCCCTGGCTACCACGGCTGCTGGTTCAGCCGCTGCAACAAACCTGTTTGCCACCACTCTTTCTACTATTTAAAAGGCATTTCTCTTATGTCTGTTTGTGCCCACTGTCTAAAAAAGGCATGACTTTATTATTTACCGCTATATATATAACCTGAAATAATAGCAAGTGCTTTGAATATATAATTATTGTTCTCCCCTCCAATAAATCTGTTAAGAAGCTGATACTTATTCAAAAACCACATAACATGGCCTGATTTCTGTAAATCGGCCCCCAAGTTACTTTCATCATTAACAATGTGATTTACCAGTCTGAAGGAAATTTTAATTCCGTGAAGAACTTTTAAAATTTTCCTGTGTAGTATTCTGCATACTCTTTTGTGGTAGGTTAGACTGCCTACAGTAACCAAATGAAAAGAAGTTTCAGCAGCCTCTTGCATAAGACTGAAAGGCTGTAGTTTGGTCTAGAGTCCTGAGCCATAGGGAATTAGCATTGGCTATTTTAGACAGCTATATTTAATGATATAAATGATATATAAATTTTATAAATGATAAAAAATTAGAAATAATTTTTTCCCAAAAACTTTTAAAGAAGTTCAGCTGTACAGAAGCATACATGTCCAATATGTTTAATTTTTCCTAAGAAGTAGTCAGATTTTCACTAAAATCTCCTTGAATTTAAAACAACAAAAGATGTATTTATCTGATTATCAAAGCTGAAGTCCCCTGGTGCATCAGCTTCTACTACACTCCCAAAAACTTAGCTAGAATATTGGAGAACTCAGATATGGAGCTTTTTATCACTTTTTAAAATAGGTATTTTCTTTCACTGAAATAAAAGCTTCCAAGAAAAGTATGGAGAAAGAAAAAACCCAGTTATGCAAATTCAGCAGAAGACTTTTGCATCTGTACAAATGAAACTGATTTTTTGATGTTCAGTATTCAGCGAAGTTTGAAGGAAAAGCTATAAACTGGTGCAGATTATAAAAATCCTTAACTATTCCAAATCTAAAAAACATTAGTTCAAGATATGTTTCAAATGTATGGTTTCTTATTTTTGACAAGATCCACTGATTACTCAACTTCCTCTATTGCAAACTTAACTGTCATATTGCAAAAAGATAGTTGACGTCAGTGAAATTAATTTTCTCAGAAAAATGTAACTTCTTCAGTTTTTTGGAAAGGTTGAGCTGATAGAAATGATTTTGGTGGTACTAGCCAGCAATGCTCTGAGTTATCCTAGTTCTAGACCCTTCTTTCATGTTAAAATATGGCCTCGTTCCATACCATGAGCCAAAATGCGTTTGCCGGGTCTGTACAAAGTTTATGTTTAATTTATTCCAAAGACAGACAAAGTCCGTAGTCCAAGTTTTGTTGAGACTGAATGTTTCCTCTTTTATCCAGAACCTAAAAAATCATGTTTAACTTTAAACTCAGCATTTCCTTTATTCTGGGTATATTCCTAACTTGTATGTTCAGAGGAGGAAATGGTGTATAGAGAGGCAGAGGTAAGGTCCCATGGCTCTCTGTTATTGTGTTGAGAAACACTGAACACAGACCTTGGGGCAAGCAATAAAAATTGAAGCTAGCTTTGTTTATACACTGCATTATATTTAGAAAGTAATTCTCTGATGTGGTGCCAGAACAGACTTGGGAAAAAGTCTTTAATGCACAGCAAGGGTTAGCTGTCTAATGAGGTATGAGACAATTATATTAATCAACTATATCTTTTCTTACTGGTTTTTCTTACTCTCTCAGGGTAAAGAGCTGAACATTGGCTGTACCTCATTTTTATTGGGTCTGCCAAACTTAACTGCAAGTTAGAGTTCAGGAAGCTCCTGGAGACATCTATCTAATATTTGTCTTGATACAGCTGCTGATTAATTTATCTATGTGGAGCAAAACATTTATTGCTTGTACTAGTTGGCTTCATTTTCTTTTTCTTAATTCCTAGGTTAAGACAGTTATAGTTGTTTTTTTCTTCAGACACATATAAAATTACTTTGAAACCATCCGGACATCATGTTTTTCCTGTATATATCTCTATATAACCTTACACTGTTAATAGGCATCCAGAAGCAACCTATAATACACCCCAAAATGATTGGCTTGTAATGGTTTGTGTGGCCAGGTTTTGGTAGCAGGGAGGACAGTGAGAGGCTGCCAGGAGCTTTCCCCATGCCCAACAGTCAAAGCCAGCTGGCTCTGAGATGGACCCACTGCTGGCCAAGGCAGAGACCATCAGGGACAGTGAAGACCATGGTGAGGCAGGCTGTCCACCTGAAGTCCATGAATGTCCACGTGGAGCCCCAGAAGATCCCCACGCTGGAGCAGGTGGATGCCCAAAAGAAGCTGCAGCCCCATGAGAAGCCCATGCTGGAACAGGATCGTGGCAGGACCTGTGGTCATGTAAAATGAGGAGTCCATGCTGGAGCAAGATCCTGGCAGGACCTGTGACCCCACTGGACTGCTGGAGCAGTCTTTTCCTGAAGGACTGCACCCCAGGGAAGGCACCTATGTTCGAGCAGTTCGTGAAGGAACTGGGCCCATGGGAAGGACTCACTTTGGAGAAGATCTTGGCAAACTGACTCCCATGGGAAGGACCCCACTCGGGTTGGGTAGAGTGTGAGGAGTCCTCTCCCTGAGGAGGAAGGACGAGCAGGGACAACACGTGATAAACTGACTAGGGACCCCATTCTTTATTCTCCTGTGGTGCTGCAGACAAGGATGTAGAGAAAATCAGGAGAAAAGCTGAGCCCAGGGAGAATGGAGGAGTGAGGGGAAGGTGTTTTAAGATTTGAGTTTATTTTTCATTCCCCTACTCTGACTTGATGGGTAACAATTTAAACTAATTTGCCCAAGTCAAGTCTGTTCTGCCCATGACAGTAACTGGTGAGTGAACTCTCACTGTCCTTATCTTGACCCACCAGCCTTTTTTTTATTTTTTCTCTCCCCTTGTCCAGCTGAGGGGGGGAGTGAGAGAGTGGCTTGGGTGGGCATCTGACATCCTGTCAGGGTCAGGGGTTTATACCCACTACAGGATATCCACAGTTTAATGTTGATGCTGTATATTCTGATCTTGTTTACACTGAAGTGTTTTTAGGTACTTGTTCCTGTACTGATGTCTGCCTTTTACAGATCATTTTTGTAGCTACCATTTCTGCTTGTTTATTTAGAGTCCAGTAGTTGCACGGCATGCTCGCCTACAGTGAGATGGAGGGAGAAACCTGTACCTGCATGAAATATGCAGGAGTGCCTCAATATCACTTACACTGCTTTTCAGTGTGTCCTGCTTTATCTTGGTCCTTTCCTTGCAGTAGTCCATTTCTCATGGGTAGTACCCAGAGTCCCACCTTAAGAAAATACTCAAGGTAGCTTATCAGTAGAAAGCTTCTTATTTAAATGCACCAGAAATTGCTACTTTTCTTATCATGTATACAGTGCAGTGAGTGAACTTGGAATTGCACAATACAGACATTCCCTTGCTGCCATTCATCCCACTCAGCTGGCTGAAGAAATGATGTATTGGAGAACCAGAAGTGAGAGCTTTGTGCTCCTTTGACCTCCACACAAACACGCACAATAAAACTCAAACTTTACCCAGAGTAAAGGAGGTTCACTGCAGAAAGCCCTATCACACAATAACAGCACCTTTATTTCAGCAGTAGCATTAGCAACAAGAGTAGGAGCCAGCTGTCTAAAGCTTCAGTCTGTAAGATCACCCTGGATATTGTCTGAAGTGGGATTTGAAGAATACTGCATTCAGAGAAAAGCAAGTTTAGAGGGATTTTTCTGATATCAGATTTGAAGAAAACCTAACACGATGTGCTTTTCTGAAGACAAAAAAACTTCCAGCTGTCAGCTAATGCAGGTGTCCATAGTCAGATAACAGAGTGTTAATGTATCTACAGTGTAAAGAGAGATAAAACCTTGCTTCTGTTTTAGGCTCATTTATATGTGACAAGTGTTATCCAGAAGGTGCAAGTTATGATGAGACCAAGTAAATCAACAGGAGACAAAAAAAGGAGACAGGAATAAAAAAGAGGTGTTTTCATCCTGATTGAAATGAAGGTCCTTCAGAGAGCTCAGGAAGGATACTTACATCATCAGTTTTAGACATCTGGTTAAAGTTCCTAAATTAAGACAGTCAGCCTACAGTTTACTCCAATGGGAGAAGGAGACAGAATAATGTATATTTTTTTAAATCTTTCCTGTTCAAATCTCTAATCAGGTCATTTAATGTAGTTTGCATTAGCACTGTAGTTTGAGTCAGCAGAATTCTTTTGAAATAAATTTCCTGATCACTCTTGCTTGCTATAATTTTGCAGAAAGGAGAGGGCTTGGGGTTTCATTTGAGACCATCTCAAAACATGGGGTTCAGGAGTCTTCAGGTATTCAGAAGCACACTAGAAATGATCTGAAGCAAAGTAGTCAAAATGATCTGAAGTAAAGCCTCCAAATTGCAGGTGGTATGGGAACTTCTGCTCTCCTGATCAGTTCTTGCTATGTTGCCCTGTTTGGTGATGCAGACACAGTCTATCCACTGTCAGTCCCTGTAAATGCCCTCACCAGCATTTACTGATGATGGCACAGAAACCTGCACTATTGCCAAAACTAAACCCACTTTACTAAAATTCAGTTTAGAGAGGTTCAAAATTATCTTGAAATCAGATTTTAGTGAAAGCTACTTTATGATTACTGTTTTCCTGAGAGTCTGTATGAGGGGAAAAGTGTTAATCAATTTATGCTTAAATTTCTCCCAACTGTTAGCACTCTCAAATTGTGAGGCTCTCTAGAATCTTGGAATTGTCCATAACCTGCCCTACAAATCCTTCTTGCAATATTTAGCTCAGTGATATGCATAGCCAGAACACTCTTCTAAATTTGGAGTTACAATCAATCCTGGTGCTTTGGATTGTCTTTGGTGGTCTCACTTCCATCAGGTGTCAGCATTAGCATTTGTGGTGGCTGTAGCTGGTTGTAAATTCAGCAAACTTTTTCCCATTGCAGAAAAATCAGATTGATAAAAAGATCGTGCCAAAGTTCACTTCAAGTCAAGAAAACAGTGTAATTCTATAAAAAAAAGAAGAAAATCTGTTTCTTGTTCAACCCCAACAGGTAACCGCTTTACTGCAAGATTATTGCTATCTAGTAGATTAAACACTGAATGAAGAAATGAATAGTCTTACCTATTGTTAATTTGCTCAGACATTTTGAAATGTTGGATCTTATTCTGCCTGTGTCTCATTTTCACATCCTGATGGAAATTTCTTTTTTTTTCTATCACACTATGTGAGACAAGAAAAGAAGATGTATCTCTCTACAAAGGAAGTGTAAAGCTAGTCATTTTTTTATTTCATTCTTCCAGATGAGCTTACAATTAAAGTTCATATTGAAAAGGTTGTGGCAACTCTGTGAAAAATCTGCTCAGGAAAGAAGAGCTGGTGGATTTTCAAAGGCTCATGCCATAAAATAGAAGTTCCCCCCACTCATGTGATTGTGGAATGTGATTCCTCTGGAAAAGCTTTGAGGACACAAACTGTGAAATATTGGCACAGAGCTGCTGAAGCCAGTAGCATGGCAGAGAAGGTGTGGCAGTCCTGTGTCCCCAGGTTCAGCCAGCATCAAGACCAAGCATGTATTCCCAAGAGGAAAATGCACACACACACATACACCCCCCTCGAGTGATTCATATACATAAACACACACATATGTATATAGATGTATAGATGTATATAGATGTATATAGATGTATAGGGCAAGCTGCTCCCTTGCCCTACCAGCGGTGCACAGTGGTGTTTCAGTACCACACTGCTCGTGGGCCAACAGAACTGGCAGTGCTGTTGCTCTGAGGGAGCCTGGAAAATTCCAGATATGCTCCTTATATACATCTGGCCAGGCAGAGTGCACATAGGTGGCATTGGGGTTCTGCTTGCCCTTGGGTGTCCCAGCCTGGCCATGCTGTGCAGGGAGCTGCCTGTCACCACACAACCTGACGGATGCAATGTGAGGCTCTGAGAGAACTGGCTTCCTGTGCAATTGAAATGTGTGAGCTGATGTGCAGTGTGCAGCTAAGCAGGTGAGAAACCCAAAGATGTAAACAGGAACTGAGAAGTGTGCTTGTCCCCAGGCGAAGGCTGAGACCTGGCTGACACAGAAATATCACCCAGGAAACCCTATGTAGCACAGAGCATATACAGGATATCTTTTTTCTGTTCACTGTTAAAGTATAACTAAAAATATTTATCTTTTTTCCCCATAGATTTGTAACCACCTCACTAATATGGTTGCAAATATCTGTATCTTTTTTATGGCTTTGAGCTGAGCTCTAAATTTAAGCTCTCACTTTGCAGATAATTCCTCACTTGGAGCTTGGAGAGGTGCAAGAGACAATCCAGTCCGTTGTTAGGGCTTGTCCTGGGTGCAGGCAGCTGCTCCCTTGCTCTACCAACGGTGCACAGTGGTGTTTCAGTACCACACTGCTCGTGGGCCAACAGAACTGGCAGTGCTGTTGCTCTGAGGGAGCCTGGAAAATTCCAGATATGCTCCTTATTGCAGTCAGATGCCTCTAAATGTGAATTTTCCCTCCCCGTATAAGAGCTGATGTGCCTTTTAATGCAGTTGCCTTTCCTTTTTCTGCTCTTTCAAAGCACAGAAGGACCATCAAGTTGCTCACCAAAGACCCCCGTGTTTCAGCAGGGTGCTACTAAGTGCTGAAAACCTAGTTGTGCCCACCATCAAGAATATTTCTCTTTATGTCCTCTAAGCACATAATTTCCACTGCATTTCAAGGCTTTTTGTTGTTGTTGTTGTTTTTACTGTTTATTTTATTATCATACTTACCCTACAATGACTGAGATTTGTGTGTGTGTGTGTATATTTAAATGCTAGTTTTTTGAGACTTTGCTTCTGCAGATGCATGATGGTCAGAAATTTAGCTTCAGAGACTCTTGTGTACCTGTCTGAACACTCACATGCATTTTTTGTTCAGTTTAATGTTAAAATGTCATGCTGACAACACAAGATCTGACAACACTGACATAGTGAAAATGTCAGCATATGTGATGGTGGTAGTTTGTAAAAAAAAGTAGTTGGTTTGACTGGCAATTGAGGAACTTGTAGAGCTCTTGATCTGATATCAAGTTTTATTTTCTATATGAAACCAATTTGTCTTAGTAAAAATGCTCTAGTCATTAGGCTTCTTTTTACCTAGTAGTTAAGATGTTCCCAATTTGAGGTTCCTTAAAGTAGCCAGAGAAATATCCAGCAATAAATTTTGGCCATAATTCATAAATCATGACTTCCAGTGAAGGTAATATGCTTTTCATATATTTTTTAAAGACTGCTTTAAATTTGAGACACTGCTTCTAGGACTTTTTTTCTGATAACACACTTGAAAAGTAAATGCAAAAAAGATTAAATCTTAATTGAAACAAATTAATGTAAAATGAGGTCCTTTAGGTCCAACAAGCTTTGGAGATCTGTATTGAGGTTAATTTTAACAAGAATGCTAATTAATTGCTAAGTGCTGTGGTTGTTTTAAACTTTGACCATTAGCCTGCTATAAGTATTCGCTTATGTTCAGTGGTCCTTGAAACAGCCTTCACACTGAATGGCCAAATGTTAGTTGGATTTTGTGACATTCCAAGGGGTGAAAAGCCTTCTCACCCTGAAACAGGAGATTGGATGTCCTTACACTGAGCCTGCACAAATACAGGTTTTCAAAGACCAGAGTTTGCTTGAAGACAACTACAACCACAGGGTGAGGGAGTTCTGTATCTGAGGAGAAGAAATCTGTCTCCTTCACATCTAGGGCATGCACTGTGCAGGAGGCTGACTTGGGTAATGGCAGTAGATATGCTTGTTTTTAAAGTCTATTGATCCAATTGATCATTCATTCCCTTCTCATACGCACTTTTTTGTGTCTCTTCCTCTTTTAAATTTTTTCCTTAATCCATTTCCCATTCCTGTATGGCCTGTAGTGTTTTTCTTACTCTGCAGTGCAATTGTCATTACTCAAAGACCTCAGGAATTGATATGTTTTTGTTATTCATATGTGGTTTGGGTTGAAATGGTTGGGTTTTTTTTTTATTCAGCACTTCTCTACTCATAGGCTTCTAAAAGAGATGTCCAAAGAGCACATCTGCTGACATCTCCTTACCTACTCAGAAATAAATAAAAATAAATAAATAAATAATCTGTAAATCAGCCTCTGCCATCAAACAATATCCAGATCTTTGAAAGCATGAAAAGCCTCAAAGAAGACTGGTCATGGGAAACCACCATTGGTAATATTTATAGTCTTTTTAATCGTATTGTAATTGTTTGGTACTCTTCATAAAGCCTATTCATCAGATAGATATAAATTGTCCAGGCAAAATTCTTGTCACTTTGAGCCTTGGTATTTGTGTATTCATGACACAGAAGAATGTACAAAGAAACATCATTCATCAAATTTTAAGAAAAACTTAAATTTCCCCCCCCCATCAGGAAATGAAGGAAAAAGAGAGAGAACATTAGAGGGAGCTGTTGTACAAAGGAAAAACCCCAGCAGTATTTCAGAAACGTTTCATTTCTTGTACGCAAAATAATAATAATAAATACAATGCAGAAGAAAAAGAGAGGGGAGTGAGCATGTAGGAAAGAAGCCATGACAGTTATAAAAGGAAATATGATTATGTTCAGTGATTTGAGGAACACATCCCATAACGCTGATCTTTGGGGTAGCACGACAGGGCTGCTGTGCTACAGACAGGCTGCTTAAAAATGTCAGTGTAACAGTCACCCTGCAGCCACCCGAGCCCTTGACCTAATTAATTTTGCATGGCTTGGCAGAGCATCCCTCATTCATTACTACAAAGCATAAAGCTTTGGCTGCACTTTGTGCCAGGGTGAAAGCAGGAGAGGGAAAGACTGGGGAAGTCAGTGTGGTTTGGGGAGCTCCTGCAAAGGAATCGTCCATTTTAAAGCAGAAGGGTGTCACCTGAAAGATGTTTAATGACCTCATCTCTTCTGTGGCTTGTGTTTTCCGTCTGCTGTGCCACCCTGGGCACTTGGGTTGCTTTAAAAGGATGCACCCACCAGTGAGTAAGGAGTGGCTCCCACTTCTTGGAGGAACTGGGCTTTACTATAATTTACTGAAACACCATGAAACTGCTTGTTACTTTCCCTGTCATGTGTGTAAAATGCAGGTTTTGGCTTTGTTCCTTGAAAAAACATAATTTTTTCTGCTTCCTTTCCCACATGAAAACTTCATACCACAAAAATGCGGCAATCTGGGGGCTGGTCTTGATAATTTATGACTGATTTCCAGGTTTATTGTTACAAACAGGACTGAGTGAACAATTAAGAACCAAGACTCTTAGCAGACTCCACAATTGGAATTCAAAGTAGAAAATGAGCCTTTTTTTTAACATGATATTCTGTGAAATTTGGTCTCAGCAGAAACAGTCATGAAATAACTTCTATGTTCCATGTGCTTGTGGTTCTAGTTTTTCCTTCCTTTAAAAATAATAATTTACAAAGCACAGAAAGGACTTGCAATCATTTTTCTTTTTCTGTTTCAGGATATTTTTTCCTGGAAAACCAAGAGAACACATTTGCTAGACTGAGATGAATTCAATCTCACTTTTTTGGTGAACGATCCAGTATCCACTTTTTACTAAATTTTCCTTAAATTTTCCAGACTAGCTGGCAGCTGTTAACTTTTGAGCTTTTTTTTTTTTTT
>WEIT01008904.1:34475-53843 GCA_013389985.1 Dryoscopus gambensis
AGAAAAGAAAAGAAAAGAAAAGAAAAGAAAAGAAAAGAAAAGAAAAGAAAAGAAAAGAAAAGAAAAGGTCTTTTAGTACCTTTATTTTCTTTGATAAGGCCTCTCATAGCATATCGTGTGTTTCCAGCAGTATCTCTTTTTAAATGCCTCTGTTCAATTTCCCGGAGAAGTTTAAAGCCTATTTTTGTATACTTTTCCTTTCTTAATCATTATCCATTGCAAATACCTCTTTCTTTTCCTTAAATTGAAGCTGTAATCCATGACCTTTTCCCCAAAATATTCTCTAGTTATTCAATGCAAGAAAGCAATGATATTGTTTTCAAGCCAAATATTTACCACTAAATTAGTTTATTACAAAACAATTTCATTAAATAAATGATAAAAGGAAGACCAGCATAACAACTGACTTAGTAGAAAGTAACTTACAAAAAGGAAATAAATAGGGATAGGTATGTGATATGGAAAAAAACAATTACCAAAGCAAAAGACTAATTATTATTCAAAATAATGGCTAAAAAATTACTTGCATCTAAGATGTTACTCCAGAGTAGGACATTCTAGTCTACTAATTACAATGATGGTACAGCCAACTGTGAAAATGCCACAACTTTACTATTATTTAATTCTCTGCTTTCACGCATAATTATTATATATCGCAAGTGACAGGAAACATTGAAAAAAACATGTTAAAGTGGCTATTTACTGAGCTCTATGTCTTCTCTAAAGTCCAAAATACTTTTCTCATGGTGTCAGTTGATGGTTAAAAAACTAGCTAAGGAAATAATATCAGGAAATCAGTCATGTTGGTATGCTTCGTCACGGCCATCTAACCCTGATTATATTTCACACAGGAGGCCCTGGTAAAAGCCAAGCTATGACTAAAAGGTCATCAGCACACCAAGACAAAATGATACTGAACTCAGTGTCAGGAAACTGAATTTGCTGAGTAAGGTTCTGCTGTGATGACAATGTAAAGCTTGTCTATCCAGTGCAAAGTTGCATAGGTTGCCCTATAAAATACTGAGGCAATGAACCCCTCTCAATTTCAACAGGAAGATTCACCCAGAGCAAAGCCCCACAATGTGCTACCACGTTTGAATGGAATAATGTGATGGTTCTGCAGTGATGTCTCATGTGACATATGTGGGCTAAAGAAACAGACTTTCTTTTTCAGTTTTCCAGACAGTTTTCCAGATCCCTCAGGTGAAGAAGTATAGTTTTAGAAGTGAGAGATTTCTTCCTTCTCCTCGCTGAGAGGCATATGATGGTCATAGTTACTTCCTCTTCACACTGGCATCCACTCATGGCTATTTTTAATACATGCTCTAACACAGTTTATACCTTGATTTTTTCTTCATTGGTCTCTGAATCCATGTTATATCGAAATGTATTACAGATGGTATCCATTACATATAAAATAAAAGTACTTGTTCTTTGTTTTCTTTGTCACACCTAAAAGTGGTTTTAGGTACCTACCTAGCTCCCAAGGATGCATTAGTGTAATATTCAGTAATTGTTTATTGGTGATTTGATTATACCTCTTGTGCCTGTGTTCATACTTTATGGGCCTTTGCTTGCATTTCACCCTTGTACTCCTCTATGCCACATCTGGAGTCCAGGGTCATCAGCAGTTCATTCTATATAGAGTAACTACATGTTAACACTCTCTATTACTTTCAGAAATGTATCAAAATTATTGCAATAATAGGCTTTTCATGTTCCAGTTGCACAAAGCTAAGCAGGTTTATAAATAATTGGGTGACAGCCACCTTGTCGTTACAAAATTGATGTTAGAGATTAAACAAGCAAGCTCCGGCAAGCCTAAAATAGCTTAGTCCAGCAAGCCTGACAAGACCCAGTCCTGAGGCCTCACAGAGCCATAAAAATGCCTTCAGCCTTTTATTAACAAAAGCAATACCATATTTACTGGGCTACATGAAACTACCATTTTCTGGTTTAGTCTTCTCTAGTTTGTAGTAATGATCTCAACAAATGCTCAGGATCTTAACACTGCTGCAGGGTTTGCAAGTACCTTTTATTGCATATTTCACCAAGAAAAAAATTCCAGGAGAAGTAAGGTCCTTCTTTCCTGGATTTGTGTTGTTCATACTGTGTACTTGTCAATTTTTTAAGCCAACTAATATGCTCGGAAGTATACTTTCAGCATGCTTTTGAATTATCCATTTCTCCACTCTGGCAGTGTTTCAGAATACAGGATAGGACAGAATTATGTTGCATCAGTTATGAAAGTGAAAAACAAAATCAGTTATTCAGCTGTGTTCCATTTTTGTGTAAAAAAATACTGCTGTTTAAGTTTCTAGCACTGGTTGAAAGCAAATTCCTCTCTGTTGGTATACATAGATGAAATGTTAGTAGTTGAACTAGCTGTAAGAGGCTCTAGACCATCCTCCTTGGACTTACTTTTAGAATTCAATTAAAATTCAAGCAAACAATAAAATCTCTTCCTGGATATAAACCCAGGGCAAGACTCAGTTGCACTGAGATGTTACACTCTGGGTAGGGAATTTAGTGTTACTAAGTCAGACGCAAAAGTCTAAAATTAAGGATGGGATTCATTTTACCTGCTTCCCCTAGGAAGTAATGATGGAATGAGAAAATCTTTGAAGTTTCTCTTTGTCTCCTCTGACTCTAAGATGGGGTCTTAATCATTTCCTTGATGTATACATCCATATCTGACCTAATGAATCCAGCTGTAGCTGGTGAAATATCTATACCCTAAGTATCTAAATGTAAGAAAAGATAGATGAAGTTAATGCCACAGCCTAGTAATAACCACTTAGGTTATTGAAACAAATCTAAATGCACTGATTTAGCATGACACTTAGAATATGTTTATGTAGACAAGTCACAGTTTTTCTCCCCAGGAAGTCAAGAAAAGAATATATGTCACTAATAAAGGATAACCTAGGTGTGATGGTTGTCATCTACACTTTTAAGAGAACTTCCTGTGCTTAACTCTTCTATAATGAGCATTCCTTTGCCTATAAATGTAATCATGTATTAATGGCATGTTTTGTCATGAGTCTCCTTGTGTAGTCCAGTTGTGCTACAGATATTTATGAAGGAATGCATGATCATGAGAAAAATGACCCAAATTGAAGACTAACTTTGAAAGATCAGTAATGTTTAAAAAAACTTGATCAGAAAAAAGAAGATCTCAGTCATAAACAAGTCCAGTAAGTAAAGTAGGTAAATAAAATTCTAAGATATAAAATTCATGTTTATTTGCAGTACAGTAGAAATATGTTTGTCTTATCAAAATAAAATTATATTTCATAGATGGTGAAACTGCAGTTTGGGCTGTTAAGGCAGGCAAGTAATTCAAATGTCAAAAGATGGGACAGTGGAATGTATCTTAGGTTAGAAGAAGCAGGACACAGTGCCTGGAAATTCTGTTATCCAGTCCAGCATAACAGTTATGTTATGCTGTCAGATTTTTGAGGAATATTCACTTTGCTTCTTAATATATTGCGTAAATGTTCACATCAATGAATATTGTAAGTTTTTAATTGTAATTTATTTTAGCTTTTTTTTTTAGATTTCTACAAACACATTTGGCTACATTCATTTTGTGTCTTTCAGAATTATATTTGAAATGGTTGTTTCACTATCTTAAAAGCTCATTGTGCTTTTAGGAGCATATTAATCCAGAATTCAGAACCATTACTTTCCTAAATTGATCTAATATACAACAAAATTTGCAAGCTGCGTGTACAGAGTTTTTTGACCATAAAAACAAAAAAAGTGCTTTACTGGGTCAGACCAATTTTGTTTCTGAAAATGGCTCTACAACACTTAAAGAGTAGACTTGCTTCATTCTCCTAGTACTTTCCAAGCCTTGTTAAGGATGTCAGAGACTATATGCTTGCGTAGATTGTTATTGTGCACTTAAGAACCTGTTGCCCATGAATTTGCCTCACTGAACAAGCTGAGCTGTCTATCTCCAGAGTTGCCTTTTACAACAAGTTCCAGAAGTTTAGTATGTGCTCAGTAAATTCTATTTGATTCTATTGCTGAAACAATTTCAAACAATAAAAAAATCATAATATTTAGCTTTTGTCCAAATAGTTCTTGAACATAATGGAAATCCACATTTATAATACAAATTGTTTATAGGATATAGTTTTCCCATTCTTCATTGTTATGTCTATCAGGTTTGTGTGGCAAGGTTTTGCAAGTGGTGGGGCAACAGTGAGGATCTCCCAGCAACTTCACCCATGTCCTACAGAGCCAATGTCAGACGGCTCCAAGACAGATCTGCCACTGGCCAGGGCTGAGTCCAGCAGCAATGGTGGTAGTGCCTCTGGGAAAACAGATTTAAGAAGGGGGAAAAGAACATGGCCAGTGAGGAAGGAGGGGGAGGAGGTGCTCCCGACACAGGAACTGAGACTCCCTTGAAGCCCGGGGTGCAGACAGACTATCGTGAAGCAGCTGTGCCTCTGAAGCTCATGGAGGTCAACATCAGAGCAGAGGTCCACCTGCAGTTTGTGCAGGACACCCCACTCCAGAGCAGGTGGAGTCTCAAAGGAGACTGACCACATGGGAAGCCTGTGCTGGAGCAGGCTCCTGGCAGGCCCTGTGGCCCTGTGAGGACCCACACTGGAGCAGTCTGTTCCTGAAGGACTCTGGAGCACTTCGTGAAGAGCTGCAGCCCATGGGCAGGGCTCACATCTGAAAAGTTCATGGAGAGACTCCAGGCTGAAGCAGGAAAAGAGTGTGAGGAATCCTTCCCTGGGGAAGAAGGAGAAGCAGAGACAATGTGTGATGAACTGAATGCAGCCCCCATTCCCCATACCCCAGAGTTGCTGGAGGGGAGGAGGTAGAGAAAATCAGGAGTGAAGTTGCACCCAGGAAGAAGGGTGGGTTTGGGAGGAAGCTGTCATTGAGATTGGGTTTTATTCCTCATTTCCCTTATCTGATTTAATTGGTAAAAAATTAGATGTCCCCAAGTGGATCCTGTTTTGCCCACAACTGTAACTGGTAAGTAATTTCTTCATGCTCTTATCTCAACCCATGAGGTTTTCATTATATTTTTTCTCCCCTGTCCAGCTGTGGAGAAGAGTGACAGAGCAGCTTGGGTGGGCACCTGACATTCAACCAAGATCAACTCACCACATAATGCTAGGATATGGCTCAGTAGGTTACGAGGATATGACACAAAATTTTTTAGGTATTTCCTGATATCCTCTCTTTCAGTGCCAATTGCTTCAGATTTCAAAAAAGCCTTAATAATTCCCAGCTCTAACGCTATTGCCTGCAGAATATCTAAATGTTCTTATGCTCTTAGGAAAAATAGCTTTCTGTGTGGCAGAATTTATTTTATTATATTTTATTTTCACTTATTTTATTTTACACATTTACTTTTATGACTTACTGATAATTTCCTTTAAAAATCTGGGTTTGTAGTACTATGCTTTACATAGTAGAAAAGTATATCATTTTCCCAAGATATGTAATGTGCCTAAAACATACGGTCTGTTTAAGTAAGAGAATTCAAGATGTGAGATGCTTTGGTTTCAAAACATAGATACGAAGAAATTAATTATATCAGGTTTTGAGGAATATGATGAGGATTCCCAAACTGCAAGTATAAGTATATTTAGAAAACTTACTGTTGAATCTACTTTTGGCATGCCAGCTTAACTATTCCATTTTGTAGTGTTTTCATCAACACTGAATTTCTTTAAAAGTGTAGGAAAAATGAAGGAGTATGGCAAAACCTGTGTTCAGAGATCCTGCTACATTTCTGCAGGGACCAGGAACTAAGTAAGTAATTTCAAAGCAACCAGGATGGCTTTAACACCTTTCTAGAAGCCTCAGAATTTCAAATTACAAGCAGCACTCGAAGGCAGCAGAGCAATAGTACTGAAAAGAGTACTTAATGGGAAGATCTGGCCCTTTTGCTCACCTTTTTTTTGCAATGTTATTTCTATCTCTGTGAATTTTCTTGTAAGGTGAAAACATTCATCTTCATAACAACTCTGATGACAGATTCAAAATGTATTGACCTTGGAGAAAGATATTTTTAATGTTGCACTTCAGTTGAAACGAAAATACTGCATTTCATAACATTTAAGTTGCAAACATCAAGGTACAAATTTATATGCATCACCCCGTTTTTCTTGGTAATGTCATAATTCTTGGTAACATTCCTGAATTTCTCTTTTATGTTTTATTTTCATGAAAAACTTTGGACATGTGAGACATCATATTGCCTTTTTTTTTCCCTCTGGACAGAAGAAACTGTCTTTTCATTAGTTACACTGAAAAATGTGGAACAGGAAACCATGTTACTTTATAGTAAATACAAAAAAACCCTATAAAGCCGTATTATGCTGAAAATACCTAAATGCCTTTGTCATTTTTCACTTTGTCACTTTTCTTCTGTTCACTGTCAAGAGGTTGCTACAGCATCTACTGTTGATTCCTTTTACATAATTTTTCTGCAGAAATTCTGTGAAATTTTCTGTTGGGGAAATTTGGTAAATATATTCTCCAGCTACAGCAGAAAGATGAAAGATAAAACTTTATTTTTTGTTTTCCAAACAAGGAATGCATAACTCTAAACCCACTGACAATTGCTGCAGTGTTTTGGCCTTTTCCTAACCAATCCCACAGCATTATTCAGCTCCTCTGGGAACAGTTTTTGCTTTGCCAGCAGAAGATAGACTATCACAAAATTACAGCTTATATCACTTTTTGGTCTGCTGGCCTGTTTTGACTGCATTTCATTTCCAGCTCGTAAAATTTGATGTTTGTAAATGGCAAGCCCATCATTTCTTATCAGAGTATGTCCAGCGTAACTGACATTAATTATAAAACTCTCCATCATCCCAGGTTACTGTATTGAAATATCATGAGAAGAAATTGCTGCTGGGACTTCTGTCATCAATTGGACACATATTTTCAACTTGTTTGTCAAAAAATAATATAGATTACTCCTCTGGTTATGGCTTGGTGAATGTTATTTTAATAATAGATAATGGTTATTCCTGATTCCCTGAATAATATTAAAAGATAGTTAGAGAATATTTTATCCAGGGGTGAGGCAGGCACAAAGGAATGACTGTTTACATCTCTGCAGCATTTTGTTCTGACCTATATTTGGGAACTGCTACTTCCTTTGGATTTAAATAAGCAAACTGTTACTTTAATAAATTACACTCGCATATACGTACATTGTGAAAATTCCTTATTGTTCAAGGGTCACCTCCCACGCTGTCACATGCACCATGCACACACACACTCACACACTCACACACTACTGGAAAGGCAAACCTGTTGGTCTCATCTCAGTTCCTGGAAAAATTATGAAGATCATACTAGGTATTACTGAAAAACATTTGAAGAATAGTGCAATCATTAGGCGTACTCACCCTTGGGTCACAAAAGGAAAGTCCTTCTTAACTAATCTGATATCCTTCTATGACATGGTCAGTAACCTCGTGGATGAAATTAAGGCAGTAGATACAGTTTTCTGGATTTTAGTAAGGCTTTTGATGCTGTCTCTCACAGCATCCTTCTGGACAAGTTGTCCAGCTGTGAGATGAACACCGTGCACTGAGTGAAGACTGGCTGAAGGTCAGGGCTCAAGGGGTTGTAGTGAATGAGGCCACATCTGGCTGGTGTCTGGTCATCACTGGTGTTCCTCCGGGTTCTGTCCTAGGGCCAGCTCTGTTCCATCCATTTATCAGTGCTCTGGATGCAGCAAGTGAATGCCCCATGAGCAAGTTTGCTCATGATATCAAACTGGGAAGTGCTGTTTGTTGACTCCTTTGAGGGACAAGAGGTTTTGCAAAGGGATCTAGATAGAAAAGAGCAATGGTAAGTGGGATTAAATTTAACAAGAGAGGGATTCTGCACCTAGGACAGAGTAAATCTAGACTCAAATATAAATGAGGACAGGAATGACTGGACAGCAGTCCTGCAGAAAAGGGATCTGTGGTTGCTGGTCACAGAAGGCTCAGTAGGAGTCAGCAGAGTGACCTGGCAAGCCCCAGCCTGAAGTGCACAGCACCACCAGCTGCTCAAAAGGGGTGATTATCCTGTTGTATTGAGTGTTGCTGCTGCCTCACTGGGAGTACTGCATGCAGTTCTGGGCCTCCCAATTTAAGAAGCATTTGAAGGTGCTTGAGAACACCCAGAGGAAGGCAACAAAGCTGGGGAAAGGGCTGTAAGGAATGTCCTGTGAGAGGCAGCTGGGGACACTCTCTGTCTAGTTTGGAGGAAAGGAGGTTGAGGATTCCATTCCATTCCATATACCCCTTCAACACTGTCTCCCTTTAATGTGCATCCGTGGTTTCTTCTTTAGTTCAGCAAAACATATACAATAAAGCATTTTTGCCAAACTTCTTTTGTTTGAAAAAACTTATTTTCAGGAGAGATCTCACCTTTTATGCAATTTATAGAGACATGCCTTAGAAATGCTGGAGATCTTATATTTTCATGTTCTGACTTGGACTAGGTAGCGTGAAAGTAATCAATCTGCTGACTAGGAAGACTGTGAATTTCCATATTCTGGCTTTGCCTTCCTAGCACCCTCTATAGGAAAAGAAGTAACATCGTTTCTGTTAGTTTAAAAGACAACAGAAGTTGTCCCTTTGTGGTTGGCTGACCCCAGACAGCAATGAGACACCCACTCAAACACTTGTTATCACCCCTCCCAAAGAGTTAGGGTAGAAATTCAGAAAAGCAAGAGCAGGAAAACTTGGGGTTTCAATCAAACCCTAATAAGTGAATGAAAGATAAACCCCCCCCCCAAAAAAAAACCCCATGAGCAAACAAGCAGACAAAACCCAAAAGAAGTGTCTCAGCACCTTTTACAAGCAGATCAACCAATTTTCAAGCAGTGACTACATAAGAAAGGTTAGACCACTATTTTTTGTGGCTGCACATGATGCTATATAGTGTTGAATATTCCTTTGATTGGTGTGGGTGATCTGGCCTGGCTGTGTCCCTCTCTTTCTTGTGACCTCCTCCAGCCAACTCCCTGGTGTGGCAGAATGAGTGCCAGAGAGTCTTGACACTGTGCGAAGGACTACTGGGCAAAAGCTGGCACTGGTGTGTTATTAACACTGTTTTAGCTGCAAATCCAAAAAGCAGCACAATATGAAGAAAGTTAACTCCATCCCAGACACATCGAGTACACCCTTGATTTTGTGCACAGCCTTCTACAGTATATTATTATAATACCCTATCTGCACCAAGCCATAAAGAGAACTCCTATTTTCAGGATGCCAGTACATCTTATGTCCTCTGCTTCTGAGTGAGCACAGCAAAAGAGAAAGCTCTGGAGAGCTTTATTTTTAGGAAGGGTAAAAAAGGGAGATAATCCATCTTTTCTTTCAAGACAGAGGTCCCCATATTATTAAATAATAGTGGAGCTGGTGTTTTGAAGATCAAAATATTTATGAAGACTGAAGACACAGCAGGAAGTTACTAGACAGATTACTGCAGTTTGGTAGCTGTAAATGTGCATTCCTATGGCAATCACAAAATAAGTTGAAGTAGCTTACCCCTTAATGAGAAAATAACAAGCTAACTCATTTTTTTATTGAAAGCAGAAGTTTACAAACAAGCAGTTTCCAGAGAATTGCTAATTTACAGGATCACATTGCCCCTTAGCAATTGCTTGTGTGTGAGTACATTTAAGTCCATATTTTCAGTACTAAAAATTAATCTCTACAGTGACACAGAGAGTGGGTTGTACTGAAGTAAATCATGATTAAATGCAAACTTATGCAACATGCTTCACTCAGTAATCTCATTTATACCCTACTTTGTGAAACCCCAAACAATTAAGGTTGAAAATCACTGAGGTAGTGTTAATATTTGCCAGACAACACATATTTAACTTTTTCTTCAGCATAAGTTTTAAAGGTGACTCTGAGGGTGCACTGTGATTGTCTTTGCATCCTTAAGGCAGGTCGGTGACTCTCAGTGCACACACCAGGCACAGAACATGACCAGCACAGCAGGGCCAGGGGCAGCTCCTGCAGTTTCTAGAGAATTGCAGTTATCTCATATTCCTGCCTGCTACTGACCTAGGAGAGGGACATGGGAGTCATTGCCTCATGCAGACACAATAAGCTACTAGCAACCTCTAGCTCAGCTTCTTCTGGCTATGTCTCAGTTGAGAAAACACAATGACGAGTCTTGGGCTTGGCTTCATCCTGTTCACACCAGGTCAGGGTCAGGATCAACATGATGCAGTCTGGGCGGAGGCATATCTGCAGCATCACGTAGCCAAGGATCAAAGGAAACAGCCTGAGCTCAAATCAGCTCTGCAGCTAAAGCCTCTGCGCTTTGCAGGGCCTAGGAGCTAGCATGATAGAACAGAACAAGAGAGGGAGTCACACATTTTCTCCCTCTGTCCTAGCTTGGGATGACTGGAGACCAGAACAGTACCAGATGCAAACAATGAACTGCAGAGGGCACTCTCCTGGCACAGGAGTCTTCACTGTTGCGCAGAGAAAAACACAATTTCTAACCCAACTGTTTGAACTGCTAAGAGCCATGAAAAGCGAAGCCAGTACAAAATGCTGTTTAAGGTAAGGATAATGAGAAAGGATGCCCAGCAGTTGGAACCTGGAGATACGGGTCTGACACAATACTAGTTGGAGAAGAATGCTTTGTGCTTGTAGTTGTTGCCATGTGAGCACGTGGGCGATGACTGTAGAGGATCAGAAGGGAGGATAGGATTATAGCACACGACAGACACCTGCAGTTAATGAGAGACTACTCTATACTGCATCAGACTTCCAGAACAGCTGAATAAAAACGTAATTTGTTGGATGTAAGCCCTTCCTTCTTTAAATGACCCAGGAGGTAAATAAGAGATTAAAGCACATTCCTACTTGCAAGCAGAGTAAAATAGGGACCACATAGGTGCTTTCATTATTTCAGGCTCAAGTCCCTTTCTAGACCTGTTTTGGTCATTACTTGTCACCTTGTATTTGTATGCTTGACAGTTCTCCTTAGTACAGAACAGAAGCCAGCCCTGAGTATGTTTGAAATAAACAGTGAAAGATTTTCATCCAATAACCTCTAATTCAGCTGTCTTCATAGAAGCAATTACCAGAAATGAAGAGGAAATTTGTTTAGTCATTCATTCAGATATTTCCTGAAAACATTCTCTTTGACTGTCAGTGTATTAGATTTTCAAACATCTACTGAAAAAACCTCAAAACACAACAAACAAAAAACCCAAACCCTTCCTTTTTTTTGAGTAATCTAATAAAAAAATATTTTAGATTTGATGTTTTCTCTTTTTTTTCCATGGCATCAAGGCATCCCAGAACAGACTAATATAATGTTTAGGTAAATATACTGGGAAAAATGAGCAGAATGATTGGGGAAATTCTGGCCCAGAATTTTTTTTCAGAAAGAGATGTTTTGGGTATACCTGATAAGCTGCAGCTAATCTTTTCTGATTAGCAATGTCATATGAATCAGTGATTCTTTCCTAATCTGATGGCAACAAGAGAAATAGATTCTTTGTTCAAAAACTCATGATTATGAATACAGATAAGTTATCTCTAATTTTTATACTGTCCATTAATAGTACTTCATTTACAGAAAGTTTAATTGAAAGTAAGGCAAATTTAAAAGTGTGATTTTATTTTAAAGATAAAATTCTGAATTCAGAAGCTTCATCTCTTCAAACCATTTGACAGTATAGATAAAAAAGAGAAGTAATATCAACACACTGAATCTTGCAGAGGGAAAAATATCTCTCTCCTAGATAAATACAGCTATATCAAAAGTATCTATCACAAATCAAGTGAGGAACTGAATTGAGCAAATATGTTTTGAGAAGCTGCTCTTGAAAAAAGTAATTTATGAAGCATTGCCAACCATAAATATGCCTTGAGGTTTGGTTTTAATACATATTTCAGTTATCACTATGGAAACTCAGAGTAACGACTTAGCTAAAGATCTATAAATACGTGAGTAAAAACAGAAACAGATTTCCAAGCAGCAGCTGAAGGCAGAAACAAATGTATCTGTCTTTGCTTATGGCAGTAATTGCCAGAGTAGAAGTACCAAAAGGTTTCCACTGGCATTTCTAGGTTTCAGCTCCTTTTGAAAACCGTAAATTTGCAGTAACAATTCAGAAGACTTCGGCATATCTTTCAACTAAATGTTTCAATGTACAAAAAAATGTCTAGCTTAGCTGGAGAGACATACAGCCTGAAAACTAGAAAATGCTTAAAATGTTCATTTCCTACAATACAATTCAACTTATAATTGATAAAAAACTATGCTAATGCTTGAAGGAAACTAGATGGTTCTCTGCTTTAAAACTTTGTCAAATGCACGTGTAAGTATCAACTTGGAAACTTGGTTATTAAGCTGACTGAGTTGTTTATGATCAATATGTAACCTTCCTTCCCTCTGCCCAGCATTGCTTCAGAATCTGTTTTAGTTTGGGATATCAAAGGATAACATACACAACTGGTGATAAAACATTGAGCTAAACAGCTGTACTTTGATATGCACTCTGAAAGTGTCTGATATTCCTTCACTGAAAAAAAAGTATCCAAAGTAAATCAGGAATGGAGTTATAGACCTCAAATAGTATTAGACCTCATAAAAAAAAAAAACAAACAACAATATTTTGAAGACCTGTAACTCAGTTAGGTCTATGTTTAAAAAAAAAAAATTTAGGCATATTCCTTATAACAGACATTGATATACTGCTGTTTAAGATGCCTTGTGTAGTATTGATGTTTTTACAAGAAAATTCTCAAACATACATATTCAAAGATGTTGAGGCAAGAGCACTATAAAGATAAAGTTTGTAGGGAAAGGTAGCATCTTTTATTAAGACAGCTGATATAGAAGGGAAAAGCAGGTATCTTTTGGACTTGCAGACCTTTTATTAAACCCCCTGTGTGTCAAATATTTTATCTGCTTTTTTTCCAGTTGGTTGAGCAGGAGAGATTACATCTTTATTTAAAAATTGCCTCTCTTGGTTTTTTGCTATACTCTTTTAACACTGCTACTTCTAAGATAACAAAAAAAAATGTGTTCCAGTAAAATACTTTTTAAAAAAAATATTTTCTATGTTGGTCCTATAATATACAGAGAGCACCAGTCTCACTCTAGAAACTTCCAGGAGCAGCAGCTATCCCACTGCTTTCCCATCTGATTAATGCTTCAGACTGGTGCTATTAGCTCCCAACCCCTTCTGTTTCCCTGACTTAATTCTCTTCAGTCTCCAGCTTTTTCTCCCACATTATCAGTGTGAGAGCAGATATCCTGACTCTGCTGGTCATATGATTATGTTTAGATAGATTTTTTTTCTTATAAACAGATTATTGTAAGTTTGTTTCATATTCAATAAAGCTCTGATTAGAAAGTATAGAAACCTGAAATACAGTGCTGTAGTATCATAGGGCATTTTAGAATATCCTTAGCTTTTGTTTCTTCCATGACATTCTTAAAATATCTGACTCACTCAGGTCAGCCTAGAAATAAGTGAATTGAACAATTTACTTATTCAGATCTGGCAGAGCTTGAGGAGGTTTCTATTTTAGGAGCATGATGGCCTTAAATTAGAAATCACATGTCTGGCTTGAATGATCCTAAGAAATACACATATTGACATCCTGATTTTCTCATAATTTAGCTACCAGCTATACTAAGATCAGAAACTAAGAGCAGTTGAGGGCTAAGCTATTCATAGACACAAAATGAAAGATGAAATGTATGAATTTAGAAGGGGAATCTTGCCTGTGACAGTGTCTTCTGGGGAGGGCAAATTTAAGATACACAAACATGTAGCTATATACGCACAAGTTTCTTCTAAACTGTATAGTGTGTTCTTTTGCTACAACACTGCTTTTCAACAGCCTCTTCACTGAGACAGCAAAGAACTGAACTGCTTTGAAATTAAAATACAGACTAGGACTACAGAAGAGTAGTAGGGCTGAATCTAAAGGATGTCTGAATGACTAAAAGGACAATTTTTTGTTGGTAGGCATTTAAGTCTAAACCTGAAATCCAGCCACCCTAGCACTGTTCAGCAATGATTCTTGGCTCATTAGACAATCTTTCTGGTCTTGAATGGTATCGTCAGTTCTGTTTCCTGTCTAGCTGTAAGTGGTTTCAGTGCTGCAGAGAGCAGCTTTCCAGAGAGGATCTCTCTTCACAATAGAGCTGCTGAACTAAGAAAGCCCTAACTATTCCTTTCTGTGATCTGAAGATCATACCGGTATTTTACATTTTCCTTGTAGTCTCTTGTAGGTATCTACCTTGTACTTATATTCCAGAAGGCCTAATGGTTTGCCAGTACCTCTGTTGTCATTTGGTCTTTGTATTTCCTCTCTCAGCTGTTTCTCTAAGGAATGACTCAGCCTGTGACAGAATGCTGTTTTCACTGGTCATTACAAGGCAGTAGTTCCATGGTTTTTTCTGAATTTCAATGTAATAAAAATATTTTAAAGCTTTTTTTTCTTTTGCTTTTCCACATTTTACAAATGGTAACTGATCATATCTGCAGCAAAGTAAATGCCATATATATCCTGTCTGTTTTTCTGCTTCACTTGTTCTTTAAAGCACTTCTCTTCTAGATTAATGTATTCAAAACCTCATTTTAATTATTTTTATTATGCCTGGTTTCAGCTTTCTGCATTAAAAATGTGAGTGTACAGTTCATTTAAGGATTCAATACCCCTGTTAGACTGTAATTCATGTCATCTTCCCCATTTACATTCCAGCAATTCGTGGAATTTAGCTGATTTATAGAAGCATTTGGACCTGGAACTCTGCCTCTGCCACTGAATATGGTTTTGTGTAGGGACTATTTTACACACTAAAACATAACAGTTAGTAAGTAATAAACCATTTCTGTTTTGGTCAACTGCTGCTGATACTGTGTTTTGTGATTATCCAAAGGCAATTTTCCTTTTCCTTCCACTTTAAAAATATTGATTTCAATAATAAACTGTCCATCCTCAGTACTGGAGAAAACTGCTTGGACAGTCTTGGCTTGAGTCCAAATATTAGAAGTGAAAGAACTGAGACAGATACAGAGGTGGAAGTAACATTTTTAGTGTTTATATAAAAATTTCTTTTGCAGTTCTGGTGAAATGTGTTGTTAGTTCTTACCACGACAGTTTGATGAAGTGAAACTCTTTCTGGAGCAGGGCAAGACAAAATTCTCATGTGCCTCAACTGGAAACTTTTACTCTAGATTGTATTAGCACATATATCCTATTTTTGAAGAGCTGAATTGAGAGTTAAACAGTAAGAACAATATACAAATGTGTTTAGAAGACAGTTCTGGTAATGGTTTCATCTCATGACCACTTGTGACTGAATGAAATGGAGCAGTGAGTGCAAATGCAGGGCCAAAAGGCACTGGCTGAATAGTCATTCAATTCCATTGGATTCCTGCTGGATAATTTACAGTGTACTGTCTCAGGGGAGGAAGAGGCTCCCTATGACTAGGCACGTGCTTGTGCATTGGAAAGTCGTATTTACAGCTCAGAAGATATCTTTGCCTTAGAATGTTGGTCACCATTTTGTTTTCACTGCTCCAAATTACCTCTTTTTTCTGAAGAGTAAAGCTTCCAAGGATGTGCTCTATTACCTCTAACAACCTTTCCTGAACCACAGTATGGAGATGATTCCTGGCAAGCACATCAGTCAGATAGACACCATTTATAAGAACTGCAGCATAACAAATCAGAACCCACCTGTACTTGTTCTTGCCAGTCTTTAAGTGTATTATTCTCATCTCTGTGAACCTGCAGCAATCTGGAGAGTAATGCCTTGAAGTGACAGAGATAAAGCAATGGTAAAATGCAGATGCAATAAACTGAAACTTTTTGAACATGTCAGGATGTGGCTATTTATATGTACAGTGAAGCACCATGTTTTGAGAAGATCAGCTCCCTCAAAAACAATTGAAGCTTGGGTTTCTCTGAAAAGACAGAGAGTAGTCAGATTTATGAAGGCAGATTAAAGTTGCAATTTTATATACGTTGATATCATTAAAGGAAAGCTGATGACTTGAGCTGTTTGTGGCATGAAATCGCTCTGGCACATTGTGATTGCCTAACACATTGTTGAGATGAGGCAATATGCCTGGCCACCAGAATGCTTGCTAACTGTGGGTCTGACATTTGGTGATGCACTAATATGGAATAATCATTTCTTTGCTTCAATCTGTATATGCTCAGGATGAGAAGACACACCTACAACTTCAGGAGAATTCGGTGGTAGTGTTCCCAGTGCATGGGAACCTTGTTAAGGAAGATAAGATAATGTTTGATCATTTTGGTGTGCTAATCACATTTCAGTCTGCGTATACTGATGAAGCAACTTTATCTTGCATGTGCATCTTTCTATCTTTAGTCATTTTTAAACCCCTGTTTTGGGTATCATGCCAGTGCATCTGCGGTGAGGTGGATCCTATAGAGGACCTATTTTGTATCCTATGAAATGTCCTCTGCCAAATACCTCCTAACACAAATTTAAACTTATGACAGTAACTGTCAAACCAAGTTGACGATAAACTGCTACCAGTGGTTGTAGATTCCTTTGTTTAGTCCTGCAAAGCTCAGGCTGAAACTTTGAGCTTCATGCTTTTCGAGCCTTAGTTTTCTCAGACAGTGAAACAACTTTGGAAATGATTTATTTTCACACTTGAGATCTCCATGTGTCTCAGCCTCAGAATAAAACTTAGTTTTTGCCTGTCTTACAGCTTCACAGTGAGTTCTGAAGTGTTCGTCTTTACAGTGCTTTCCCCTATAAATATCCTCAGCAGAAAGCAGCCAAATAGTATTACAAGGTTATTTTCTTTCTGGTGGGAACTCTCTTCTAAAACGTGTGAAGTTTTTTATCAGATGGTAGATCATGACGTAGGTCAAGGCAAACTTTACATAGCTTCTTACCATAGTGGAGATACCAGATACCATGTCAGTACTGGTGCACCTTGCAGTGGTTTGGAGCATAGTATCAGTACTGCAAGGTTCTGCTTACCTATGAGAACTAAAACCCTACTGCTGGGAAGTTTCCTCATCATTATAGACCTCGTCTGTGTTCCTTGTGGGACATATACAACCTGAACATATTTTCTGCATAAGCACCGTACTTAGGCTTTCTGTTACATGTGGCGATGGCTCAGCCTATTTCTAGGCTGCAGCCCCGCAATGTCAATCAAACCCTGGCCATCCAGTGGGTGGATTTTCCCGCCGTGGACAGTGGGTCCGAGGATGGTTCTATGGGCGGCACTGAGGTGTAGGCCGCAGCCCACTGGGTGGCACCCTGAAGACTGTTCCTCCTTTTGGTCTGGAAAGTTCCGTTAAACTCAGTTCTCCATTGGTTCTGTGTTGTAACTCCCGCCTCCTGTATTCCCTCATTGGTTGTATCCTGGTTGTGTCCTCCCCTTTACCTGTACCCCATTGGTTCTTCCCTTGTTACCACCCCCCTTTAAAAACGGCGGCGCACTTTGTCTCGGTGCCATTTGGTCCCTGGACCCTCTGAGAATAAAGCCTCTCGGAAACCATACCAGTGGCCCTTCTCGCCTCCTTTACCCTTGGGGACGCTTCAGCCTTATATCTGGCTACCTGGCGCAAGCCTCCCAAGAGGAGTAAGCGCACCCGACCACCTGGCTCTGTGATTCTCCGCTGTGTCTCTCCTGCACTGCCTGCAGTGCGGCAAAGGACGCTTTCTTGGAGACACTGCCGCGTTGCCTCTGACCGAGGGCACGGCCAGGGACTAACACGGACAGCGTCAGTTGGCGCCGGAACAGGGACCCGTATTCGCAGGTTCCTGGAAAGCGTCCTTGCGACTGGCAAGTGCATACGCATCGGACTGCCAAGCCTCCCGTCTGGCAGTGCCTCCTGTTTTAAGGAGTGAGTGCTCCGGGAGGAAAGCCTGGACTTCACCGGTGATTTCTGTGGTGTGTGAAGTCTCGGCTTCACCCAAGGGACCCTGCCCGTGGATTTTATTTCCAGAGCCGGATCTGAGTCTGCAGTGTCCTGTGTCCCTGCCGCCCGGAAAGCCCTCTGTAGTGAGTGACAGGGGAGGTTTGCCGGTCTCTGGGGATTTTATTTTCTTTTTTCATTTTGCGGGCAGCGGGTGGAGTTTTTTGAGGCTCTTGTCATTATGGGGACCAGACTGTCCCAGCCTCAGCGAGAAGTTTACAACCAAGTTGGGGATTCCCTGAAGGGTAGAGGGTTTAAATTTTCAAAAGGGTTATTGAAAAAATTTGTTAGGTGGCTTTTCTTTTATTTCCCCCAGGTGTCTCCCGCAAATTTAAAATCCGCTTCGTTTTGGAATTCGGTCGGGGACCGGATTACAAAACCCCGTGAGTGCAGAGACACCCGCGTTGTAAAGTTTTCCCCTCTAGTTTTGGTGTTAAGAGATTTATGTGTCGCAGAGGGAAAATTAAAAGAAAAATCTATTCCTACCCCTGGTTCTCCCCAACCTTCCCGTACCCCTCGTACCCATCCCCGCTCTCCTAAACCCTCTTCCCTATCGTTGAAAAGATCGGGAGGTGTACATCGCCATGAGGCGCAGGGTAGCTGCCGTCCCCCTGACCCTCCTTGGTCTTCTCAACTACCCCGCTGGGACGGTACTGGCCATACCGCCTCGACACCTACCCAAAGTCCTTCTCCTGACCCCTTTTCCTTAACTGTTTCTCCCCAGGGCTGTTCTTGCCCTTGTTCTAAAAATGGCCGCCGGGAGTCTTTTTCTCTCCCCCTGTCACAAGATGGCGGTGACCGCGTGGCGCAGTCCGCCATCTTGTCTTCCTCGTCTTGCAACGCACTTCTCTCNTCTCCTACCCCCGTAACCCTTTCCAGTCCCCTCCCATTACCAACTTTGACACGCCCCTTGCTGGTGCCCACGCCTCTTCCTCCTCTTGTCTTCCCGCCCACCACGAGGGACCCTCCGGTTCTCACGGTCTCGCTTCTGGTTCCCACGGTCCCTGCGACCTGGAAGCTGGAACCGACGCCATCTTGGATGGGAACCAGGAACGCTCCTCTGTACCTTTTGCCGCTCCGGTTACTTACAATCAAGCTGGCCGTAATCCAACATGGAAACCTTTCAAAACACAAAACCTCCAACAACTGTGCAAAGCACAAAAGGAGTATAGACGGGATAATCCGTACTTTCGGAACCTGTTAAAAGCGATGTTATCTACAGCGGTCTTAGTGCCGCATGATTTAATAAACATTTTCTCCTGCTTACTTTCCCCATCCGAGTACTCCATGTGGGAATCGCAATGGAGGAAGCAACTAGAAGAAATGCTTCCCATACTCCTAAATAATCCAGCTAATGAGGCTGCAGNTAATCCGGCTAATGAGGCTGCAGGGGTTTCCATGGACCACC
>WEIT01008908.1:0-36041 GCA_013389985.1 Dryoscopus gambensis
TTTCCAACCTCAGTGACTCTGTGGTTTCTGCAAAGACACTCCATTACTGAGCTTCTCCCATACTAAAAAAGCCTCCTAAGGTGTCAAACGTCCCTTTTACAGCCACAGTCCCTGAGCAGCCTCCACAATGCACCTGAAATCAGCTGCCCAGTTTGTGTGGCCCAGGCTGATAACATGAGGGCACCACAAGCCCTGATGGTACCAATGACATCCATCACTCACCTGGACACCTCAGAGCATTTTAACAAAGCAGCTGCAGAATCCAAAGGCCTCTGTTTCAAGTTTAGATTCAACTCATTGCTGAGTCTCTTCCTGTGCTGCCTTATCCCCTCTCCTGTTCCCACCACACTGGGCACTTCTCCATAAGCATGATCGTGTCCCACTTTTCATGCTGGGAAATTCAAACCCCAACATCCCATTTTTGCTGTGCTTTCTCCAGCCTCAGTGTTCCTCTGAGCAGTGCCTGACAGCCCTCACCTGTGCCCAGTTCTACAGGACCATCTCTGTGCTTTCTAGGAAAATCCAAACATTTATTCCACTTGAGAACAGCATAACGAAGCCAAGAACTACCAGCTGTGCTGCTCTCTTGCCATCTCATAACTCCTGGAGGAGGAACTCTTGGGGATGCAGGCACTTAATGCTTCCACATCACTTTTTTCTGCTTCACTTGATCTTGCCTGAAATTTTCCAGCCTCCCTGTCCTGGTTCTCCTCTGCCAAGGTCAACAATGAGCCACCCAAACATCCCCAGCAGCAGGAGCCAAGCTACCTGCACCAGCCATGAGAAACCTCCAAATATTTCCTGGCATGACTGTGAGGGAGTGGAGACGGTGATGTTTAATTACCTTTGAGGATTTCCACACTGACACTCAGGAAACAGCTACCAGGAGTAGTGACACCCAGTGTAGCTACTCTGCTGCTCCTGGCTGTCCCTCTGCCCTCGCTGTGTGTGAGCTGCCCCAAACCTGCCCTTCCAGTTCCCAGAGTGCTCCTCACTTCCCACCACTCTCACAGGCACAGTTTGCTCCTGTACACAGCGGGTGTTTCAGGACACCACAGGCTCCTGTTTAATGTCACAACCCTCCTGGCACAGCTGATGTGAGAGCTGGGGGGACACAGGACACCCAAGGCCCTGGGTCAGCGTCCCCCCTCTGCCAGGCCGGGGCACAGCTGAGTTCTGGGGATCCTTTGGGTCACCACGAGCGCTCGGTTTGGGATCTGTCACTCACCTCGTCGATGTTCCTGAGCCACTTGCTGATGTTCTCGAAGCTCTTGGCGTTGGTGATGTCGTACACCAGCATGATGCCCATGGCCCCCCGGTAGTAGGAGGTGGTGATGGTGTGGAACCGCTCCTGCCCCGCCGTGTCCCTGTGGGAAGCGCCAGGGCCCCGTCAGAGAGCGGCTCCCAGGGAACCGGCGGGGTGGGGCCCCCAGGCGCCCGCGTGTGCTCCCTGCGCCTCTCCCAAGGGGCGCAGGAGCTTCTCCAGGAGCCTGGAGCCAGCTGTCCCCTCACCACCACCCCCACGTGGCCCACCGGGCCCCTTTCCGTGCCAGCAGCCACAGAGACAATCGCTCAACATTCGCTGGAACTCAGACCTAACACTGAGAGGAATTTTGTTCTCAATTTTATAAAGCTTTGCCTTGATCTTACAAACGTATATTCCTGAGATTTCTTATCAAAGTCCATGGAATATCAACTGAGCTGTGCCGTGCTGTTAAATGTTGGTGAATTTAAGCCATATGCTGAAAACTGATCTCAAAACATCAGTGACAGGCTGGATTTTCCCATCTCCTTCTGGGATCTTTGGTGGGATGGCTGAGATGTGGTTAAACAAACCTGCATGGCCGTAAGGTGGGAATTAGCTGTGTATTGAGAATTAACTGAGAATTAATTTGAGAATCATAAATGAAGAATTAACTGCACATTCTGCAAAGTCTTTCAGAGGCCACAAACTCAAGAGACTGCAGGTTTACAGATGGTTTTCAGTGACACTGTTCATGTAAGAAGGACATAGAGCTCTTGGAGGCCATGGAGATGCTCTGAGAGCTAGAACCCCTCTGCTCTGCAGCCAGGCTGGGAGAGCTGGGGGTGCTCACCTGGAAAAGAGAAGGATCCAAGGAGAGCTCAGAGCCCCTTCCAGTGCCTGAAGGGGCTCCAGGAGAGCTGGAGAGGGACTGGGGACAAGGGCTGGAGGGACAGGACACAGGGAATGGCTTCCCACTGCCCCACGGCAGGGCTGGATGGGATATTGGGAAGGAATTGTTCCCTGGGAGGCTGTGGCTGCCCCTGGATCCCTGGCAGTGCCCAAGGCCAGGCTGGACATTGGGGCTTGGAGCACCCTGGGACAGTGGGAGGTGTCCCTGTCCCATGGCAGGGGGTGGCACTGGATGGGCTTTAAGGTCCCTTCCAACCCAAACCATTCTGGGATTCAGTGATTCTGTGACAAGGGAGAATCAAAGGTGTCTCCAAATTTAAACAAGTCTACACCAAGGTTACACACTCCACAACCCCGTCCAGAAAGGCCCAGTGTCCCCCTGAGCTCCTGGCTCACAATCCAGTACCCTCAGACAGGGGATGGAGTTTAACTCACTTCCCTCCCAGGCCCTCCGGAGGTCCCAGCAAAGCCTTGGCAGGGCCTGGCCGCCCCCGGGCACCGAGCGCGGTGAAATCCCGGCTGCCCCCAGCACCGCCACCCACAGCAGAACCAACACTGGCCACAGCTGCCAACTCAACCGATTTACACCTCTGACTTCTGGCCAAGGATCAGTTGGAAATGGGGAGTAAACGAAAGCCTCGAGATTCGAGGATGCCAAGGAGGAAGAGCTCCTGAGCAGCAGGGGAAAAGCTCTGTGAATTTCCTTCTCCAGAGTGCGGCCGGCTCCATTCGGCTCAGCCCCGAGCGCTGCGCCGGCACCCTCAGCAGCTGATCTGCATCTGCCCCTGGGGCTGCTGACACCAGGACGAGGGCGAGGAGCAGAGGAGGAGGAACCAGGCAGGTCCCAGACCCTCTGCTAGGGATGCCCTGCCAGGCCTGGATCACTGGCTGTGGCCTCGGGAGGTAACTGAGTCCATCCCCAGCTCCAGAAACCATCCAGGGATCCCCACCCTGCTCCTGAAAATGCCAAATGTGCTGCTGGGGACCTCCCCCAGCACTCACTGGCCAAGGGCTCAGGTACAGCCCCAGCTCCCACTGCCTCTGCACTCCTCCCGTTTGCCCACGTCTCAGAAAAACCCAGGGCACTCCAGCTGGAGCCTCGCCAGCCCCACACTGGGATATTTCCAGGCATTCCTGTTCACTGATCCCACTCCCTGGCTTCATGATGAGCAGACTGCTCCGACACTCGAGGACTGATGTCCCACGCTGAGCTCCAGGACTTGGCATTTGGCTGCACTGAATTTCACAGGACTTTTTCCAGTGACACTTCTCCAGTCTGCTGAGAGCAGCTGGAATTATAACCTGCTCCTCAATAGGATTTAAACTTTACAGCTTCACCTTTTCTGGTTTATCTTCAACACAAGACCTGCAGCCTATCCCCTGATCCCAGCTGTTAACACCTCCCTGAGGGTGGGGAAGCCCTGGCACAGGGTACCCAGAGAAGCTGTGGCTGCCCCTGGATCCCTGGCAGTGCCCCAGGCCAGGCTGGATGGGGCTGGGAGCCACCTGGGCTAGTGGGAGGTGTCCCTGCCCATGGGATGGGATGGGAATGGGGTGGGATTTAAGGTTCCTTCCCACCCAAACCATTCTGGGATTCTATGAAGTAATTTGGGGGAGTCTAATCCTTTAATTGACGGTTTTCCCAGCATGTCCCAGAGAGAGAGAGAGGGATCCTTTCATTCACTCAGGACAAACTCCTGCAAAATATCTCCACGGATCTCCACTCACACCCTCATTATTTTCTCTCTCCCTGAGCTCTGTACCCACTTGCCAGCACCTTCCCCCAGGTTACTCCTCCCACCTGCTCCTACCCAGCAGGACAGTGCTGGAAAAGCCTTACCAACCCCACAGACATTTGGGATCTGTGATTCCTCCCTCCTGCCACGGCCGGCAGCTGTCACAGGAACAATTCTGAGTGGTTTTACACAACTTGGCGTTGGCAACACGGAGCTGCTACTCACTGCTTGTCACATCCTACAACTGACTCGCCTGGTTAACTCCTCCACTGTTTTTTCTGGCAGCTGGAGCTCAGCTAATGGAAGAGAAGAAAGCTGGGGAGGGAAGAAGCAAAGAACCTGGAGCGTTTCCCCTTTTTTTTTTTTTTAAATAAATACTACAGCTGCCCTTTTCCCTTGTTAATGGATTCCCCATTCATTATTCAGAGATAACTCTTAATGGATGGGAGATTAGAGCTGGCTGAGGCAAGCAGAGGAAATGAGTTATGGTTCTCCGAGTGCCCACGAGTGCCGGATCCACCCTGGGCAAACGGCAGGAGACAGTGGGAGCGCGCAGGTCCTGTTTGCTGCCCGGGCTCCCTGTTCCTTTGTTCCAACCCCTGGGATATGGGAGCGGGCTCTGGAGCTCTGGGTGTAGGCACAAACGTGTGGAAGCTGGCTCGCTGTCCCAGCTCACATTAATGCGGGCAAGGGTTGTTGAAACAGCCAAGGAAAACGAAGCACGGGAGGAAAGGGAGAGCTCGGATGTTCAGCTTTGTGAAGACAAAGGAGGTTGTCCTTGGAGAGTGGGGAAAGGAGATGCTCAAGGAAAGTGAAAAATCGATTTGAATTATTCTCGTGCCAACATTAAAATATGCATAAGCTGTATCATATTAGAGGTTTAACCCAGAGAGAAAGGAATTTCTGGGACAGCTTTCCGGCTGACCTGGCAGAGACTAAAGAAACCTTGAAATGTATTATGATTTATTGATGAAGGATTTACACGGCTGCAGCAAGAAGAGATTAGATCTCATGATTTGCGAGCATCCTCCCCGTCCACGTGGCTCAAAATGAAGGCCTTCAACATACTGAAGCAAGTGATTCCCAGCAAAATAATCCCTAGAATTTTATGACTGTCCCACTGTTTCTTGTTACATCTGCAGAGCTGTGCAGCCCAGGGCTGCACTGGAGAGACTGGGGAACACCAGGAGCTGCAGCGACCGGGCCGAGGACTTCCCTTCCCAAAGGGAGAAGCGCCCCTGTCCCGCCCACGGCTCAGCACTCCTGGCTGGGACAGAGCCGGGCCCAGGGAGAGCTGGGGATGGAGCACACCCATCTCACACCCAGCTGGGAACGGGCGCCAGCGGGCTCAGGGCTGGCTCAGGCCTGCTCAGCACCTCCATGGAGGATCTGGACACGGGCACTGAGGGTATCCTCAGTCAGCTCACGGACTGTGAGGAGGTGCTGCAGGGCTCTGCAGAGGGATCTGGACAGGCTGGATCCATGGGAAGGGTGCTCAGGCAGGGGCTGCCCAGGGAGGTTTGGAGTCCCCGTCCCTGGAGGTGTCCAAGGAAGGGCTGGAGGTGGCACTGAGTGCCCTGGGCTGGGGACAAGGTGGGGATGGGGCACAGGTTGGACTCCATGGGCTGGGAGGGCTTTTCCCACCTCAGTGATCCTGGCACTCTGTGCTCTGTAAGGTACTTCATGACTGGCAAATTTCAGCTTTTCTGAATAATACTCAGCCAGGAAAAAAAAAAAATCCATAATGAGAGAATCATCCGGTTGTTTTACAGGACTGACATGCCAGAGGAACATCTTCCACCTCGAGTCTCAAAAGCCCTCAGCAAACAGAATTAACTTCTAGACATTCCTGGGGTAATTGCAAAATTAATGAGGCTGATGGCACCCGGGGAGAGGAGCTGTGTGCAGCTCTGGCTGGTCACCACCACGCTCTTTAAATGCCACAACCTGCACATCACAGGGAATTTCCACACCTGGAATGGCTCGGGACAGCTACACCACACTGCTGCCACCTGCACGGTCCTTCCAGGACAGGGGATTATTTGTGACACGAGCTCATTGCTGAATGAACCAAGATCCTGAGGACGCTTCTCTGCCCATGTAAATGTGTTGCCAGCAGAGATGCACTGCGAGAAGAATGTTATTTTATAGTCCTCCACACAGTGGGGAGCTGCACACTAAAAACACAACGCTGTTCTTAAATTTGGAATCAGTCAGGAAGACTGTAGGAGAACAGGCTGACACACAAATGTCATTAAAGACAGGAGAGTTGGAGGAGCAGCTAAGTAGGAAAAAAAGAAAAAATTAGATTTTTAGCTGACAGTAACGTTCCTGAGCCTGTGCTTTGCCTGGGTGACAAACCCAGCTCCGCTTTTGGTGCCTCCTGACAAGCACCTCAGAGCTGCACCTGGGCAGGCCAGGGTTGTCCAGCTTCCATTTCCCAGTGGTGAAGGAATTCTGGAACCAGAGATCACCTCTGGGGATTTAAGAGTCCAAACCAGACTGCTCTTTTCTGAAATCCCTTGTGAACCCATCCACGGCCACCTGCAGCTACCATTACATCCCATGAGGAGTTTTGCAGCTAAACTTCATCTCCTGGTGTTTTCCACGTGCCACTTTCCAGCCTCAGGCCGGAACTGATGCCCTGATGTTGGAAAAGGCAATGAGTTCTATCAGACCCTCCCCATCTGTTCAGGATACCCAGGGTTTTAAAGATGTGCTCTACATCCTGAAGAACCCTCACCTTTCCAGCTGTTCCTCCTCAGACAGTCCCTTTCTCCCCGGGCAGTGCAGATCAAACCTGTGTTCTGTGGGACTGGCACACTCACTTCCTGCCCGGACCATCGGGGAAATCCCATTTCATTTCTCAGTGGCCACATTCCGTTAATGAGTTCTGGGAACTCGAGGATGCCAGAGCCTTTTGGTTTCCATTTCAAAGCAACTCTACCTGAGTTCCTGAATGTGTGATACCACACTCAATTTTTAGCTCTATTACCCTGTTCCTCTGAAGTCCCAGAAGTGGCCCCCAAAGCCAGCACCATCTTTTCCTGGATCTCTCACTCTGGTCCCTCATTCTTTCTCTGTACCATGACAGTATTGATATTCCTGCAGACATTCAGCACTGTAAACCCCTCCAGGTCCCACCCTCTGTAAGTGTTTCCACTCCCAAATGTGTATTAATTCCTTTCTCCCAGATCCTGGACTAGGCCCACCATGGGTGACAGTCCCAGCAGCAATGCTCCCACAGAGGAGCTGGACAATAACCCAGCCAAGGAGACCCTCAGTTCCTGGATGTTCTTCCACCCAGAGTCTGACACCCAGGGGTTCTCCTGATGGATCTGCCCCGGACAAGCTCATTCCTTTGGAAGGCCAGCCCCAGGGCCGTGTCCCACCCTGCTCCTCGCAGGCAGATTTACCCTGGGAGCAGCAGGAGAACGCTGCAATCCCAGCCTGATCCTCGCAGGCACATTTACCCTGGGAGCAGCAGGAGAAGGCTCCAATCCCAGCCTGATCCTCGCAGGCACATCTACACTGGGAGCAGCAGGAGAAGGCTCCAATCCCACCCTGCTCCTCGCAGGCACATCTACACTGGGAGCAGCAGGAGAAGGCTCCAATCCCAGCCTGATCCTCGCAGGCACATTTACCCTGGGAGCAGCAGGAGAACGCTCCAATCCCAGCCTGATCCTCGCAGGCACATTTACACTGGGAGCAGCAGGAAAACGCTCCAATCCCAGCCTGATCCTTGCAGAGCAGCACCCCCAGCTTTAAAGCTGCCGAGTATCGAGTTGCTTCTCACCTCAGGCAGGGTTTAATTCAGCCTGACCTCTGTGCTCTTGCTGTACTCCTAAATATAAATTTCAGAGGTCAGGGCACGGCTGTGAGACTGTCACGAGGGTGCTTTTTCCATACCCAGGAAGAGGTGAGGAGCTGTCCTGCTCTGTGGGGTGGTGTGGTTGTCACACCTGAAGGACGGGGCTGTCCAGAGGGACTTGGACAAGCTCCAGAAGTGGCCCATGGGAATCTCATGAGCTTTAATAAGACCAGATTCATACTCTGGAGCAAGGAAAGATCCCAGAGCAGCCTCAGGTTTACGTGGGGAACGTTCCCTTAAATCCATTCCCTGCTCACTCAGCTGCTGCCTTGGATTGTTCTGGGAATCTTACACAGCTCCTGCAAGTGTGGGGTGAGTTCAAAGGCAGGAAGCAGTGGGAAAATAGAGATGCACTGCACAAAATACCTGCACAAGACACCGAGCCACTGCTGGGCAAAACTCCTGCTACAGGAAAAGCTGGAAACACAATGCTGAGATTTTATATATTTGATTTTTTTTTTTTCTGTAGGAGCTTCATTTTCTGCTTTCCAAGTTTCATTTCAAATGTGCAATTTGAACCTGGCAGGAACAAGCAGCAGATTCAGGCCACAACTTCCCAATTTTGTGACATTTAAAAGTTGCCATTGTATAAATCTCAGCTCACCCAACTCCACTTCCCTAAGGCACTAAACCTCACTAATCTGCATAGCTTCATTACAGCTTGGTCTTTGTATCTGCATTAAACATCCACATTTTCCCATATTTTCTGGATTTACATTTCATGATGATTTTAAGTTTAATCATGGAGTCATGGAATGGTTTGGGTTGGAAAGGACCTTAAAGCTCAACCTGTTCCACCCCTGCCATAGGCAGGGACATCTTCCACTGTCCCAGGGTGCTTCAAGCTCCATCCAGCCTGGCCTTGGGCACTGCCAGGGATCCAGGGGCAGCCACAGCTGCTCTGGGCACCCTGTGCCAGGGCCTGCCCACCCTCCCAGGGAACAATTCCTGCCCAATATCCCATCCAGCCCTGCCCTCTGTCAGCTCTAACACCTCCTCAGGGTGCTGGTGACAGGAGGACTCCAGCTGCAGAGGTTAGGAAGGATAATGGCTCACGGTTACCCAGGAGTGACCAGTGCCCCTCCCAGCAGGAATTCCCCACCTGCACCTGCAGACCCCAACGTTGTGAACCCGCAAGGATTGCCAGGAGTGGGACAAAAAGGACAAATCCCAGCTCTGAGCTCTCAGTGAAGCTGCAGAATGCAGATGGTGAGCAGGGAGCCCAGCCAGACCCACAGGCCAGGGAAAGCCAGCGGCTCCCCTGAGCTGACCTGGTGGAAAGCCTCTGGTTAAATGCACAGAAGCTCAAAGGAAGGAGCTGAGGCTTTGCCTCTTGTCAGACATTCCCACAGAGCAGCCGTGTTCCAGCCAGCTGAGAACCTCTCCGCAGCTGAGCATGGAAAATTCCAGCCCAAGTGCAGCCCTGGATTGCATTTTCTTGCTGACACAAAGCAAGGCTACGAGTCAATTTATAGTCACAGGCTGGAGGCAACTCCTAATTTAAAAATTCCAGTTTTAAACCACTTCCCACTAAATCACGGCCTGTGAGGATCTCTCCTGCCCAGCAGGAGGTTTGCCAGCAGCCTGTCCGAGGGAGCAGCCTGTCCCAGTGGTTACAAACACTGCTACTGCTCCAGACACACACGTGGAGTGTTACCACTGTGCAAACACAGAACACAGCTGCAAACCTGGATCCCTGAACAGAACTCAGGCAGAGCAAACTCTCCCCAGGAACACCTGCTGCTGAAGGAAGGTGTGTGCTACTCACCAGATCTGTAGCTTGATCTTCTTTCCTTGTAATTCAACAGTTTTAATCTTGAAGTCTATCCCTAAAATAAACAAACACATAAATAAGTAATTAGTGTTTATTTATCAAAAAAAAAAAAAAAAATCGATTCCACATCAACTCTGAATGGCTGAGACACAACAGCAGCTTTTTTCTCCATTCACTGAACTGCCAGGCAAACCAGGGATGTGCAGGGACACTGGAATGGGACAGGAGCTGGGACACCAGCACAGCCTCGGGGGTCTGCACTGGCACCTTCACCGGGAGCACCCTGCGCAGGAGGGACCCACAAGGATCACCCAGCCCAGCCCCTGGCCCTGCACAGATGCCCCAACAATCCCCCCCTGTGCCTGAGAGCAGTGTCCAAATGCTCCTGGAGCTCTGGCAGCCTCGGGGCCGTGCCCATTCCCTGGGGAGCTGTTCCAGGGAGCCGTGGGCTGCCCTGCCCCACCTCTCCCCAGCACACACAGGGTCTGCAGACACTCTGAGCTTCCACAGGGATGCAGAAGGGTTCAAGGCACACGCAGCTTTAACCAGCATGGAAAGGTGAATTATCAGCTCAGTCTTCTCTTCCAGATCCACCCCTGCTTCAGCTTTGGATATGGGACAGCCAAAGCCAGGCCTCGGCAGAAGCGTCACCAGGACTGAGAACTCAGCCAAGCACAGATCCTCCCCACAGACCATGAAAAAGGTTTTTACTTTCAATACCAACTAATACACAAAGTCCCCAAGTGCCACATCCACAGGGCTGTTAAATCCCTCCAGGGATGGGGACTCCAAACCTCCCTGGGCAGCCCCTGCCAAGGCCTGACCACCCTTTCCATGAGGAAATTCCTGCTGGTGTCCAACCTGAGCCTGCCCTGGCCCAGCCTGAGGCCGTTTCCCCTTGTCCTGTCCCTGTTCCCTGCGAGCAGAGCCCGACCCCCCCGGCTGCCCCCTCCTGTCAGGGACTTGTGCAGAGCCACAAGGGCCCCCCTGAGCCTCCTTTGCTCCAGGCTGAGCCCCTTTCCCAGCTCCCTCAGCCGCTCCTGGGGCTGCAGCCCCTTCCCAGCTCCGTTCCCTGCCCTGGACACGCTGCAGCCCCTCCAGGGCTCTCCTGTCAGGAGGGGCCCATAAGTGCCCCAGGATTCAACCTTCTCTTCCCAAAGCTGCCTACAAGAATTACCAGCAGAGGCTACACCAGAGCAGCAGGAACACTCCAAACCAGCCTCTCACACTGCCCTGACACTGATTAGACACCACCATTCTGACTTTCAATTCCAATCAGAGAACACCACTGATCACTCCTCACGCTTTCCAAAAACCTGTTTATATTTAGACTTTTTAAAAGGCAGCAGCTGCAAGGCCAAACTTCCCTCCCAAATCTACAAGGTCATTTTATACCAAGAAAGATTACACAGAATTTATGAAGCGCACTATTACATAAGAAGTTTGCACGAGAGCTCTGCTTTGAGCCCCTTTTAGCCAACACGCAGCACACGGAACTTTGATGGGCTGAGAGCTGGACACCCCCCAGCCCAGAAACCCCCAGCCCTGGGCTGGGCACTGGAGGGGCATCCCTGGAGGTGTCCCAGGAAGGGCTGGAGGTGGCACTCAGTGCTCTGGGCTGGGGACAAGGTGGGGATGGGGCACAGCTTGGGCTCGATGATCCTGGAGGGCTTTTCCGACCAGAAGAATTCTGGGATTCTGGGATTTAAAGCCCTGCAGTGACTTGAGGCCGAGGCTGTGCATTAATGCCCTGGTGGCAGCCCGAGAGCTCCCGCCCAGCCCAGGTCAGGGCTCCTCTGCTCTGAGCCAGCCCCAGCACTGCTGCATCCCTCACAGTAAGTTGCACTTCTGAATCAATGTATTACCTATCACACAAACGTGACTGGAAACACAAACCTGCTGGATGATTGATTGCCAAGATACAAACCTGCCCCAAATCCACCCAGCCCTGGAGTTTTTCAGCATTCCAGGGAGTTGTTTGCTGCCATGTTGTGTCCCCAGCAACACAACCAAACAAATGAACACCAAATACGAGAAACAAAATATTTTATATGGTGACAGTCACGTCTGGGCTGTGCCCAGCTGCAGCAGGATGTTTGAGAGCCACTTTCTATGCGTTAAGATAAAGTAAATGATTAACCCAGCCAAGGAAGTTAACTCTTCTCTGCACTGTGAGGGATTTAGCCAACTCCACTACTTGGGGATAAAATAAATCTCTAATCCCACGTTATAGTGAGCTCACATTCCAGTACGATGCTGAGGCTCAGCCTTCAGAACAGGAGGGCTGTTACACACAGCAATGTATTTCCCTGGAAATACTTCCAAAGGAGTTTCAACAGACTGGGAACAGGAGGCTCGTGCGTGGCTGTGGTGCCCGTTGAGACCGAGGCTGCCGACAATAAAAGGCAGAAACACAAAGGCTTCCCAGAAAACAGGGTACAGATACGGGGAGGTTTCCAGGAAAATTCGGTTCAGGAAAGAGCTGAAGAGGGAAACGCGTATAAAACCTGACTGGCTGAAGAGCAGACATCTCGTCATCACAGGGGGATAATGACAGAGCTCATGAATTAAAGATGAGCATGAAATTACTCCCTCATTACGTGTCGATATTTATCACCTTCAGTAGGGCAAGCTGGAATTCACGGGAAAGCCTGGAAGAATTACAGGCTTACAAAAACCTCGTAAATTCCGTATGTTCCAATGAAGACACGGAAATGTTCACCATCCTTCAGCACAGCTCACACCAACAGGCACATCCACACAGGTCCCAGCTCACTTCTGCACCTCCTTCCAATTCCCAGTGTTCCAGCTGCTGCTTAGAGCAGCCTGGGGCTGCTGGTGGGTGAGAGGCTGGACATGAGAGCCCAAAACCTCCCATGGCCATCAGGGCTGATCCCCCAGCCTGGGCAGCAGGGATGGGGGGATTCTGACCCTCTGCCCTCGTGCTCAGGTGAGACGCCACCTGCAGAGCTGCCCCAGCCCTGGGGCCAACAGCAGAAGGACGTGGAGCTGCTGGAGAGAGGCCAGAGGAGGCCCCAGAGCTGCTCCAGGGCTGGAGCCCCTCTGCTCTGGGGCCAGGCTGGGAGAGCTGGGGGTGCTCACCTGGAGAAGAGAAGGATCCAGGGAGAGCTCAGAGCCCCTTCCAGGGCCCAAAGGGGCTCCAGGAGAGCTGGAGAGGGACTGGGGACAAGGGCTGGAGGGACAGGACACAGGGAATGGCTTCCCACTGCCCCAGGGCAGGGCTGGATGGGATATTGGGAAGGAATTGTTCCCTGGGAGGGTGGGCAGGCCCTGGCACAGGGTGCCCAGAGCAGCTGTGGCTGCCCCTGGATCCCTGGCAGTGCCCAAGGCCAGGCTGGACGGGGCTTGGAGCAGCCTGGGACAGTGGGAGGTGTCCCTGCCCATGGCAGGGGTGGCCCTGGATGGGCTCTGAGGTCCTTTCCCACCCAACCCAGTCTGGGATTCAGTGATTCCATGGGCCCCAGTGCGACAAACCTGAACTGAGCTTTAGAAAGGACAGAAGAGTTTCTGGGGTTTCGGGGTTCCTGGCCTGGGGGCACCGAGGCCCTCAGGAGCCCCGGCAGTCGATCCCAGGGGCAGAGCAAGCACTGCCCTCACACCAGCGCCGAGTCTGCTCTGCCCAGCCACGGCAAACACGGCCCAGGAGCAGCTCCAGGGGCTGCCAGGTCACACTGGACACTGAAGCCAGGCCCCTCCATCCCAGATCCACAGGGAATACTGCCCACAACTCCACTTGTACCTGCTCAGGTTTAAACCCTCAGTGTCCCGGTGGATACAGAACTATTGGCTCGGGGGATTTGTGTTTCCAGCTCTCTCAGATGTAAGATGTTAATGAAGAGCCAGGACCTGCATCAGCAGAACAGTTTTAAATCCATAATCACTTCCATACGACTTTACACCTTCCCAAGCCCCTGCCAAGGGCCTGCCAGGATCCCTCCTCTGCCACTAAATCACAAAGTGACTGTTCTTGACAAGTGACAGACCCACGGCCACCAGTACGAGAGGGAGGGAGAAAAAGTTATTTTCCAGTCCATTGCAGAGCTACAAATGATGAGCTGGCCCTTTTCACACAGCCGAATTTTGTTTGCATTCCTTCCAAACAAAGCCCCCATTGAGCACGGGGAGGACGCTGGGCGGGAGGAAGCGGAATGTAGGGCAGGAGGAGGGCACGGCTGGGGGCTGGAGCCTGACAGGCATCCCGCAGGCACATCCCACCCTGCAGGCACATCCCACCCTGCAGGGATATCCCACCCAGCACAGGCCAAGAGCAGCAGAGAAACAACTGCATTTTGTCCGTAATTCATTAATAATTGCTGTGCACACACTGCAGCAGCACCACGCGTGCTCGGCTCGGGGAAGGAAAGCAAATGTGCACAAACTCAGCCCCGGGTTCATCAGGGCAAAGGAGCTGGGAAGGGGCTGGAGCCCCAGGAGGGGCTGAGGGAGCTGGGAAAGGGGCTCAGCCTGGAGCAAAGGAGGCTCAGGGGGGCCCTTGTGGCTCTGCACAAGTCCCTGACAGGAGGGGGCAGCCGGGGGGGTCGGGCTGTGCTCGCAGGGAACAGGGACAGGACAAGGGGAAACGGCCTCAGGCTGGGCCAGGGCAGGCTCAGGTTGGATATTGGGAACAATTCCTTCATGGAAGGGGCTGTCCAGCCCTGGCACAGCTGCCCAGGGCAGTGGTGGAGTATCCATCCCTGGAGGGATTTAAAAGTCCGGTGGATGTGGCACCTGGGGACACGGGGCAGTGAGGCCGTGGCAGCTGGGGATGGTCAGACCTGATGGTCTGAGAGGGCTTTTCCAGCCTCGATGACTGTAACTCACATCTCGTGGGTTCAAGCTGCCCAGCTCTGTGCCACAGGCTCTGACAACAGGCAGGACTGTTAAGTGTGTACTCAAAGAACAGCTCTCTAGCCCTGAGTTCCCGTGGCAGAACTCGGGGCACACTCCCATCCCCTGGGGAGCACCAGGAGGAGTCTGGATGGCCCCAGCTGTGCCCCTCCCAGGGCTGTGTCACCCCAAGGAAGGTGAGGTCCTCAGCCAGAGCCACAGCACCTTCTCCAAGAGTCTCACCCGACTATAAAATCATGGAATGGTTTGGGCTGGGACTCTAAAGCCCATCCAGTCCCACTGGACGGGACAGGGACACCTTCCACTATCCCAGGGTGCTCCAAGCCCCATCCAATCTGGCCTTGGACACTTCCAGGGACGGGGATTATTGCTGGATTATCTAACCTGTAAATCTGTCAACTGTAAATGAAGTCACTGTACCACCAAAACAAGAGTTCAGTTTTTGTCTGGGTTTTATTTTTTAATCAGATGAGGAGTCAAGGTTTAACCTGGCAGGTGTGTATGTTTGTGTAACCCATGTGTTCTTCCACAGGTGTCCACAGAGCTGGAATCCAGCACTGCCAGTGTCCCAGAGAGCCCCTGGCCTGGGGCTTGCTATTGCCCCTCCAAAATAAACTCTCCTGTCTGAGCTTGTGCTCCCAAAACCTCTCACACCAAGGGAAATCGTTGTCCCAACAAAGTCCCAGCGCCCAGCACTGGGGACACCACCTGGAAAAACCAACACTGAGACCTTGTTCTGTGCTGACGGCTGAAGGAGGGAGAAAACAGTTCCTAGAAAACCTCTGGAAAGCAGTGTTGGCCCTTAAAATGTAGAGTGTGGTTTGGGATGGTGCTCATCCACACCGCGCAGGTCTGAATCCCTCGCAGAAGAAATGTTTTGAAAGACTTAAGTAGTAACTGAGATCATTAAGAGCTTAATTAAAAGCAGAACCCTCAGCTCTGGCCTGATGCGCTTGTGCTGGGCTTTCCTTGGAAAGAGAAAGTGGATTTACTGCTGAAGCTTTCTTACGAAATAATTAATAATTATCTTAACTGATAACCAAGGTTAACGGCTGCCTGCTCTCAGTTAATGACACTCTGAAGCATTAAAGCTCCTTCGCAAGAGCTGCATTGTCTTGAGAGAGTTGAGAGTTCTGGACTTGATTTATTTGCAAAGTTCGTTACTGGGAGGGCTTGGAGGACTAAGGAGGAATTTCTGCCTGGAAAGGGTGGTCAGGCCTTGGAAGGAGCTGCCCACGGTGGAGTGCCCATCCCTGGAGGTGTCCAAGGGAGGCCTGGAGGTGGCACTGAGTGCTCTGGGCTGGCGACAAGGTGGGCATCGGGCACAGCTTGGACTCGATGGCCTTGGGGGGTCTTTTCCAAACCCAGGGATCCTGGGATTCTGCACCAGGCTTAATACATCTCTCTCGAGACTCAGGGGACCTCAGGATGAAATAGCTGTGTTTGGAAAGACCAGACAAAGCTTTCCACCCCCAAGTTAATTTGGCAATTTTAAAAGCTCCCAGGCTTNAAAACCAACACTGAGACCTTGTTCTGTGCTGACGGCTGAAGGAGGGAGAAAACAGTTCCTAGAAAACCTCTGGAAAGCAGTGTTGGCCCTTAAAATGTAGAGTGTGGTTTGGGATGGTGCTCATCCACACCGCGCAGGTCTGAATCCCTCGCAGAAGAAATGTTTTGAAAGACTTAAGTAGTAACTGAGATCATTAAGAGCTTAATTAAAAGCAGAACCCTCAGCTCTGGCCTGATGCGCTTGTGCTGGGCTTTCCTTGGAAAGAGAAAGTGGATTTACTGCTGAAGCTTTCTTACGAAATAATTAATAATTATCTTAACTGATAACCAAGGTTAACGGCTGCCTGCTCTCAGTTAATGACACTCTGAAGCATTAAAGCTCCTTCGCAAGAGCTGCATTGTCTTGAGAGAGTTGAGAGTTCTGGACTTGATTTATTTGCAAAGTTCGTTACTGGGAGGGCTTGGAGGACTAAGGAGGAATTTCTGCCTGGAAAGGGTGGTCAGGCCTTGGAAGGAGCTGCCCACGGTGGAGTGCCCATCCCTGGAGGTGTCCAAGGGAGGCCTGGAGGTGGCACTCAGAGCTCTGGGCTGGGGACAAGGTGGGCATTGGGCACAGCTTGGACTCGATGGCCTTGGGGGTCTTTTCCAGCCCCAGGGATCCTGGGATTCTGCACCAAGGTTAATACGTCTCTCTCGAGACTCAGGGGACCTCAGGATGAAATAGCTGTGTTTGGAAAGACCAGACAAAGCTTTCCACCCCCAAGTTAATTTGGCAATTTTAAAAGCTCCCAGGCTTAATTATTACTGCATTTTCCTGCTCTTGTCAGTTCTCCTTTACTGCATTTTTGTTATTTAAATAAAGGCATTCTGGGGCTGTTTCCTGAGCCCGTGTAAGCACACCCAGAGGATCCCAGCTCCACACTGACTCCAGGTGTGGCACAGCCCGTGCTCCTGGGATTGCTGTGAGTGCCGAGGCCTCGCTCCTTCACGCTTGGTGAATGGGAGAGTTGTTAATTCAGTCAAGACAGCAGCAGTTTCCTTCTGTCTGCCCAGGCACTTTCTTCACTCAGCGCAGGAATTTCCAAAAAGTGAGGCAGTGAAGACAAGGTTTATACCTTCCTGTGGCTATTAAAGCACTTGCTAGAGCTGGATTGGTGCAGGGAGATGTTCCAGGCCAGGTCGGACGGGGCTTGGAGCACCCTGGGACAGTGGAAGGTGTCCCTGCCCACGGCACGGAGCTGAGCTTAAGGTCCCTTCCTACCCAAACCAATCCACGATCCATTCTATGGTCACACTGCCTAGCTCCAACTCCTGCAGCCCCTCTCAGCTCCTTGGGCTGTCTCCTTTCCCTTGTCCACGGCAGATATGAAAGGAACAGGCCTCCATCACTAAGGGCCACTCGTAAGCACCACAGCTCTCTGATAAGGGCATTTAGGGAAGAGAAACTGAAGCTATTCCCGGCCTCATCCTTCAGCTAAGGCTTGAGTGAAAGGCTGAGTTTTATCAGGGAGCCAAACTCAGCTGATGTGGGAAGGAGTGGGAAGCTTTAGGCCGGCTGGGACAAGCCTTGGCACTCGTGGCAATTCCTCCTGCAATCCGGCTTTGCTGCCTCTGGCAGCCAGCACAGCGCCCAACCCCAGAGGGGAGGGACCCCGGCACGGGGCTCCAAAGGGAGCTGGAACCCACACTGTCCTCCTCCACCCCCATCAACTCCTCTGACAGGAGGATCTCTGACCATCAGTGCTTTGGGAATTCTTCTTTCTCAGGAGAAAGCTTCAGTAAAACAGCACAAGGGGTCACTAGGCAGTCTCCAAACTCACTCCCTGATGATGGAATTATCAGAGAGATGGCGATGAGGAAACCTGAAAGCTTGGGACCACCTGGCTTCTTTTAAACAGTACCAGGAACTTCCAGATCCACGTAAGGAATTGACATTTCAGACCATGGCTACTCCTCCTAACAAAACATTTATTCATCAGGAGTGAGGGATTGCACTGCTGAACTCTTCCTTGTGTTCAGCCCTGATCACGTGTAGCATGGTCAGGGCACACGGGAAGGACAGTGGGAAGAGGGAAAGGCACCCTGATCAGCAACAAAAAACCAGGGATGGAATCAGAACAAGAAGCCTGTGGATGCTCTGGGTCTGACAAGCTGCAAACACACGGTGCTCCTGGTTCAAACCCAGCAGGCAGCACTAATTCTGCTCGTGCCTTTGCAGGAGGATGCCCAAACTCCCCAGCCCTGCACACACCCTGCTCTCGGAGCTCAAACACGCTTAATCCCCTGAGTAAACAGCAGAGTAGCTCAGTAAATCCAGCAGCTGCTCCTCCTCCTTCAGGGGAGAGCTCCTGCACATGCAGCTCACCTGCTGGTGTGTGTGTACAGAGACATCCCAGCACACACATCCCCGGGACAGCACCCAGCCCTGAGGGGATCCTTCCTACACTTACACGTGGCAAGGAATTCTTTGAGGAAATAGAAAAAATAGCATTCATCAAATCCCAGAATGGTTTGGGTGGGAAGGGACATTAAAGCTCATCTTATTCCTCTCCGTGCTGTGGGCAGGGACACCTTCCACTAGCCCAGGGTGCTGCAAGCCCCGTCCAGCCTAGCCCTGGATACTGCCAGGGATCCAGGGGCAGCCACAGCTTCTCTGGGAACCCTGTGCCAGGGCCTTCCCAAGGGGAATGTTGGGATTCCTCCCCATATCCCTGTCCTCTGCCCGTGGGAAGCCATTCCCCCTTGTCCTGGCACTCTCTGCCCGTACAACCCGGCCAGCCACGGAGAGCAGAGCACCGAAGAGGAATCTCCCCCCTGAACACCTGGATCAGACAACCCAAGCGCTGCTGCTGGCCTAAGACAAGCCCACCCACAGCGCTTTTAACGTTTTATAACCCAAGTTATAAATAATGCAGGGCCCCACTGCCCAGGGCAGCACAGCTCGGTGCATCTGCTGGGCCACGCTGCTCACTCCCAGCCCTCTTAACTACAGGCTGCTCCCACCCCGCTCAGATCCAGGTAAACGCTGCCCAGAAGGACTCCAGTTTGTGGTACACACTGCCACGGGAGCTCCCTCAGCCTCCCAAGCTGCAGTGAGTGACTCAGGACTCCTCGGGCAGGACAGGGAGCACCTGCCTGACCTGCTGAGAGACACAGCCCAGCACCTGGAGCAGGAGCCAAGCTCGGCAGAGGGAGCAAAGGGGCCCCAGGAAAGGACTCCCAGAGACCCTGGGCTCCCACAGCTCTGGGGAGGAGCAGGAGCAGCCCTGGGAACAGCCCAGAGAGCATCAGTCAGCACAGTGACACTGGATTGGCCTCCTGGCTGTCTTTGCTCTCCTCTTCTACACCTTCAGATCCATCATTTCTGACATCCCGTGACCAGGAGTGTAACAAAGAACTCAAGGTATGAGTAAACCATGGATTTATGTGTTAGCAAAGCAGAAATTCAGTGAATTCAGGTGTTTCACCTTCTCTGCAGGAAGGTTTTCCCAGGGCAGAGTGTGCAAACCAGAGCTGCAGCGGGAACTCACCCGTCCTGCTCTGCAAGGTTTCAAGTCATGACAGCTCAGCACTGACAGAGCACCTGAAGCTGCATCAGAATAAAGTTAACACACGCCTCACATGAAATAAAGTATCACCTCAGCTGGAACCTCGGGAAATGTGCACTTACCTCGTTTACAGAACACAATCATGGAATAGTCCACACTGGAAAAGACCTCTAAGATCACGAGGCCGACCATTCCAGTGGTCTAAGAAAGCTCCACCAGTGGCTGAGAGAAACTCCCCCCTGAAGGTGAAGGCCCTGCCTGGGAGCCTGGTTTGGATCAAGCTGGGCTTGGCAGGACCATGGCAACAGAGTCAAGTGATTTAATTACTTTAATTCCAGTTCCAGCCACAACTGATGACACCAGCAGCGTTAACAGCTTTTTCCCACACATCCAGTCCCTGGTGCCAACCCTCCCATCCACAGTCCATGACCCAAAGGCCTCTCCTTCCCCAAAAACTCTCTCATCACTCACTCACCAAACCACCCCTTGCACCCTCTGCTTTTCCTCCCTGAGCTATCACCTGGGTAAACTTTCCCTGCTCTGTCCCAAGGTCAGCAGCTTCCATCCATCCACACCATGACAGCAACAGCCACACAGAACTGCTTTTCATAACAGAGAAACTCCCATGGGAATAGCTGTATCCAACTGCTGGGGATCCATGGGACCTGCACTATCCTGAAAATTGGTATTTGGTAGAGCAGGTATCAAGAACAGGAATTATGACCAGATCTCAATCTGTAAAGGTAAGTTACAGACTCTTATCCAGTGACATTTGCTAGCATCATCATGTGTACCTCAAAAAAAACTTATTTAATTCCAGCATCTATTTTTAGGAATGCAGTAGATTCCCAAAATCCAAACGAAGCACTTTACCTTTTAACACGGAATTTGCTAAATTAGAGATTCTTAAACCCAAGTGTATTTCCTTGCCAAGAGGCTGCTCAAGCTCTCCCAGTCCCTCTTAGTGACCCCTGGCTGTCCTGAATCCCCCATCTCCCAGTACTTTATAAAACTGCCCTTCCAGGCCGAGCTTCCCCAATCCCACACCAATCCAGGGAAATTCCAGAGCTGGTGATGTAAGGCAGCACACGGGACAGGAGCAGCAGCACCAGCAGCACTGGTGCCAGATCGTCTCCTCCCAATTAATCTATTCTTAACGAAGCAGATGACAGTCCTGCGAGACAGCAGCTCCTGGGGTGACCTACATTCCCCTCCTGGATGCATTTGTGCGCCTCAGCCACTGTCACACATCCCCAGCAGGGTACAGGGAGATCTGATTTATGCAAACCAGCCCTGACCAGCCCTTCAGGGGACTCGCTGAATATTCATTTTGGTGACAAATCCAGTACCCTGGCTTCCATCCCCCCAAATCCCAAGTTTAATCCCCCCCAGACAATAGGACGCCGCTGTTATCCAGCCTGACCTGGTGTCAGGGAGAGGCCACGTGCTGGGAATTCATCCACATCTCCACTGCTGGAAGAATTTGGGGATCCTCCTGCCACTGGAGCTACCCAAACCCATCTCATATTGCCCTTGCAGCACCAACCAATTCAGAGATGAACATTCCCAACTGCAGGACTCAGAACCCCAGGAGTGAAGGAGACTTTCCTAATTCTGAAGCGCTCCCGTTGCCCTTCAAGGCAGCAGAGGAGCTGTGAGCAGCTGAGGTCTCTACACTGGCCCCTTCAGGGATGCACAGCAAATGCAGGGCCCCAAAGCTGTCTCACTGCAAGTCCCACCTGAAACCTTCTCCAGGACCAGTTTTGAGGTTTGTATTAAAAATCACAAAAAGAACACCTGAGGTAAGTCACTACAAAAGGCAACACTGCTGCCAAGAATTCTTTAAGAGCACTTGGCAGCACTATTAAAAAACATTAAAAATATGAAGTGACCGAGGAGACAGAGGTGGAGGGAGCTGTGTGCTCCCCACACAGCAGGCTGCTGCACCTCCATGGCAGTGGGGACCTTCCACCCCTCCACTGCTCATCACCTACATTAAAATATTAATCACTTCCAGGAACAATCCTTGAAATCTCCTTTGTTCCACCTTATTCCCTCCAACGGAGAGAAGTCCATTACCTTGCTATCACACAATGGATACTTCCAGATGTAAATCCTTTTACCAGCTGAACATGACGTTTTTCTTCTAAAAAATACAGATTCTACCCACACATTGAGGTCTGGGAAGCCATGAGGCTGTACGGAAGCGGAGTGTCAATACACCAGGAATTCCCTGAAGCTGTGGCTCCTCAAGCAGCACTGTTCATGTGTGACAGATGGATTACAATGGGAAGTGCTGTTCAACACCACACCTGGAGTTAAAATCCAAATAACTGGGCGGTGGGAAAGGCGTGGGTACCACGCAGCAGCCACGGAGCTGAGGTCCCACCCCATGGATGTGCCTGGGAGGGATTTCCAAATGTCTCTTCCTTGTTCAGCAGTGACACTCAGGGCCTTCCAAGAGCTCCCCATCGACCCCAGGTTCCAGGCCCCTCCCTCCACCTGCTGCAGGTGTTTAAATACTGACCTGGACACAAACTGCCAGTCATGAATTTTGTACTAATCCTTGCAAATAAATTTCAACTTTTCTGTAAAGTGAAGGTGACAGCTCCTCCGAGGGAGGAACTAAGGTGTGTGAGCTTAAAACCGTCAGTTAGAGGTGCCTGCCTGGGGGCCTGGAGGGAAAGGGGACTCAAGGGACTCAAGTTAAATCCCCAGCAGCTCAAACCAACTTGTTTCTACCTTCCCTTCCTTGAGAGGCACCACATCCTCCTCCAGGTTCCCAGAAAGGGACAATGGCACACACAGCCACACCTGAGAAACTCAGTTATCACAGAATCATTTGGCTTGGAAAAGCCCTCCAGGATCATTCAGTCCAGCTGTGCCCAATCCCCACCTTGTCCCCAGCCCAGGGCACTCAGTGCCACCTCCAGCCCTTCCTTGGACACCTCCAGGGATGGGGACTCCAAACCTCCCTGGGCAGCCCCTGCCAATGCTAATTTGGGGGATTGACAAACACACCCTTGGTGATTTCAGCTGGGGGGAGGCTGAGGCAGCACCAAGGGACAACGTGGTTCTCCCACTGTGGCAAAGACAGGGCAGGGGACCTGGGTGAGCTCTGGCAGCTGCAGCTGCGCCAGGAGCGCTGCAGGGAACACTGAGCAGTGCCCACAGCAGTCACCTGAGGGCCAGGGCAGCCCCCGGGACCAGCGCCTCAGCCAGTGGGCCAAGGCTTCGTGGCACAGCTCTGACCTGGTGGTTTGATTCCTGAGCCAGCACCCTCCATATCAGCGCATGGGCAAAGTTCGGGAGATAACCAGGGTGAGGAGCATTTCCCATAAAATGGAGCATTTCCCATAAAATGGAGCATTTCCCATAAAATGGAGCATTTCCCAAGCGCTGTGATCTGGATGTGAAGGGACAGCCACTTCCAACAGCTCAGAATCCAACACGCTGAACTCCAGCATCCACTCAGATGTGTTCAAGGCACAGCTGCACAAGTTTTGGGAGCAGTGAGCATATCTGGCACCCCAGCCATGCAGACGAACACCAGGATCCCAGAAAATGATGGCGGTTCAGAGAATTCCAGAACTGCTGGGGCTGGAGGGGACCTCTGGAGATCCTCCAGTCCAACCAGGGTCACCTGGAGCAGGTGGGTTTGAAAGGTCTCCAGAGGAGACTCCACATCCTCCCTGGGCAGCTGTTCCAGGGCTCTGCCACCCTCCATGGACAGAAGTTCTTCCCATGTGGAGCTGGAACTCCTTGTGTCCCAGTTTCTGGCCGCTGCTCCTCGTCCTGTCACTGGCACCACCAAGCAGAGTCCGGCACCATCCTCGGGCATCCCCCCTGGCAGTATCTGTGTGCACAGGCACTGAGGGGCAGTACCTGCTCACAGCCAGGGACAGAGGCCATTTCCGAGGCCAGAGCCACTGGTGGAACCTCCTCATCCTCTCCTCCCCAGCTGCCCTCAGCTCACTGACAGACATCAGTGCAACTTTTGCTCAGGGAGGTCTGACTGACCCACGCTCCTCCCAGGGAAGGAGTTTCAGGAGTCACATCAAAGCTCAGTTCAAATCTACGTGTACAAAACAATCTCTGTGCAGAGAGAAGGCTCCAGGTTCCTGCTGACACCACCTACACTGTCACTAAGGTCCCCGAGACCACAGCTTCAACACAAGCAGTTATTTCTTCCAGAAAAAAGAAATTTGATCATTTTGTTATTCCAGCAGCTAAACCTTACACAAGGCTCCCACAAACAAAACAAAAGAAAATGAACAAAGGAACTATTTTAGTGATGTTTTATGCATACCAAGAGACAAGAGGGACAATAAGGTTTTTATTCATAAGGTACTAAGGGGGAAAAAAAGGAAATGAAGCTCTAGCAAGAAACAGAACTTCCTTCAGAGCTGTTCCCATGCAGCAGTAACCTCTGCTCAGTGTCAGTTAATTCCAGGTTTGAGGGCTGATTTAATTCCCTGCCATTACATCTTTCATTTTCCAATATACTCAATTAACTCCGGTCCAGGCACCTTTACCAGCCCCTGTTTTTAGGGAGAGCATCACATGAAGCAGCTGCATCTCCTCACGAATCCCATCGTCAGGAGCCCACCAGGTCCCACACCCAAAGTCACAGCAGGGAAAAGCCTGGACTCCAGACAGCCCAGTCTGCAACTGGAATTCGACTCTAAACCACCAAGGACATGAATTAAATATGTCCAAGTTCAATTGCAGCCAATTAAATCAGTTTTCATGCATGTCTCACCCTACTTAAGCTATATTTGTCAGCTAGGAAATAAATGCAGTACATGAATCTGCTTTCACATAAACTGCTATTTATGAAACAGAATTTGTCACTACTTGCTGCAATGGTAATTCTGCCCTCAAATTACATAAAAATAAAATTCAAGCTAACACTTATCCTGGCTAATTTATGCTCAGCAGATGGACAAGCCAGATAACACATAAATGAAGGGAAGTGAATTCATTCAGAAAAGCATCAGCTTTACCAAGGAGGAGGTGCTGTGTTGGGGAGGTCATTAAAAGATTCAGCAACTCAATTCACTGCCACGGAATCACTGAATCCCAGAATGGTTTGGGTTGGGAAGGACCTTAAAGCTCAGCCTTGTTCCATGGGCAGGGACACCTTCCCTGGACCAAGCTGCTCCAAAAGGATGCACGCGACGATTTACTGCTGGAAAACCCATTTCTGTTCTCACAAACACAAAATAATACCATTATTTCTGAGAGTGCCCCAAGCCAAGCTGCCCAGGCTGCCAGAGCAGAGAGTTGGGTCACTGCTGGCACCAAGCACGCGCTGCCATCAGCGAGGCACCAGCACCGCCAGCCCACATGTGACCTCAGCATCACTCCTGCTTCCAAAGGGCTGGGGCCACGCTGCGAGCCAGCCCAGCCCTCGCCGGGCGACATTTCCGACAGGGAATGGCTGGTTCAGGACATTTCCGACAGGGAATGGCTGGTTCAGGACACGCCCGTTCCCTCCACAGGCTCCGGGAGCAGCGCTGTGCCCAGCGATCCTGTGGGATGCTCCCTCCGAGCCTCCAACACTCCATAGGTGTTAACGAACAGCTGCCACGTCACTGGGGATGCTCCCAGCTACCCAACAGCAACTCCCACATCAGAAAAACCCTTCACTCATTAACCCCTCAGCATCGATAAAAAGCACGGCAGCAGGTTCTGATCTTTGGTTTGCACCACTTTTAGGGGTCTGTAAGGCAATTCCTACACGCCAAGGTAAAGGCACAGCGTGACCATTGGGGTTCCTCCAGCTCCCAGCTCTTGGAGGAAGTCAACTATTAGAACACCAGATGTTTCCACCCAAGCTCTAAGTTCTCCAGCAAGTGAGAAGATGAGTGGCAGAGCTCTCAAATTCATCAGCAGGGAAAATCCTTGAAATAAAGGCCGACTGTTATGAAATTGCCCCGAAGCATCACATTTATCAAGAAGTTTTATCACCTTTTTTAGCTGTTACTGATACTGCAACAGTCAAATTCAACTCCCAGAAAAAGCCTGAGAAACAGGAATAATGTACCTTTGAAAATGTAGAAAAAACTGGAAAAATGTGACACGACACACCTAGAATCAAAATTTCTTGCTACCCCAAAACACTGGCATCTCCCGAGGCAGCACTGGAGGCTGCCAGACTTGTCTGGACTTTCTGGTTTGCTGCATTCTGCCAGAAGGTTCACAGAACCCCAGAATGGGCTGGGTGAGAGGGGGCATTAAAGCTCATCCAGTGCCACTCCCTGCCATGGGCAGGGACACCTCCCACTATCCCAGGGTGCTCCAAGCCCATCCAGCCTGGCCTTGGGCACTGCCAGGGATCCAGGGGCAGCCACAGCTGCTTTGGGAACCTGTGCCCCTCCCCACCCTCCCAGGGAACAATTCCTCCCCAATATCCCATCCATCCCTGCCCTCTGGCACTGGGAATGCATTGCCTCTTGTCCTGCCCCTCCAGGCCCCTGTCCCAAGTCCCTCTCCAGCTTTCCTGGAGCCCCTTTAGGCCCTGGGTGCCCCAACTGGTGCTGCCTGAGCCTGCTGCTGAGGACAAAGGTGATCGACAGTGATCATAACAGGGAAAACTTGATGTGGGTGTTGGGAAAAAGTTGTGCTGCAAGTGGTGTGTGACTGGAGCAGAAATGCAGAGAGGTGCTGGCACTGCTGTCCTTGGGGCAACGAGACACCCCAGGCAACCCAAATTAACCCAGCCCTGCTGTGAGGGGACAGAAGCACAAAGTCTGTGCTCCACGGGCTGCCTCAGTCCTGCTGTGGGTCCTGGGTGCCAGGACACGACCTGAGGTAAGGGTCCCATTTCCCAGGGTGTCAGAGCTGCTCTGGATCCCATCAAAAGCCCTGCAGTCAGGGGAGATTGCTGCTGGACGAGGTCTCCTTATGATCATCAGAGCATCCGAGAGTGGCCACCAGCTTTGAAAGAGCTTCTAACCCTGCAGAGGTGGGCGAGAGGCAGCAGGAGCACACGACAGAGGTGCTGTGAGGTGTCTGCTCTGAGCAAGTGCAGGTGTTGTCACCCAGCTGCTGCCGGAGCTGCCGCGCCGTGCGCTCACAGCGACTGTCAGCGCTGTGGTTTGTCACCCTGGGGCTTGTGGGGCTGCTGCCCCAGCTGCTGGCAGAGCTCTGCTGCAACCTCAGCTCTTTTCCTGCAAATTCTGATGTTGTTTTCTGATGCAGTCCATGGTTGGATGGGGCTTGGAACAATCTGGGATAGTGGAAGGTGTTCCTGTCCGTGGCAGGGGGTAGAATCAGATGAGCTTAAATGCTCCTTCCAACACAATCCATTCTGTCATTCCATGACCCAAACCCAGGCAGCTCCATCTCCTGCTCTCTGGCTGGGACACATCCCCGAGGCTGNCCTGCTCTCTGGCTGGGTCAAGGCCTCAAGCACGCTGGGACACATCCCTGGGGCTGGGATACATCCCTGAGGCTGGGGACACATCCCTGAGGCACGTGGCCACCCCAGCTGAGCACACTGCCAGTCTAACGCTGCTGCAGGGGGAGTTTCTGAGCCCCTTTGATGGAACCCACAGCACTTCTACTCACTGAAGCAGGAATGAGACGTAGCAGACTGCTCAGAGAACTCACATTCCTGGTCCACGCTGCCCCAGACAGACCAACAGGAAGCACAAATCCCAAAGAACTAGACAGGAGTTAGCTTTGCTTTCTCCAGAGATCTGCGTAGCTAAAATAACTGAGTAACTTTGTTGTTTACTGGAAAGATCAAAAAGTTCCGCGGAGATGAAAGCGCTTCCCAGCGCGCTCAAGGATTCAGGAGCGTCGGAGGGGCTCCTTTAACCAGCAATTAGACAGCTGTGCTGAGGCTCCACATCTGAGCTCCCTCTCCAGTGACAGAGGCACACGCACGTCCTGCCACGTGCACAGAGATGGAGGTGACAGCTCGGCTTCTAACGAGCTCGTTCTGCCACAGCAATCCCACTTCGGAGAAGGAAGAGGAGAGGATGGATGAGACACAGCCTGCAGCAAGCCTGGGAAGGTGTGAAATCAATGTTGCTACCTGAGGAACTGGAAACTTCTGGGTACTGCTTCCAGCATTTTAATGACCTAAGTTCAGACATTTATTATAGATCTGCAATAATGACAGTGCAGCCGAAGTGGTGCCCTCAGGGAAGTCACCTGCCAGGGAGATTTGGTGGTGAGGAAGAACAGGTACCATGGCCATGGTTGGAAGGGCAGCAGATGACACCTGGCACGTGAATACATCAGACACCAATAGGGGAATTCCTATGTCCAGGTGCCCAAAGTCAGCAACTGAGCACCTGAAGGGAAATGTAAAACCACCTTTACTGCAGAAGATTACAATGCTGGTGAGACCCACTTAAGGGACAACCATCTCAGGGGCAGAATAATTTATTTGGGACTAGGTACAACCTGTTCAGGAAACGCTGTCAGGAAACAGAGGCAAGAGTTTGCTCTCATAGGTGCAGATGAGCCATGACAAAGCCCAGCTTTCCTGAACCTTTCATAAATCCAGTGCGTGGTACTGTACCCTGAGCCAGCCCAGGTCAGCCACCCACCTGGACACCCTGAGGTGACACCTGAACTTACCCGAGCACCACCCCCTGTGGCACCACGGCTTTTAAGGGGACTGAAGCTCAGATCTTAGGCCAGGACAGGCTCCCCAAGCATGCTGCTGATCCCAGCCCCCCAGCGCCAGAGGAACTCCCAGCACACGCAGCAGCAGCACGCCACACCAGAGCCACTGTTTGGGGAAGAGACCATTTCCAGCATGCCTCCTAGTCCAACAACAGCTGCAGGGGATCCAAACGTGAAAGCACACCAGTGTGAAAAGCATCCTTGATGAAAAAGCTGTACAGGTATGAGTATCTCTGTAGGAATTCCATATCCACCAGCTCTCAAGCAAGCAGGCCTCTCTCCAGGAGCATTAAGTCAGATTTCCAAAATGCAAGACACAAATGAGTATTTCTCCAGGTTACACAGCACAGAACAGTCACAATCCCAGTGGGAAAGAAAGCCTGGAGTTGTTTTAGCTGCAGAACAGAACCAAAACATGCAGAGACTTTAGTTAAACCCACACAAGACTTGTAGTCAAACCCACGCAGAAAGGAAAACCTACACAGTTGAGCTGCACCGAAACACCAGACGTTCAAGACAACTTGCAGCAGCAGCTCTGGTCTCTTCCCTGTTCTCCAGGGCCAGACAGGGAATTCCCCCAGCACCAGGAATTTGACAAGCCGGTTTTTCACAAAGCATTTCTGAAGTACCTTTCCCCCCTGCAAGAGTTACACAAACCAAGGCCGAAATCCTCCTCCACTCTGTGCCATCCAAAAGTCACGGAGCAAAACGGGCACAGGCTGCCGCTGCCCAGAGAATCCGTGCAACCTGCTCTGCTCCCATGTCCTGCCTGGGCATTTCTCAAGCCCAGGTGGGATGAATTTTCCTGGCAGAGCAGCTCTCTCCCAGCCACCATCCTTCCCGAGGTTCTGCAGGTCACCAACAAGCAAGGACACGCTGGCTTTCCGTGCTCCAGGGAGGAGGAGCAAGCTGTGGGCACCCAGGGCGGGGAGAGCCCACGCCCTGCTGCAGGGCTGCCAGGAGCAGGGACAGCGAGCGGGGCCTGCCGAGGCAAAACCCCTCACAGGCAGCACTGCTGGACTACAGGCAGCAACACCTGCCTAAAACCCTTCAAGGTAGGGTTGGTTCTTCTTGTCCCCTGATGAGGTTTTCATCAGTAGGCTCTCAATCGATCCCCTAATTAAATGTCAGTATTGACTTGAAGAGTGGAAAAGATCAAGTGTTTTCTCAGGATAAAGAGAATCGTTGAATCACAGGATGGATTGGTGGGAAGGGACCTTAAGGCTCATCCCATTTCACCCCGTGCCATGTGCAGGGACACCTTCCACTGTCCCAGGGTGCTCCAAGCCTCATCCAACCTGGCCTTGGGCACTGCCAGGGATCCAGGGGCAGCCGCAGCTTCTCTGGGCACCCTGTGACAGGGCCTGCCCACCCTCCCAGAGAAGAAAATTTTCTGCAAGAGCATAACAGATTTTCTTTCTAAAGACATAAACCAAGGAGTCAAGAGGAAATCACTTCTCTGCACCTCCCAGTTGTGTTTATCACTCAACAAGGCACTAAAAACTAATCACCGGCTACTTAAAACAATGGCTGTGTTCCTGCTTAGCAGTTCGTGAACAAGTTTCCACCAACACCAACACACATTTTGCTTGGCCTCTGAAAATTCACACCCAGCCCACAGATCATACAGCCTGTCACAAGAAGCTACAGGCCTGTGCTCCAAATCCGAACACACATTACCCTAGAAAATGTCAGTGACTTCCTGACTCTTCGACTCTGTCACTGCCCAAGCGACACCTCAGTCGCCTCCTGGAACGGCGCTGGCTTAACTGGAGCAGCCAGCCCGGGCGCTCTCCTTCCCCCGCGCCTGCACGGCTCCGGATCGCACTCAGCACATTTGGGGAGCAGCTGCCCGTGAGCTTCAGCTGCACATCAACAGCGTGTCAGTGCAAGGACGGAGGAGCAGCAGGGCTGCCAGCACAGGACTGTGCCCAAGGAAGCAGCTCCGCAGCGTTCGCGTCCTTCCCAGACCGGCTTTGCCGGAGGCACCGACAGCAACAGCACCGGGACAGGAGCAAGCCCAGTTTGGGGTTTGTTTCATACTGGGGGCAGGGAGGAGGGCAGGCCAGGCACTGGAACTGCTGCCAAGAGGTTTGTTAATGTGGAACTGCAACCAGAAAGTGAATTTCCATGGGGAACCTCTCAGGCCCAGGGCAGGGCCCGTCCCCTGGGCTGGCACTGCTGGGGCACCCCCAGTGCTGGGGGCAGCTCTGGGCCCCTCCTGCCAGGAGAGCCCTGGAGGGGCTGCAGCGTGTCCAGGGCAGGGAACGGAGCTGGGAAGGGGCTGCAGCCCCAGCAGCGGCTGAGGGAGCTGGGAAAGGGGCTCAGCCTGGAGCAAAGGAGGCTCAGGGGGGCCCTTGTGGCTCTGCACAAGTCCCTGACAGGAGGGGGCAGCCGGGGGGGTCGGGCTCTGCTCCCAGGGAACAGGGACAGGACAAGGGGAAACGGCCTCAGGCTGGGCCAGGGCAGGCTCAGGTTGGACATCAGCAGGAATTTCTGCCTGGAAAGGGTGCTCAGGCCTTGGCAGGGGCTGCCCAGGGAGGTTTGGAGTCCCCATCCCTGGAGGTGTCCCAGCAAGGGCTGGAGGTGGCACTGAGTGCCCTGGGCTGGGGACAAGGTGGGAATGGGACACAGGTTGGACTGGATGGGCTGGGAGGGCTTTTCCAGCCTCAGTGATCCTGGAATTTTGAGTACAAACACCACCTACTCCGCTGTTTCCATGTCCCCTGCTGTCCTACCACTCCACCAGCCCAGATTTGGAGGGTAACGTAAGGAGCCCCATCAGGGAGCTGATCTAGCTCAGCTGAAAAAACAGCCACGTTACACAAAGAAGTTTCCAGCCAGCTCAGTTCCTCAGCTCTTCACCACAGCCATCCCCAGTTTCTCATCAGCTCTGTGAGGCGTGTGCAAAACTGCTGCTCATTATTCATAGCCCTAGATGAGAAAAAAACCCCAAACACTCACACACAAAAACCCCAAAAAACCCTACCAAACAAAACCAAACCAACATGCAGTATCACACAGCTCGCTCTGTAACCCTTCTCCCGGGTGTCCCAGCAGACAGAGCAGAGGAAAACCCCTCTCCAGGCCAAACAATACTTGTCCAACCTCCAGCAGCCAAGAGCCGAGGGGATTCCCGAGCTCCAGCCTGCGTCCACCGACAGATCCACTTCCATTTTCTACTTTCATTCTGAACCCACCCACCTTTTCCCCTCCAGAATTCCCCGGTAGCCAGCTCTGCAGCTCAGCCACCTCCAAGTGGAAATGACTCTGGCCTCTCCGGCTGCCTGATGGGTTCACGTCACGGAAATGACTGAGCAGGAGTTGGGATCGAGGGGCTTTACTGGGCCAGGGTTTAGTGGGGTTTTTCCTTGTCTAATTCACCTGCTCCAAGCCAGGAGTCAGAAGCAGACAGAGCCCACAGCCTGGGCACAACATGAACACAACTCACAGCTGCTGCTGCTCCTGTGGGCTGTCGGTATGATACAAAAATGGGATATAACCATGGCATGGCTTGGATTGGAAGGGACCTTAAAGCTTATCCCATTTCACCCCCTGGCAGGGCAGAGATCTCCCACTAGACCACGTTGCTCCAAGTCCTGTCCAACCTGGCCTGGGTTGGGACATCCACGACTTCTGGGAACAGGCAAGCCAGTACTTCCCACTGTTGCAGTAACCCCTTTTCTTTTTGAATCATGAAATTACTTGTTTTGCGAACTTCATTGCAACCCCTACACAGCAACAGCATCTTCACCATTCAAACCATCCTCTGTTTCCCGAAATCTGCCAAGTTTTTCCCCATTCTCTATCTGGGGATCCTTCCTTCTGACATTAATACATCACAATCCCGACTGAACAAATCCTCCCAGGATGCACAGACAAACTTGGATTTATTACTTGAGGACTAATATTTTAAAACTGCACTGCTTCAATGTGCCAATATGAAGTGATTTCAAAGCAAGTGGTTCCAACTCAAACCCATTTCTAATAAAGGCAAAAGAAATAATTTTAAAAATAATTCCATCCAAGTAGTTTTCCTATACTTTAACATTAAAAATAACAGTTTTGCACACTCCCAGCACAGCTTTGGTTGTGTTCAAAATAAAACAAACCTCAAATATCACTGGTTTTTATCTCTGGATTTGTAGACTTGCAGCCAGGTGAGCGAAGCTCAGGAATACAGAATACAGCTGCACCTCCAGAAGGGGTTAAGATCCAGGGAAGTTTTCCCTCCATCGGGAGCACTGGAGGGGGATCTCCCAATGCTTACACACCCTTTGTTCTCCTGAGCTGCTACTAGAGATTTCATGGGAAAACATTTTTTGTGACTCATCTTCATTTGCATTGGACTTAGTCAGACAGCAGCGATTACATGCTTAGGCTCAGTTCTGGCATTCAAATTTTTCAGCAGCCATCCTGGCCAGAACAGCAGACCCAGAAACAACCCTCTCTACCTGTTCCCAGGTGCCAAAGCCTGGACCCCGAGGAGCTCCACAAAGCGTGCACAGCTCCTATGGATCCTTTTTCCGCAGCTCAGTGCAACCTGACACACTGAATGCCAATAAAAAGATATTAAAAATGAAGATCTCAAGGATAAACTGACTGGGAGTTACTCATCCTAACATTTTTAACATCCAAAATGAAGACAATCTGCCGGTAGCAGGAGTGGCAGCAGGGAAAGCACTGAAACAAGGAGGAGCACAGAGCACCACCACTGCCCAGAGGGGTGGCTGCACCCCATCACTGACCTGGCAGGGAGTACCCCTAAAGCACAACTGAGAAACCGCCACAATTCTCAAATGAAATATAACATTAACATAAAAATATTTTTTTTTATAACATAAAAATTATTTTTGCCCCAGAAAATCGGTGAAGAGCAGTTAAACTTAAAAATGGTTTGTGATGGACTAAGTCTTCCAAGACTCACTCCTTTTGTACCTGCAAAGAGCAGGGCAGCGCTGGAGGCCGAGGCTCTGCCCTCTCCAGGGAGGTTATGATGACTCTGGGATTTCTTGCAGAAATGCCATCTGGAATATTTATAGTGCCTGAGACGGGGCAATGAAATCGCTCACGCTGGCACCTCAGCACATCCAGAAGCTTAACTGCTGCTTTAACAGGAAATATTAGATTGAAGTGACTCAAAGTCAGAGTATGTCGAGTTACAGGGACAGTAAGTTACATCCCAGCAGCCATCATGCATCGGGATTAATCAATGTGCAGCGATGAAATGTGAAGTGAACAGAAGTTAATAATGAGAAGCACAAATGCTTTACTGGTGTGTCCTGCCTTACATAGGCGAACAGGTCTTTGGTTTCAGAGAATTAAAACCTTTTCCCCACGCATCTGCCTTAGACAGAGGCCAGTTTCAGTATTCCTTGAGATCCTTCTTTTCCTTACAGACTGAAGACTGAGCTTTCGAGTGCCTGAAGGGAACCTGCAGAAGAGCTCAGAGGGACCTGGGACAAGGGCCTGGAGGAACAGGACACAGGGAATGGCTTCCCACTGCCAGGGTTAGATGGGATATTGGGAAGGAATTGTTCCCTGGGAGGGTGGGCAGGCCTGGCACAGGGTGCCCAGAGCAGCTGTGGCTGCCCCTGGATCCCTGGCAGTGCCCAAGGCCAGGCTGGACATTGGGGCTTGGAGCAGCCTGGGACAGTGAAAGGTGTCCCTGCCCACAGCAGGGGGTGGAACAGGATGGGCTCTGAGGTCCCTTCCAACCCAAACCATTCCAGGATTCTGTGAACCAGTCCCTGCCTGCAGCCACCACCAAACACTCCAGTACATTTTACTTGCTGGGCTATCCCAGGCTGTTGGTGGAGCCCTGAGCAAACCCAGAGCCAGGGATCAGAGCTGCTTGGGTTATTCAAACACAGGAGAGCCTCAGCCAAGGATCCAGTCACCTCCCATCACTCACTGTGTACACAAGGGCTTTGGAAACCACATTTCCTTGTTGCAACAGGTCAAAGACTCCACCGGAGGCTCTCCCTGAAACTCTGCTCTTCCAGCTGCAAAACCAACCAGAGCTGCAGGGCTGCTGTGCTGGGATTTCCCACAGCAGGGACCCCCATGGAAAGCCCCTTCCGAGGCTCCCGGATCGCCACTGCTGCTGCGGGGCCAGCCTGGGGAAGTGTGAGAGCTGCAGTCACCAGGGGGAATCCGAAATCCCATTTTCAGCCAGACTGCTGCATCGCTTGGGAATAACGCAGAGAGAACTGAGTGGACATGGATAACTGAGGCATTTGGATTCTTCCCTCACGGATGGGCTGTTTTTCCCGAGGTGCTAATGGAGAGTCTCCCTTTCAGCTGACATTGCCTGCACAGGACACTTCCCTCCAGGTTTCCACATCAGCTTATGGAATGTCTATGGAAACAACACACTGAAGGTATCTTCAGGCAGCTAAACACCACACAGAAATTCTATTTGTACCCCAAAACCTGCCAAATTCCACTGTGAAGACACAAACCTGGCACACCAAATGGTAACCAAAGGATGTACACAGCTGCCATCACCACTCAGTGAGCTCAGAGTTCAGGGAATCAAACACCTCTGCCTTCCAGTTTGGGCACTCCAGAAACAAACAGCCGCTGGTCCAACCAGTGGGAAACACTTCCAAAATCTCCAGGTACACACTTCCTACTAAACTTGGTGATACTCCTCTTGAAGGCCCCAAAACTGCAGAGTTAGACCAACAACTAATACTAATTATTAAATTACTAATTATTAAAAGCGCGAGTTGTCTGGAGCAGGAGCCACTGTGTGCCCGCTGACTTCTTAACTATGATGTTGACTATTTTTAACTTTGGGAATTGAAATAAACCTTCCCAACGAACTCCAAAGGCAAGGAATGCCATGTGATCCCAGCAAGGATCTGCCGAGCAGTGCCAAAATACACCCTGGCCACAGCAGCAAACCCACCCAGACTCCCATAGCCATGGGAAGGGACAACATTAACAACTGTCACACAGTCGCCCAAAAATTCAGCAAAACACCCAGCTGAGGCCCTAAGAGGTTTTAGGCAACAGCTTTCTCTACACTTAGTTGTCACAAAGATAATTTTTTTCACTTTAAATTTCCCAAGCCTTGCTTAGGAGAGTCTTTTTATGTGTTATAGTCCGAGGTGCCATTTTTGGGTGACGTTTCAACACAGATGAGGAAGCACACAGGGGAGAATTTATACCCAGCACTAAGATCTACACTGACACTCCACGTTCCCTCAGTGAACAGCTGCATGACCAGTGATTTAAGGGATTTATAGCAAACACAGAAGTCAGATCCAGTTCAAACCCCTCGAAATAATTTTCTTTTTTATCCAGATGTGGGTATCTGCACGTATTACACCAGTGGGTGCTGCAAGAAAGCTGAGACAGGAATTACCCTTAATTTCCAGAGCCAGTCACCAAGAAGGTGAGAAGCTGCTGAACTGAACTCTGCGTCTGCAAAACAAGATGTTCAGGAGAAGGCAAACAAAACCCTGTGATACACCTGGGATGGAAGGAGATCGGGTACCAGGCCTGTCCCACGGCACAGATTGCACGGAAAAGGCAAAGACACATCCCTCTTTCATGATGTCAGAGCAGCTCTACCTTGCTCAGGAGCTGCTCAGCGAGGAAGGGCTGGAGTCAGCTTCGCCAGGAGCCCGGCCAAGGGGGGAAGGACAGCTTTGTTGGGCGAGAAAACAGACCCCACCCACGAGCGCGATCGCTCCTGAGCCACATCAGTAGCGGTGCAAACACGGGGACGGGGATCCCACCGCCCCGCCGCCCGCGGGGACGGGGATTAACGCTGATGGAAGGGGCCAGGTGGGCTCTGGCGGCTGGCACAGGGCGTGGGGGACGAGCTGCCAGCGCAGCCCCCGCGGGGGGGACAGCGAGGGTCGCTCAGGGTCACCCAGCGCGGAGGGAGCTGCGGGCAGCGAGGAACCGAACCCACCCT
>WEIT01008909.1:7766-22874 GCA_013389985.1 Dryoscopus gambensis
AGTTTAGTCTTTAGAGATGATACTTTAAATGGGAAGGCAACCCTATGATTATTAGACATTAGTTCTGTTTGTAGGCATTTTTGTTAAGATAGATTAGTAGGTGAAAGAATGAAAAGTGATTTGAGTTCCATGAAAATGTTTTATGAACTCTTTCTAAAAAAACAAAAAAAACCCCAAAAACGAAAACACCCATAACACTGCTTTTGCAGAGTACTCATGAAGTTAAAAAAAAAGACATAAAAATAGTATGCAGTGACAAAAACTGTAACAGCACCTACTTTAATTCATATAGTCTCACTGCCATTCAAAATAAGCAGTAAACAAAATATTTTCATTGGGCCGTATCATCATATTGTATGCATATACAGAATATTTGTCTCTTACTTGTACAACATACCAAATATTATGTTAAATTTGAATTATTCCACAAAACATAAAGGTAAAGAACTAGTAAAGAAAAGCATTAAGGTTTCAACCTTAAAAAATAATAAAAGGTATTTTATAATAATAATAATAAAATGCCAACACACAAAGCTGGTTTTGGTAGGAAACAAAAACATGCCATTACTTGAGACTCAATCTTTTGAAAAGACTATTTTCATCTATCTTTTCATTGTCTAACAGACTTTAACATTTATTCCATCATTCATTCAGAAACTAATCCAAATGACCTATGCCCATCTGAATTAAAATAGAAATGCCATTTTCCTCATCAGATTATGCACAGCTCCGTACTCACTGGTGCATATAGGAAGGACTGTGATACACAAAGATCCAGTTGAAAGGTATTTCAAATTTAGGAGACAACTCATTTATAGGAAAATCTATTTGTGGGTGGCTGAGGTTGTTTTGTACTGTACTAATTACACAAAATACAGACTTCTGAGAGTAATACAAAGTGTGGAATGTTATCTATGGATCCTGTGTACCCACTAGTGCTGTATTTCACTATAATGAAATCATTGTAGAGCATGGTAGTCCTGGTGCAGAATCATTACGCCTGACTCTGCAGAACAATAATGGCAAAGAGATTGCACTGTCAAGGGACTAGTCAAGGGAAAAAGGCAATCTTCAGAGCACAATTAAAAGCACATACTTTAGGTATCTATTGGCTTCTTTCAATTAGAGAAAGAGCCTAGCTTAGATTAGTTTTAAATAGATAGTGAGGGCAAGCAAACCAGATCTCATGTAATTAAGTGGAATATATCTACATCTGAACATAAAGTTTATTTACCTGCTTTACATGTGTTTATACCTGTCTGAGAACTGCCAGCTTTGAACAGTAACTTCTCACCAAGAGTCTTTAAAAGATGATTTTTTCAAACAGAAGTGGTGTAACTTGGAAAGAGAAGTGGGCTAAAGTTGCTAAACAGAGTATATGAGAGACAGACACCTGTAAGAGCAGCACTGTGGGCAGGTGGCTGGCTACAGAGGATGCACTGATGTGACTTCCCAGCCAGAAAGACTGGCAAATCTTGGACTGGGAGTCCTCACCTGCCTTGGGAAGACAATTCTGCTGTTTAGAGAACAGCAACTCGACTGCTTTAGAGGTGACGTGACTACCAGTAGGAGGAGACTGTATTTCTTGTCGGAGTTCAGTAACAATCAAGTAGTTTCAACTGCAATTCTTTCATGAGGATTTCATCCTAAAGCAGGTCCTAAGGAGAGGATAGCTTGCTTTCTAGCCCTGAGACCTTCACCACTTCTAGTTTATATCAACTGCTTTCCTTCGTAGTTTCACTTGCTTTTAAATGGCATTTAAGTCGTCTTCAAAAAGACAGATTAGTAAGCTAATGGTAATAAAATTACTGCAACATACAGTTAATTTTATCTATTTATATAAAACATTGACTACATGTGAATCTGCATTAGATGAGAAAGCATCTTAGAAAGAATGGAGCACTTANAGTAATGAAATCCACTAAATGGGAACATTTAACAATAGGAAGTTAAACTCGGATGCTGGGTGCAATTTAAGAAACCACTCAGTCACCTACTCTTTCTGAAAAAAGAAAAAAATTGTTGAAAGCAGTTAAAATTTATTCTAAAAATAAAAATTAGGAAATCACACGACTATAAGAGAAACTCTTTTGATGTTTTGTATTTTTTTACCAATGATTATTTCTTTTTAAGTTTCATTAAATGTCCTTTACTATTACCAAAGCATGAGCTTTTTTTTAATTGGATAAAAAATTATAAATCTAGATATAGCATTGGTTAAGAATTTTATTCTAAAAAACATTAATTAAATTTTTTTGCTGTATTTACAAAATAATAATGAAATATAAAAATAACTGTAACAGGGTAAAGCAGAAAATTCACTAATTTGAAATCACCGTTCCTGAAACTGTTTTTGCTTAAATGTAAAAATTTGAAGGTTAAAAGCTACAAGTATACATGGGTCATCAAAGAAATATACGATCTCCATGGAGAAAAGCACTAGCTTTCTCAGCCAAAATTTAAAGATATTTTAACTGAAGTCTTTGAGCAAAATGTTTCATTGAGTAGTTGCCATAATATTTCACAAAATAATAATGAAATGCAACAGCTGAGAGAAGCTAAATATTGTCGCATTTCATTCTTACAATTTGGAGGAAATCGTATTTTTATCTTTGTACCTACTTTACTAACAGCTTTGACTCCTATGAATTTGAAACATTACATTTGTCCTCATTTGAAAATTTGGTCCTCAGTATTTAATATCCTGCGTGTGATAAGTTGGAACTCAAATGTACAGTATCGTCCATTTTACTTCAGAGAAGCGCTATTTTATAGTTTATTTTATAATGCCTAGCATTATGACTGTGGTAGATTTATCACAATGCACTGGTAGCCACAGTTTTCTAACAAAAGCAATTGAGTGGTAGACCTTATTTAAGTCTATAAGGAATAGCTAAATGGACAGCAGCAATTAACAATATATGCAGTAGAACATCTTATAGAAACAGGTATTAGGAAATATCTAGTGACTAGTGTTAGTTAGAGACAGTAGACATCCCCTGGAGAAATTAAAAAAATACAAAACACACCCCACTCTGCATGATGTTGTGTATGAAGAATCTTCAAGTCTTTCAAGATCAGCTTTCACCACACTGGCCATCAATCACTTTACTGTTACTACCACTGTGCTACCTGATGATGAGGGAAAAAATAGTATTTTTCTCATTTTCACTGCATTTATTGCTTTTAAGCAGTTAAAAGAAAGACAATTTTCCAAAATAAACAAACCCATGCATGGCTAATTTCTCCACACCCCAAGTAACACCCAAAGTAATGTTGTTTAAATAACTGTTCATTTAAACAAACTTGATTTAGGGTTTTTTAATAACTTTCAGTTGATTTCAGTTAAAAGAACTACCAGACACTTATTGATGGCACATTGCTAAAATATTTAAATAGGGGCAGTTTAAAAATCCATCACTTGGTGCACTTATTGTTTCACAGCAGGAGCAGTAATTTCTTGTAGAGTGACATGTTTCCTTATGCCACAGCTATTCTCCCCTTACAAAAGCTGTTTCTTTGGGGGGGAAGGGGGAGAAATACAAATTCTTGCCACCTATTACTATGCAGTCCATTACAATGGGTTCATTCATATTTATAATACAATCTGTGATGTTGATGCAATCACTTTAGACTTCACTGTTATTTCAAACAAATCCATAACTGAGAAAAAGGCAGGCTGTTGACAGGAGTTAATGTGGGTTTTACTCTGTTTACAATTGCTTTCTAATCTACTAAATGGCTGTGAAAATTGATGCACTGTTAGAAGTGCTTTTATACACTACTACAGATAAAGGGCTGTTATACTGCAGTAATCTCTGTAATGCTAAATTGAATTTTGACAGTGTTTTTTTCGTTTTTCCAATTTGAATGTGACATGGTAGGCTACTGCATTTACAGTAAGCTTAATTCCATCAATGCAAAGCATTTTCCCACCTTTACTGAGATGCTGATTATTGCTATGAAAAAAGAAGTTATAGATAAAACTTGTAACTATATACTTTATGTACATAGTTACTATGTAACTCAAAATATGTACTTCAGGGAAAATCTCTTAGTGGTCAAAGCATGAGGCAGAGTTGCCAAATTTTGCCATCAAATTTGTGATCTGTTGAAGCTGTGTAAGTCAATCCTCAGCAGGTAAAACACAGTAGTACTGCTTCCAGATCTGCTCAGCTTGTCATTAAGGTAAGCAGATTCTCCTTAAACATCACAAAATAAAATTTAGGATTAGTTGATTTCCTAACCAGTAACTTTCCAGTGGGATTTTAGGGAAACATGCAAAGATAGTTGTTTAGTTGCAGGACCAATGAAATCAGTCATAAAGAAGCCCAAAGAACATATAATTCAGTTTATCAGCCTAAAAATGAAGCCAGAAGAAAAATAATAAAGCCTTTTAAGCCTCAGATTCCCCTGATAAAGAGGTTGCAAAAATGCCAAGGCTGTTGCTGACGCGAAGCACAAGTAGAGAAGAGTTATGTATTGTAGAATAGGTGCCCTAAAAATTCCCGACACTTATCTGAAATGTCTGGTGCCTCACTAAAACCTAAGTCTGCGGAATGCAAGACAAATGCCTTTTTCTGTTCACCAAGGAGCTTCTAATTTTTTATCTGGATGTGAAAATATTACTAAAAATTAATGATCAGAACTTCTACATGGCTCCTGATGGAAAGAAGTCCTTTATATTCAAGACATTTGCATATGCAGTAACTTTAAAATTTGCTTATGTGTTTTAATTCACAAAATTTAATAAAGAGATATAGCTCTCTCAGATAATAAAAAAGCTTAGGTTGGCGAAGACCTCTGTTGAGGTCATCTGGCTCAAACATAGCTTCAAAGTAAGATACAGTTATTAAGTTAGATAGATCATAAAATTTTTCAAAGGATAGACTGTTAAAGATTCAAACTTCATAATTTAACCTTGGTGACGTTTAATCACATCAGTTGATTTAAGTAGTCAAAGATAACACAAAAAATGCCCATCTATTTCATGTAGGACAGTATGATTAGTCTACGCAGAGTAGTAAGTAAAATTCACCTAAAGAGCCTATCAACCAACGAACACTAACGTATAGTAACCAAGCTTCATGAACAATAAAGCTCACAGAGCAAAATCTTTTGGGTTTTTTTTCCCTATATGACTTATTTCTTTTTTTGACGGTGTAGTTTTTCTATTGCAATTTTCAAAAGAAAAAAAAAGGGTTAGGAATTAAATTCTGGAATTCTTACTGACTCAATTGAAGAAAACCTATTAAATTTAGGTGCTACTATATAAATTGAATAGATTCTGCAACATAAATGAAAGCTTGGGATGTAAAGACAATAATTTTAGAAGATGAGAATCATAAGCAGTTACGTCTGGAGTTGCTTGAAAAGGTACTAGGTATGGTCATCACTTATAAGCAATCTCATTGTTTAGAAGAACCTAAATTTATAAATTTATAAACTGATTGTTTAAAAGAACCATGTTGATTGCAGGTCCAAATGTTATTTACTCCCCTACCAATTTAAGTAAAATATCATAGAAAGGGTTTCTACAGAAAAGTGATTATTTTGCTTGACTAGGCCTAAGAAGAAGGAAAATCCACTGCATACCTGTAATTTTCTAAGATTATTTTCTTAATAGCTAATGCAACCTCTAATTTCTTCAGATAATTAGTGGTCATCTTCTAAATGCTGCTAAGAATCATTTCATCCCAACTTGTAGTTATTTCTGAAACACAACCAAAGAAGCAACCTAATTTTGCACCTCAGCTTAATTCAAATACTGTCACTCTTTACAGAAGTTACTCAAGTTCCAGTCTGCAGTTTCAGTTCTGGTCTGTCACACTGCTTTGTACAATGCTGATTTCAAATTTTCAAACATCTAAAACTTTCCTTTTAAACTATACTAGAACAAAAACCCCACAACTTATTATAAAAGCTAGTTTTTTAATTTTGGAAAATTTACAGAAAATCAGTAAATGTATCAAACACAAAGAGAGGGTTGGAGCATCTCTTCTATAAAGAAAGGCTGAGAGAGCTGGGGTTGTTCAGTCTGGAGAAGAGAAGAGAAGGATTAGGGGAGACCTTAAAGCAGTGTTCCAGTACCTAAAGCAGGCTTACAAAAATGAGAGGGACTTTTTATGCAAGCAGACAGTGACAGGGCATGGGGCAATGGCTTTAAACTGAAAGACAGTAGGTTTAGATTAGATGTCAGGAAGAAATTCTTTACTCAGAGGGTGGTGAAGCATGAACAGGTAGGTTGTCCAGAGAGATTGTGCATGTACATCACTGAAGTGTTCAAGGTCAGGTTGGATGGGGACCTGACCAGCTTCATTTTGTGAGTGGCATCCTTGCCCATGACAGGGGGGTTGGAACTTTATGATCTTTAAGGTCTCTTCAAACCCACACCATTCTATGATTAGCTGTTCATTTAATGCTTCACAACTTTTGGCATGATTATGGCAGTCTGGATTTCTTATTAAAGTACAAAAGGAGTTAATAGAGAACGTTACTTCTGTGAAAGCATAAGCACCTCCGCTCTTCGGCGGCTGACGTGCATGTGACAGACCATAAATGTGTAGAACAAGACTTACAGAAACTCTACCTTACCATGCACTAGCAGGGAACTTCTTACTGGTAAACTGTCTTAACTGTAACAAACCTGAGGTAATTGCAAATTGTGGAAATTAAAGTTACTTTGACTAACTTTATGTTATACATAAAGTTTGTATCCTTTTTGTTATACATAAAATTCATCTGGAGCAGAATTTCAACATATTTAACAAAAACAGCCTTGACAATTAGAGAGAAGTTTGACACATATTTCATAAATATACCTGCTTGTATATCACAGAAATAGAACAAGATTATAAATAACTGTAGTTGCCAAAGAGTTTTGAATTTTCAGTTAACCTGTCAACAAGAAAGAGGCCTTTTCTTGAACAGCATCATGTAAGTGTAAGATCCTGCTTTGTCTGGAGAAGAGATGAAAATATGGCAGTCTGGTCACTTGATGCTTTTTTAAATTCTTTCTTCTGTACCAGCAAACTATAGTTTTACTGCCTAAATGTTTCACTTTTTAATAAATTACATTTCCTGAAATGCTATTCGATGAAAACATACAGGAAATTATGATTTATGGGCAAATACAATTAAAACCACAGTAAGATTCCAGTATGTAATATTGCTAATGTTTAAAGATAAGGACACATACTTTTGTCAATAGCATTCAGTAAAATTACTTAGTACAAAATGCTATTTCAAATATAAATATAAATATAGCAAGGTGCTTTATAAGTACTCGTATCTCTCTAAATTTTGGGTTCACACTATTTCAAAAATAAAATATCAGATGAAGCCTGTCTTAAAAACTATAAAGCTTAACATTTAGCACTTGTGACAATTGCCTTCTTCCCTATATATCTTGCTTGTATAAAAGAGAAATAGAAATTAAATACAGCTTTTATAATTTTTATTCTAATAATGGTGTCTTAAAGACAGAAAATGGAAAGAAAAATCAATCACAAATGTCAGCACTGTCTTTCGAGAGACACATTTTTAATATTACAGAAGCTGTAGTTTAGAAGCATACAATTCAAATCCAGATTGTCTGATTTACATTACTGACTCCCTGATCTAGTTTAGTTGAACACTGAATTTAAATAGAGGTGCTTGAAGTCAGGAGGGACTTATGTATGTGCTTATATGCTGTGCTGAATCAACATCCCATTGCAACAAATCACAAGTACAGTATGTTTAACAAGCGTAACACGGCAAGCATATTTATCTATTCATAACAAAGCCAAAAACGACACCTTCTCTTTGCATTTTTGTGAGTTAGCAGGAATCAGCAGGCAGGGATAACCTTACTTTTCCTTATCTACTTTACCTTAGAAATAATTATTTAGCATAACAAACCAAGAGCACAGTATATGTTTTGAAGTTGAAAGGAAAAGGTCCAAACTGGCATGCTTTAGCTGTTTGTTAACTGCTTTTCTCCTAATGAATTGCCCTGTTGCTCTGCATCACTCTGATTGCAGTGTAACAGCTTTCATTAGTCATTATAAATACGGCTTTGTGCCACATTATTTACATTCTTATAGTAAATAGCTAGAACTTCACACTGTAATACTTCAGACTGTTTCTGCACTTGCTGAAAAATAATCTGGTAATGCCTAATATATGACTTTAACTTAAAAAACCTGAAACCCAAATCTGAAAGTTTTTGCGTTTGTAGGTTTTCGGATAGAATTTTACCACCAGCATAATTCCACTATGGCCAAAATTCTTGCCAATAACAAGGCTAAGGGAATCAGAATTTCACTGTAATTAGACTTTGCAAACTGGGCTTCTTTTCTGGTAGAACTGTCACAAGAGGAAACTGATATTCAAAGCTTAAAACATGATTATTGCTTCAAAATGAACTAGCACTGTAAATATGCATAAAAATGAGCTCAGGAAAAATCTGAATCACAAATTTGAACAATAATAAATATTAATCAGTAATAGGATTGTTTTCATAATACACAACCTCTTTCTATATATTTTCAGTAACATTTCATTAAAAAGCTTCATTTTCTTCTTTAACACTTCAGCATGTAAAAAAAAGAGGACAACAACTGTTAACTGAAATACTGTTAGATGGTAGAGATTCTTTCTAAAACAGTTTTCTATTAAACACATTATTTTTACCCAGGTCAATCTAAAGTCCATGAATTTTAGACATAACTGACCTCCTATGAATTCTAGTGAGTGATTTAGGTACAAAAGTCAGTGTGTTTATCAAACAAAAGTGAAAAATTTTATGGTTTTTTAATGCTTTAGTTTTGGAAACCAAACTGTTCTCCTTAAGTTGAAGAAACAAAAGCAACAGACCAGATATCTACACTGAACAAAAACTATTACAGAAAATATTTTTCATTACTAATATTCTTGAAACCTCTAATTTTGGTACCACTAAAAAATTAATGCCTGATTCTACCAAATATATAATTAAGTACATATAAAAATTATTATGTCTATAGACATTTTATACACATGCGGATATTATGCATGCATATACATTACATTCAGATTTCTTGACTCAACAGGCTTTACTATAACTATTATGCAAATAAAAGTTCTGTTAATAATCTACACCAATACTTTGAAACAGTGACTTTGCAAAATCCCAGCTTTCAGTCTAAACTCAGTTACAAAAAGGCATTTCACCTTTTAACTAATTTATTCTAAGAAAAAAAGATTTATCAAGTGCATTACAAGGATTCAAAAATAATATTTACATATTATAATGGGAAAAAGTACAAAGAGATGAAAAAATATCTATAAATGAGGCAGAGTCAACAAAAAGGAAAATGTCGCGGGCTGATGGCCCAGACACCTGTCCATTTTAAGCTTTTTCCTCCCAAAGTCTGGTCTCAGAGCCTAAAGAAAAACAGAGCTCGCGGGTTCAGGTTTCAGGGATGTTTATTCTTTCTTATCTCAGAGCCTGCTATCAGCCACTGCTGCTGGACTGCCACGGAGCTGCTTACAATCTGGGATCCCCGGTGAACTGTCCCCAGGCTGGGACGTCCCGTACCTTTCCTAGGGGTCCGGTGACCCAACCACCTTCCTGAACGTGTCCTTGTTTATAAATCTATACCAATTAATTTAAAAAATGTCAAGTCTACCCACACCAGTCTCTTTGTGCCACCATCACTGCAGAAGATGGAGGAGAGAGAAGAAAGAAGAAGGGACAAGGGACAGAAGGACACCACCCTAATTCCTCCATCTTGACCCCCTCAGACTCCATTCTAAAAAGCCCAAATTCTATATTTTTCATCCAATGATTAATTATACTACTATCTATTTTACAGTTTTTTAGCTTGTAATTCTTCTCGTAATGTTGGTAATTTTTCCCATGGGCTGAGGTCAAAGATGGTACTGGTTTGGGCTCTCTGCCAAGGTCTCAGACACTCCTGTCGGGGTCCCAGGCCCCTCAGGGCAGCCGGAGGGGTGCCCTGGACTCCAACAGGAAAAGAAAAGATAACATAGTTCTTTGAAAGAGGAAGAATGGTCTTCTTAAAATTCATTTTTTACCTTCCTATAATAAGAAAGCAAACTTCTTTTGTTCAAATATAAAAATCTTTTCAATAAACAGACAAACAAGTTTTATTGTATTTAGCATATTCCTCTCTGTCTAGTTGAGCTCATATTAATCTTCTCAAATTCAGGTTGTATTCAGTATCTCCTGACCCATGCTGCTGCTGAAAAAAACCCTTGTACAGGGTTTTCCCAGCTATTAGCTTTCAGCAAGTAGAAAGCAATTCTAATTTGATGGACGTGATATTAGGTCTATTTAGTTTGTCATCTGGCTGCTTTTCTTTCCAATTACATATTGGCATTGCAATCCTTGAAGAGGATTCTTTTGCCTCAAAACGCATTGTGAACCATACATCACAAATGCGGCATCTACAGTACATCTGTGTAATCTCTTTGGCAACATAACCACTTACTTCCATGGCAGAAGTTGTTCTCAGAATTGCTTTTATATTCTTTTAAATACCTGAAATATTTATCTGATAAAGTTATAGATACAATCTACAGACTTTCTCTTGAATACTAGTATCATCTTCCACCCAGTGAAGGTGAAAACCACAGTGTCAATGTTGGTCAGCATTAGGGTTTGGATTAGGGTTCGGATGGTTAATGCTCATTTATCAAACCCTCATTAGCTAACTTCAATGAAGAATACTGCATCTTCATCTCTAATGAAAATATTGTGCAGTTATTGCATAATAGCATTTTGTACTAACAGTGAGCCCAATTTGGCACCACTATAGTTACTCCCTAACATTAGAGGATTACATAGAGCTCAGGAAAAAAACCCTAGCAAACAATCTTCTGTCAATGTATTGCATGTGTTCTAGAATACATAGGACCCTAAGTATAGAAAGGTAGAAAAAACATATGGATAGGGAAATTCTCCACTACATTCAAGAAATAAGTTATATTTTATATGATGAAGATAGTCTTATAATATGTCACAATCAAGGAGAGCTTAGTGTCTTTTGGCGTTCACATGAATCATTAACTAAAACAGCCTCAGACTCAAATCATATGAAATGTTCTGCATTTCTCAAATGCCACCAAAAATTTTTCACCACTTTTGCCACTTGATATATTAAAAAAAATTTAAGCGTACTATCTACCTTCAATTTTGGTCTAGCTGAAGGCCAAACAGACTGGTATGAACAACTACCTACCTTAGCCACTTGACATGGGAAAGGAGAAAATTTAGCAGAAATCCTACCAGAAAATGGATTTTGAAATACTCCAAAAATCTGAACTGGTGTCAGATAACCTATTTATTCTATTTTCTTAGTTGCAACTAAGAAATTAAATAAATACTGGTTTTCTCCAGAAGAACGTATTTTTCTTTTGAAAAAAGATCTTCAAGTCATTGAATATAGGACTTTGCTCAATTTTAAAGGGGGAAATTATTACTTACTGCTACTTAGTTATATAAATAGGTTGGAACACCAACATTCCATTTTAGATTAATGCTAGAAATAGTTTATATCCTAGAAAAAAGTGCTTTAAAGTAGGAGAAATAAATACAGGTTTTATTAGCCTTATTGTACACTACCCACATTATTTTTTGCACAGAAGAGAGTTCCCACAGCAAGAAATACTAGGAAAGAGTGGACTAAAAAATATTGGCATGTTTTTAATTTGCAATATAAAAGTAATGAAATCCCATTGTCTCAACTCAGAGAAAGTACATAAAAGTAGTAAGAAATCAACTTGATTAATTCACAAAGACTTCAATGACTGGAAATTCAGAAAGAAAAGCAGAAACCAGTCTTTGGAGAGAATTAGTAAGGATGAATACATACAAATAATAATGCAATTGCTTAAGCACAAAATAATAACGTCAGTACTCAGAATGAGATACAACTAGCAATGAAAAAAAAATCACTCTACACATATATTGATAAGGAGAAGACGAAATTAAGACTTGGTTCCTTACTCAAAAGGGACGAAAAATTTTGAGTGGATGAGACCACCAAAGCCAAATTGTTTATGCCTTCTTTCACTTCAGTATTCACTAAATTTGCATTTTGAATGTAATTAATGCATGTGACAGAGCACTAATGCACAGCTGACTCTGATTTTTTGTAAGAAATTCCCCCAAAACCCCGATTCAGATAAAATCAGACCCTGGGCATTAGTTAAAGTAACCTCAAAGCAAATTGCAGCTATGCTTGATAAATTTGTTAGAGGAGATTTGATTTAAGAAAGCTGAAAGACTGTGGAAGTCATGATTCTAATAATAACAAAGGAGAGAAGTGTCAGAGAACTGCTCAACACAAGTCAAAACATCAGGCTGTTTCTAGGAGGTATGAACAGGAACATCATCTTTAAAAAAAAAACATGAATCATGCCTTAGTTCTCCTGTTCATCAGCTTTGGCTTTTTGTCCAGTTTTAGACACTGAACCAAAAGAAAGAAGTTGACTTTTTCCTTTTAGATATCAAGAGACTAATAAAAATCATGGATATCTGAAAATCCTAATCTACAAGAACAGACAGAAAAAAGTATCAAGCTGTTATGTCTGCAGACAATGAAATACCAACGAAAACATGGGATGATAAAGGTACTTCAAAAGTCCATAGAAGCCCTCTTATTGCCAAGATAGGTGCTGTCTGTCTTCCTCTGCAGTAGGATACTCCATTCAGTAAATCTTTTTCCAAATATATGTAAAGAAGCAAAAACGAAACAAATATGCAAAGAAGAAAAAAAAGATGCTGCTCCTTTTGTCCGGTGTGGATGTGTTTCTAATCTCTTCATAGAAAGCTCCATCAAGAATGACATCTGTCTCCTTGAACTCACAATGTGAAAGGAAAATAGATTAAATAAACTCTTAACTACCCATTAAATTTTATGATTCTTAAATGTAGTAAAAGGAAGGAGAGCTATCTGCCATGTGAAAAATGATTTTACTATTTCTCCTGAGTAATAGAACCATATTTTGTTTTACTCAAAATGGAGGAAAAAACCCAAGGACTACAGCAAGAGCACTAAGAAGGTATATATGGATTTGTTGAAAGAACACCCTGCAACTCATCTGTCGCACAGAACATGAAACTTCATGTAATTCTTGTTTAAGTATCAATGAGAAGATGTGCTAGACCATGTGCTGACAGTTAAATTACATTTGTGAACCAGCTTTTTAAAATAAACATACTTCTGGCATTCATTAACAGAAATTTCACAGTGGTAATAAATAGAGGTAAGAGATACAATGCTAAATTTAATTATTTATATCTCTAAAATAATCAAATAACTCTTAGTTAAAAGTCATTTTCCTGGGAAGTTGATCAGATATAAAACACGGACATAAAAACACACTTGGACTGCAGTGTCCTAGTGAAAACATGATCAAGCTCTCCTTAAGCCTTAGTTACTGCAGTCTATATTTTCAATTGTAGAACAGGCAGACACAGGGATATTCTAGGTATTTATAAATACTACAAATCAACTTGCGTTACATATGAGAAAAAAATATATACTGATTTCATTTGGAAATGGTTGCTATAGTCACATTAGAAGTCTGAATGAGTTTTGAAAACAAGGTAATTAATTAAAATTATGAGAATTTCTATCACAAAAAGCTTAAAATGTATTTATATGCAAAAAATCAAGTACAAAATGTACTACTGTGCATGTCATGCCTATCAGAAGTGATAACTCTTTTCCCTTTTATCCCTGCAGTTTTCTTCCTGGCTCCTGAATTTCCTCCTAAGTACTATATTTAACCACTTCTTTCATTAATTAAACACCCAGGCATTTAAATCTACAAACCAGACCATGTATTCACTTCCATTCCAAACTACAAAACTTTAATGTATAGTTTCTCAAACAGTTGTTTTTTTACATGTCTATGACTGATCCATAGTTTAGGATTAGCCATCCTAAAGTAAAATTACCAGCCTCAATCAAAAATGACAGGTTATTTTCTTAACTCCTCAGAATTTCCAACAGGATCATCTGGAATAATTATTATCCCTTTCTGGTAGGTTTTCCCTCAGCTTTTCCCCCCTGAATTAAGACTCTTAAATTGTAAATTCTCTGTAGATCAGGTGCCTGAGCAGTAGCTCACTAAGAAACAGCCCTTCCCTCTCTTTTACTATCCATACAGTACATTCAGACCCTTTTCTAGCAACACACAAATACACACTATATTATCTCATAGCAGTGTTAGGTACCACAACCTACAATACTTTTCTAAAGCTGTTTCTTTTCATTTGGAATACCTCTTCCAAAGGTACAGATATGCTTTACATTAATGCACTGAAACTGATGCAAAAGCCAATAATGAATTGTACAGTCAAATACTTGAGGCATTAACTCACAGGCATCTCATATTACAGATAATTTGGCATGGCAAGGGCAGATTTTAAGATATAGATGTATTTATAATGCAGTAATGTAGGTTTTAAGTGCACGCACATACACATGCACAGAGGTGAATGAGAAAAGTCCACTGGCCTGGTGAAATGTCTTAGTGTAAAACTCACCTGATAGGTGATCACCATGTTGGAATTTTTAGGCTTGCAAAGTTTCAGAACACAGAATCTTAAATAACATTGTAAGAATGGAGAGTCATTGTTTATATTCTCCTGTTCTTTCACAAAAATGGAAAAAAAATGGTGAAAGGGAAAACTGGAAGATTTTAGGAAGATAAAGAATGATGGAGATTGCTTCATATCTCAGCAGGATTTAGCTAGCCATCAGTATCTGATTAAATGTTTTCAAGTGCTTTAGAAAAAGGACACGGCCAACTTAAAAATCACATTTGGCCAACTGCAATTCAAAGAAATAAAATAAAGGAATAATTCTCCTCTATAAGGGAACATTCTGCATTATTTACCTCGCTTAACTTACCCATTTCCTCTTTTGCATTGGACTTTAGCAAAGCAATAATGGACAGAAAACCATGAAAAATATAATAATAAAGCCAAAAAAAGTAGAAATGGCATACATAATTAAGTATAAATGCATGCAATTAAAATTCAAGCTAAAATGTATTCCCTGAAAACGCCAAATACAAAGTATTAGCTATAAATATATAATCTACTGC
>WEIT01008909.1:25938-45911 GCA_013389985.1 Dryoscopus gambensis
TTTTATTTGCAAAAATACTTTCCTTGATCCAGGCAAAGAATTACTGACTTTTTGTACAGATGCACAGCAGTGGAATTAAAAATAAGCCTGATCTTTACACTTACTTAACTGTCCAAGTCCTTCCTAGCTTATGAGTCCTCTGTTTATATAAAGTATGTAATGCTTTCTTACCTCTTAAGTTGTCACATACATAAAATAAGTATCATTACATGGTTTTGTTTGGGAATAGAGTTTGTATCTCATTGGTATAATTAATGCTTAAAATAAGGAAGAGGTAGAATGTATCCATGACTTCATATTTAACATAATTCTCTGCTGTGTGTTTTCTAATTCTATAATCCTTACTCTTGTAGGAAATGGCAAAGAATACAATCTGTGTTTCTTAATTAACTCAGCTGGAATCAAACTTGAAACTGTTCAGGAATCAAAAATTCACAGAGAAATAAGTAAGGTTTTCTGGACATTACATTACAGATTAATTTGGGGTTACCTCAGAATTAAGTCCCCAAAGCTTTATTCAATAGTCCTATTAGGTCTTCAGTAGCCATCAATATTTTATTTCTTTAAAGCACAAAACCCAGGCTATTACAGAGGATCAAAGTGCCATACTGATACTCTACAATCACACTAGGCATAACTGGGACAGATACTATATCAGGGGAAAAGTTTCATCAAAAGACCAAACTGAATGAAATCATGTAAGCTATTCTTCAAGGCAAAGAAAAGAGAAAAAAGAAGTCTCTTTACCCATGCAAATCCTTTTAGGTCATAAAACATCTATTAAATTAATGCCACAATATAAAATAATTCCATTTCCAGACTAACCTCAAAACTGGATGCGATCAGTAAATTGCCTCTCAGTCTGAAAATTCTTATTTATAAAATGTTTTGACAAACATACACCTTTAAATCCTACAACTTGGCCTCTGAGGAGTCATGTCACTTCTTTTTCATGTCAATTCTCTGCACTGCTGCATTGCCATGATCTGCGGTGGCCACTGGAGCTCAAGTCAGACGGAGCTATCAAATCAATTATAGCAGCCTGCCACTGTCTTACACAGACAACAAATGACCGATAACAAAACCTGCCTACTTTCAGTTCTCATCTGACAGCAACAAAACAGTCCCTGCCTGCTTTTACTGGCATTTGTCATAAATCAATACCAATTTCATCACTCAGAAAGGTGCTGTCAACTCTACTCAGTCCATGTGGTTTCACTGTACTGTTATAATTTTTAACGCATAAACTATTCAGGAAGGTTAATGTATAAAACAGATTTTGTTTAGAATCTCCTATACACTGGCACCAGTGGAACACTTAGAAAATATAAAGCATCAATCATTTTTAAAGATGGGAGGAGGAACCAAGAGAATCATGCTCTGTAATCTTAACAATTTATTGACACCTAGCTTTGCTGGGAATTTTCTCTTTATTAGGTAGTACTATCATCTGATCCAAAAAGAAATTGCTCTTTTGACCCGTTATTATGGCCTTACAGTAATTACACCTGAAAGTTGAACAGTGAATCATTTAAATGAAACTGAGACTTTCCAAGCATGAGATGATCAATAAACTCTGTATTTTTCCTGCCATGCTCAGGCAGGATGTTAATACTATAAAAGAAGATGATCTTCAATGTTCTACAAAGATTAAAAAAAATATATAATATTTTTGAATGATTATAGTATTTAAAACATCCTCAGTAGTTACAAATATAAGTTTGTATTATATTTCAGAATTCACAGGTATACTAAGTAGCAAAATGAACTGTGTGGCAACAGAGATGCTACATATCTTAACAGATGGATCTGCTTCACAGCAAAGTTTCCCAGGCTGATCTGAAAAGAATTGAATCACTAAATAAATTGCAATCTTCCTTTGCTTAAAGCAGTTGGTGAATGGTTTGGCTCCATGGTGTGTGTGAAGCTCTAAACTGTGTGGTATGTACCAGGTTACAGTGTATGCTTAAGAAATAAAGGCCTGTCACATTGAGTTTTCCAGTAAACCACTGTTCACATGTTTCTGGAAGGGAATCCTCTTTTAATAGTTTATATCTGTATTTTGGGATGAAAGCCATGTTGTATTTCCACTTCAGATAACAGCATACTTCTATAGTGGAACTTTACAGCAATGTTATTATTTGAATTGGTAATACTTTCATTGACTAAAATAAATCCTTATTTAAATAACTTAGAAAATTTATTTCTGATCCAAAGTATTAATATTAGGTAGTTAAATCAGAGAAATAGTTAGATTAGCACCTAAGTCTTATAGAACAGAACACTAAAATATGTAATTTCCTTGGGGAGAATATTAATTGATCAACATACAATTCCACTTTTCGTCCTGGGAAAAAACCTCACACTATCACAAGACATTCCCAGGACTCCCTGCGCTAAAGTGTAAAGGATCATGAAAGAACACAACAAAAAAACCTCAGACTGATTCCTGGCAGTTTTTGGGACATCCAGTTTTACTAAAAAAAAAAAAAAAAAAAAAAGGCAAACCAACATCACCCACATCAACCAATGCCACGCAAATCAGCTGGTTAAAACTCTGTTTCTGATGTTCCTCTGAGTGCTGCCACTTTTTTTTTTTCCTCCAGTTTAACTGAGTATCTTTTGGCATCTTCCATTCGTATTTATTGCAAGGTTATGAGATTATAACCAGTTTCCACACAACTCGTCTTTCTGGGTTTTCCTTCCCTGGGTACTTAGGGCAAATGATATCTATCAACAGCCTTGTTGAACACAAGATGAATACAAGATGACTAAAGTATCAAAGAACCCACTGGTTTTAATGGAAGAAATGACATTCAAATCTAGAAAGCCACAGGTGAATTAAACAAGAGGCTCCTGTCTTAACGTTACAGGAACTCAAAAAGCTTCACCTGCTATCCAATGAACATTTACGCCTACGATGTTATCATACCACTGCCAACCAATTACTTCAGTCTTTAACATGCAGCAAGCCCAAAAGAGCAGGAGGTTTTTTTCTGTTGTTTTGGCGGGTTTTTTGTTTTTTTAATGTATCACTCTGACAGATGCACCAAACCCTAGGAATGCATTTAGAGAAATGGGTAGGTTGATGAGGTGATAGAAGATGCTTACATAGCAATGTAAAACACAGGAAAGAATGAATTCATTTTCTCATAAAATGTATAGATCAGGAAGAACATATTAATTTGGGATGAAACCCTAACCTAAAATGCTATTTTATACCCTTCTGTTAGTGGTGGAAAATATGGAAAATAAACAAACACACACTGTGCTCTTCAATGCTTATCTTAACCATAACTAATGGGAAAAAAAATGAAGAAAAAAATACAAATAGATAAAATATCCAGGAAATGACTCATTAGTACTTGCACACCAGACCTTAATACATATTGGTGATCATTTGACAGAAAAATACAGGAGAAGTTTTCCTGAAAGTGTAGGAAAATTTATCTTGCTTCTGCCTAAATTGATTCATCATCTTTTTAAAACAATTTCTCCTGTGAAAGCCCCAGAAAAGGGCAGTGAGGGAGATGATCTGGAAAAATATGAAGTGGAATTAGAACAGCAACTTTTTTCAGAAGTCACTGTCGTAATTTTAATCCTGTCGCAAAATGTGAACCTCCAAAAGAAAAGAAAGAAAAAGGGGGAAAAAAGCATGAAGAAATAGTATTGGTCTTATGATCTTGAGAACTATGTCAAACACAGTAGCTTTTATTCCCAAGGTATTCAGGGGAAGTACCTTGGGATTCTGTTTCTCCAAAGGCAGATAAAAAAATTGCCACTTATTGTGGCATGTTTTCACAGGTTATTACAAAAAGAAGGGTTGTATAAAAGATGTGAAAAGAAAGGCTGCAGGCATGTTTTCTTTTGATTCTACTAGCACATCATCCACAGAGAAAATCCTGCACCTCACACAAAAGGCCCATAGATCAATCTATATCTTCTTAGATTTTATACCCTGACCTAAGGGTTATCTAAATTGTAGTACCTGAGGCCGTATACCTTGCAAGTTCACCTAAAAAGTAAGCTGATGATCCAATGCAGTGGCTGGATGTCTTGATTAACTCTGTCAAACCCATTTTTCACTGAGTCTTAAGTTAGACTTAATCCATTGGGACTGTTCCATTACTCATAGATATTCAGAGCATGCAGCGATTGGGAAAGAACAGCTAAGCCTGCTGGGTAGGTGACTTGTTTATTTCTAGAAAATTCACAAACATTCTCAAGCAAAGGAATGAAACTGAATCTGTGTTCTCATCTCCTGGCTAAATGATGAAGTAATCTAGGTGTTGAGGATAGGCAGTAACATCCATCTCCTCCTTTCTCAATTGCTTTTCTTTGTTTCTCTCAGAAAAGCAAATATTTCATGCCAAATAGGAAGAAATTTCAGTTTTCAATACAATGCAGAAAAATGTACATTTGGGGTAAAATTTATTTTTTGTCTTTGTCTTACCAACAGAAAAAAAAAAAAGAGTAAGTATGCACAGCTCTGCCTCAGACATTTCTCTCAGGCAGTAAGTTCTCAAACTCTCCATCAAATAACCCATTCCATTACTCCCCCCTTTCCCAAAATACATCTAGTGTCAGAAGTGCTTCTTGATGGCAGTCAGCCTGCTGCTCAGTGACAGACTCACTTATGGAAGAGTTACCACATTTATTTTCAGCCTAGGATTTCTACTAAATCTTTCTGGGTATCACATTACAACCTTAACAACAATACTCCTCCATCCTTCCTATCACACAAAAAACCCTAAAAAATCCCGAACAACCAAGCAAACACTACCCTCCCCCCCCACCGCCAAACTATCAAACCTAAGCCCAACAAAACCCTCATTTAAGAGGCAGCTTCAAACATTTTCCTGGAGTTGAAGGAAATAATCGAGGGAGAGAATTGGATGTTATAAATAGGTATATGTGCACAGACAGGAAAGAAAAGCAGAAAAACAAACTTTCTTCCTTTTAAGCTAGTTGGTATGGTATAATGGTAATACAAATCTTGGTCATCTAAAAATACTGTAACCAGTTTTAACTGTGAGCAATTTTAACCTTCCAGAAACAAACAAACATTATGTCCTTCTTTGATGAAATTTTAAAGATTGAATGTAAGTGCCTATTTTAAGGATTCTTTCTGGTATGTAAAGACACATGGCTTAAAAACCCCATTTAGAGGTAAGCAAATACAACTCGCATTTGAAACTACAGATAACGCCCATTTGTGCAGGAGAATTGAAGTGTGCTACTACTATCGAAGTGCATTGTTTTGCAATGCCCTCTTATATAACAAATAAGAGGGACAATATCAGTTTTATGTTGTTTTCCTGGGAGGCAATTAGAGGACCTGTGCTATTAGTAGTCATCTGTATTCCTACATAAATACAAAAAAAAATTTAATTGCATCATGGCAAGTTTCCCTGGAGTAGAACCAGTGTTTGTGTTCCATATCTACCTTCTAAGCCCTACTTCTCTTCACCAACTGCCAGAAAGAAACACCCAAGACTATAAAGTTTTGCTGAATGTGCAACAGCTTTGTAAACCCAGCAGCAGCTCTGTTTGGTCCTCCTGTCAGCCGGGAATAAAGATGCTTTGCCAGAACAAGGTTTGGGGAGTCTCTAACACTCAGCTGGCATCTGCAGTCCCGGGGAGGGCTGGGCAGTGGGAGCAGTACTTGTCCCTCGGTCGCTGCTGCCGTCGCCATGGCAACTCGGGTTGCCTGGACGATGTGGCGACTCATGCTCCCAGCTCTGCAGCCATGGCTTGGGCTCATGCACCCGTTCAGCCGCACTTCACATCCCTCCCCCTTCATTTTCCACTTTAGCTCATAAGGACCTGGTTTTCCTCATCCTTCCATTCCCCTTCCTCCCAGTCCATGGTACATTCAGGTCAATTTTAATAACTAGGAACAGCTGAAATACCTTTTTTTCTCCTTCCCTTATACAGACATAAAAACACCTGGAAGACAGCCAGACAAGCAAACACAAGAAGTTGGTCCAAATATGCTAATTTTTTTCACAGGTGGCTTACATTTCTTTCACAACAACTGATGGCGAGAAGAAAAGATTTATCCCTAAATAACGGAGCTGCTATAGCAATGGAGTAAAAGCAGCTATAGGAGTGGGCAATAGTCTGCATGGTGAGCCAAGATAAGAGGAAACAGTAATTTAATTATCCCAAAGCACAGAGAGTTGTTAATTTGAGCTGAATCTGAATTAACTGAAAATACTGTACCAGAAAATAAAACATGTAAATAAAGTGTTTCAGAAGCACTCTTCAAAACTTTTATCCCAAACAAAACAGTGAACTTCAAGCTGCTTTTTCCTGTTGGGCCACACATTTAAGTCAGAAAGCTGCTGTGAATTGCAAAACCTTTGAAAACATCATAGATTTACTACTTTTTTTTTTTTTTGTAATGCTTATGAGTGTATCAAATGCAAAATCCACTCAAAATAATGGCTATGAATAGTCCTTCAGCTGACTCATGCTAATGGAGCTGGGCCACTGAACTGGCTAGTAATCAAATACCCATCCCAAAAAATTAGTACACTTCAAAACTCCAAGAGTCAATTTGACTACAGTGTCAGCTGCTACATTTTCGATAGCTTCCTGTATGTAGGGAAAGAGTAAAAAATGTAGCTACGTCACTGATTTCTTCCTGCAAAGCATGTACTTATTTTCTCTCTTTTTTAACATGAGGAGAATGATTATTATCAGAGTAGGTTTTAAAAAGTGACTCAGAAGATAAAACACAATCTCATTTCTAGCACCACTGTTTGTGTGAAATAATTTATTTCCATATTTCTCTTCGTATTCAAAAGTATCAAAGGAATGGGCACAAATGAAACAATTTCTAAGAACTAATAAAAGACCCCTATAAACACTTTTTCTTTAAACTAATAGACCTCTGCCCCAAGTTCTACTTGCAATTATTTCTACCGTGTTAGAAATTAAACTTTTAGGTAAACTCTGATTGTGATAAAGAAATATGAAATTTTCTAACGAAAGTGTCTGTAGTGGCACTTGAGTAATTTTTATATTATCTCGTCATTGCTTTGGACAATAGTCTTATTAACTTGCTTTAAGCATTAATTTAGCTTGACAAATAATATTGGCTAGACCATAGTATTTCTTACCTTAAACTGCTGAAAATGTAACTTGCCAATAAGGAAGAAATAAGTAATATTAATTGGAAACCTATTTTGAAATAAAGGATATTCCAGAAAAATCACTGCTTCTGTTTGATTGATGCACTGTGATCCAGGGAGTTTCAAGGTTGACCCAATTTTTTGTTAATAATTAATGGGATTTTATTTACAAAAATGTAAAATGGAAAACGAGTACAGATAACTTCCCATGAATACATATTACAACAGAGCCTCTCTCGTGCATTGATCAGTAATGAGTTATTATATGCACTCCAATCATAAATCCCAGTGGAAAGTTTAGCTGATAGAAGTTCTATTCTTAGGCTGACTTAATAAGCCTGGACTGATTTATTGAGTAAATTGAAAGATATTTCAGATTTCTTGGGTGAATTTGTTCACTTCCACATACCCACTTCTATGCAAGTTTAAGAACTAAACATCAAATCCACCACTGCTCATATACCTCAAAGTTAAGTAATTCCTCAAAGACAACAGGTGAAACATCTGTTAAAGTATGTTACTTTCATTAAACAGAGGAAGGATTTCAACATGTACTGAAAATGGCATAAGCTCAAAGCTCAAATTTAATGTCTTTGATACACCAAACAAGAACATGTTAAAAGAAATTGAAATATCAATTATGATACTTTTGGTATTATGCAGTGTAAAAACTAGCAAGCTCTTTTTGTCCTGAAGATATGCAGCAGAACTTAATACTGCAGAGAAGCACTGTGCTTCATCAGAAGAAAACAATTCAAGGGCAATATATTTTTCTCATCAATTTACCTCATGTAAGTGTACAAAGTCTATCATTAGCTCCAAAATCTGAAAATCTTGTTCAGGACAGCAATGCTGCAGCACTGTTTTCCGAATACAAAGCACCTTGAAGTGGACTTCCCCACTAGCTTGCTCCCCAAGAAAGCTAACAGATTATAAAATTTTATTGCACTCGATTTAGTTTTTGAAGATGGATAATTTGATGTAAAGAGAATTCTACATTATTAACTTTAAAAAAATTAAGGCTGAAATCTGCAACTAAAGCCAAGAACATAAAGCAGTAGAGTGCACCCTTTACTAGCATACACACTCGCAGCTTAAGAAAAGCTTTCCCATTTCTCATATTTTCCTATTGTTCTCCCCAAATTGTTTAGCTTTGAAAAAGCCAGGTCCTGGTAGATTAATTTTAGTCAAACTTTATTTCCATATGAAATACAGTTAATACTTTTGTTAAAAGTGTTCTTGACCAAGTAAGTTTTCTTGTCATTTGCAGAAATGTATTACTTAAAAGCAAACACTGAAATAACTTTCTCTATGTTAACGTAGGCTAAGGGTATAAAGATTTTCAAACTAAAAATAAGAAGTAACTCCTGTTTGTTTGGTGATTTTTTTTCAAATGGGCTAAATTAAAAGCAAAGAGGTACTAAGGATAAGAAAAAATACCCTGCAACTACTCAATGCACTGGCATTGTAGAAGTACAGACGAAGAAAATTTTGTTTGATTGTATGGCGCAACCCCAGAGCTAGCAGATCTTAAAGTGCATCTTGTAGCAATATCTGAGCAAAACCAGATTCTGGTGACACCCAGTTTTGGATGGGAGATCTAAGCGTACGATGTTTGAATCCCACCCCATCACCTTTTCCCCAGATCTTTAAAAGGGTGTAAACTGTATGGCTATTTAATTTAAAAATATTTTATGACTTTTGGACAGCACATTACTTTAAGTTATTGCTGACCTATCTCTCATTTATCTTTAAGTAGTTAGGACATAACTTTTTTAAATGCGTATCTTTGGACTTTCAGTTACTAGGAAAATAATAAAAGTATATTTTGTGTTACTACAGCTTTCCCAGAAAACATTTGCTGGAGATCTTTGCAGCCTTTCTGGTTGCTTAGTTCCTTCAACATGCACAATTTCACCAAAGCTTTATTACTAATGTAAGTGTAAAAGACTTCTATAGTAAGTAATAGTCTCATTTTTAGACCACAGTACATTTTGTAGTTTATTGGCAGAGGTCAAAAATGCCCTTTTTATTAGGCTAAATCTGCAGTTAAAGACTGAAGTAGGAGTAAAATGTTTTATACACTAGAGTTAAGTGGTTCGGTTGAATGTGCTAACGACTGATAAGTGAGTAAGAAAGATGGGTTAAAATAAGAATGATACAAGATATGCTGGGGACAAGAAAAACTATCTTTAGGTATCCTTCATATGGTTTTTGATGTGAATAGAAAGGAAGAAAAAAGATCTGTGAAGGAAGATCAGAACCCAAATCATGAGATTAGGATATAGTCACTAGTATCCACAATTAAAAGGTCATTAACCGTTTATTTTTTAACTTCTAAAATTAAACCCTTTCTTTATTTGATGGGCATTGAAATGTGGAAAAGGAAGAAATTATTTCCACTTCAGCGTACTTTGTTTTCTGCCCCATAGGAAGCAACTATTCCAAATAATATAATCCAATCTTAGACTGTAAGATTCATGTATTTTTGACCCCACTGAAACAAATCCAAGATTTTATAATAGCAGATCTCACTACATAACAAGTTTTCAATAAAATGATCTCAGAGCAACTGCTGCTAGGTGGATAAACAGAGACTGGGTAAGCTCAGCGGAGAGTAATTGGCTGTGTCCTGTTTTCAGTCAGCAGCTGGCAACAGAGAAAGAACAGACTTAAAGCACTGGGGTAAGCTTGGAGACTGATTAGTCAGGAAGCTATTGCTAAAGGCAGCAAGAGTAGGAGCTATCCCAGGAGCTCTCTCACAGCAGTTTTCTCTGCCCTGTGAGACACAACTGGAAATCCCTTAATGCACTCTGCCCTTCATTTATTTTTGCTACTGGACATTTGAGAGCATTTAAGAATGTTACTTTTTTGAGTAGTTGCCTGATGATGGATCACACAGAATTAAAATGATTTTATATTTCTTAGAGAAAGGGGAAGACTACCATCTACAGTACAATTATAAAACTAGGGATTACCTGATAGCAAAATGCTTTTTATTCTGTGCTGAATGGCCAAAACAGAGTTTGCCACTACTCTTGCATCAATTCTGATTTACTCTTTATGCTGAAATTATGAATTCACCTTGCATTCCAGGAAGGCTGCATAACTTAAAGCCACAGTACTGATCTATTTACTTTTAATCCAGATAGTTTAATAAAACATGAGTAGACCCAAAAATATTATTATTGCACTACCAGTGTAATACAAATTACGCAAACATACTCTCTAATAAAGGAAAAGAGATGAGTATCAAAATATTAGAATTTGGAAGCATGACAAAGTTAGCTATCCAAATTTAATGTAAATTTTGTATGTATGCATGTAAGAGAATTACTTTTTTTTGCCCCTCAGAAGCACTTGTGTCTTTCATTGCCTAGGACAGAATACTAACTCAAAGACTGACTATTCAAGCTATTGTTTTATCTGCAGTATTGAGTGTGCTGTGCCCTGTTTTATCAACTTTATTATACACAGAGACAGAGAACTAAAACGTGAACAACCCTTATCAGGTCTCTCAGCCTCAAGCACTTTAAATTGGAGGCATGAACTCATTTGACTATTAACAATTTATACAGGCTACCTCCTGTATAGGATGGGTATGTGCCTCTCTCTAGCTGCTACAAGGAGCCTAAACACCCTAAACTGTGCGTCTATTTATGAGGTATTTTATCTCCTCAAGAGACTATACATAGATTAATTTTGGAGGTCAGTTAAAAATGCTTAATACCTGATATCCCAGAGTTATTAACATTATAAAGCACTTTATGTGTTTAGTGCTTTCATTCTACCTTTCAGTGCAATTGTAGATATCTGTAAATCAGCCTGGAGATCTCAGATTAAGAATCAAACAATGTAAATTGTGACAAATTTCACCCATCTATCAGAAGAGTGTGAAGGAGGATCCTGTAAACTATAGGCCTGGTAGCCTGACCTTGGTGTTGGGGAAGGTTATGGAATAGATTTCCGTAAGTGTGATCACACAGCACATACAGGACAGACAGGGCATCAGGCCCAGCCAACATGGGTTTAGGAAAGGTAGGTCCTCCTTGACCAACCTGATCTCCTTCTATAACCAGGTGACTGATAAAAGGCTGTGGATGTAGTGTACACAGACTTCAGTAAAACCCTCAATACAGTCTCCTACATCATTCTCCTGGAGAAGATGACAGGCCATGGCTTAGAGAGGTGCACTCTTTGCTGGATGAAACACTGCCTGGATGGCCAGGCCCAGAGAGTGGTGGTGAAAAGAACTAAATCCAGTTGGCAGCTGGTGGCTAGTAGTGTTCCCCACGGCTCAGCATTGGGGCCAGTCCTGTTTAATATCCTTACTGATGATCTGGATGAGGCGATCAAGTGCACCCTCAGTGCACTTGTCAGTTTGCAGACAACACCAAGCTGGGTGGGAGTTTTGATCTGCTGGAGGGTAGGAAGGTTCTGCAGAAGGATCTGGACAGGCTGGATCAGTGGACTGAGGCCAATCGTAAGAGGTTCAACAAGGCCAAGTGCTGGGTCCTGCACTCAGCTAACAACAACCCCCTGCAACACTACAGGCTGGGGACAAAAGTGGCTGGAAAGCTGCCCAGTGGAAAAGGACCTNAGGACCTTGGGGTGCTGGGTGACAGTGGCTGAACAGGAGTCAGCTGTGCCCAGGTGGCCAAGAAGGCCAATGGCATGCTGGCCTGTATCAGCAATAGTGTGGCCAGCAGGACCAGGGCAGGGATTGTCCCAGAGTACTCAGCATTGGTGAGTCCACACCTCAAGTCCTCTGATTGTTTATGGGCCCCTCTCAACAAGAAAGACATTGAGGTGCTGGAGCGTGTCCAGGGAAGGGCAATGGAGTTGGGGGTGTTTATCCTGGGAAAAAGGAGGCTCAGGGTAGACCTTATCGTTCTCTACAACTACCTGAAAGGAGGCTGTAGCAAGGTGGAGGTTGACCTTACTCATGCTTATTCTGAGCAACAGAATAAAAGGACACAGCCTCAAGTTGCACAAGAGTAGCCTCAGGTTGGATACCAGGAAGAATTTCTTCACTGAACAGATGGCAAAGCTTTGACATGGGCTACCCAGGGAGGTGGTAGAGTCACCTTATTTGGTAGTGTTCAAGAAATGACTGGATATGGCACTTAGTGCTGTTGTTTAGTTGACATGGTGGTGTTCAATCAAAGGTTGAACTCGATGATCTTGGAGGTCTTTTTCAACCTCAACGGTTCTATAAAAACCCAAGCAACCCCAAACCAAAGCCACTTCCTACTCACCTCTGCCAAAAAGGAAATTAAAAAAGGAAAAAAGAAAGGTTTAGGATCAGAGGAAAGGACAGGAAACTCTATCAGCTTGTGGCATTTATTTTGATATAGTTCTCATTTAATATTATCTCACTTTACAAATATTGACCAAAATGTAACAATGTCCTCCACAAGCTCCTCCCTCAGCCTAATTCCCTAATTTGGCATTGTGTTCATATGAGCTAATCAGTAGATTTGGAAACATTAGATTGACTCAGCCAGCTCTTGAGCTAATGATGGCAGAGTGAAGGATTAGATACCATAAAGTTCACTTTCTTATGGAAAAGATGGATCAAAGGAGATATTTACATTTTAGAACATAGGAAGAAAAAAATATATTCAGTCTTCCTTCTCTGGTAACGACAGCAATAAAATGAACCCACTGAAATAAGAATATATCCTCAGATAAATGTTTCTGAGCTGATGCACAGAAAAGAAAGCAATTTTGGCAAGGAATTGAAAGAGAGTATTTGGGGATTAATCTCTGCTTTTGAAACTAAGGCAACATTAAAAAAAAAAATCACCAAATGTAATTATAACTACAGTAAAAAACCAACCAAAACCAGAAAATGCCAACCTTATACAACGCTTAAAAAGCAGCAGAAGCCTTTATGTATTAATAGGTTTTATATTCTGATCCCTTCTCCAGAGCCTAGAGAAAACAATGGGAAGATCACCACCTTTAAGACTTATTTCTCTGACTAACATGTATCTGTAGTAACTCAAACAGCTGCCTTTCAGCTAAGGCACACAACTCTGACAGGAATTTCTTTCATTGTTAATAAATTTAGTTACCAATCTAAAAGACCAGTAAAACTTAGGATCCAAAGTTAAGCTGGGTAATGAAAGCTCTCACTCAGCCGTGTTTAACCCTGGTTCATTGAGATTTATTGTTCCCTCAAGGAGAGGATTTAAACTATGTTTTCTGTATCCCTGGGAAGTTCCCTTCTGTTCATTAGCCCCTTTGCTCACAGACTGCCACTGTAAAGAACAAATGTTAGTGAGCCTAGTGATTTAAATACTCAAAATGGAAGCCGATAGAAGATAATGATTCCTGCCACATTCTTGGACATAGTTCTGAAACTGCATAGCTCAATTAGGTGTAGTACACAGATGCCAAAATATCTTCTGAAACCCCCAAACTGGGCTATGATATCCAAATTTGTTCCTGACCTAAAAGCTATCCTGCCTCAAGTACACAAAGTAGACTGTCTAGAGAAAATTCAAGTATTTTTATGTGCACTGTATTGTAATGCACCATGTACACTCATCTCTTTTCAAATACAAGGAAACAGGCTTAAAGTCTAAGAAAACAGATAAAAAGAAAAACCTCTGGAATAATTATTTGCCTGTGCTGAAAATCTGCTGAGATTTCATTCCATTCCCCTGTTTATGACACTAAGTAGTCCTGATGTTATCTTTTCAATTTCTTATTTTATCATTTTGCTAGGCTACAAGGAGTGAGAAAATCAAGAATTGCAAGTTTGAATAGTGTAGAATAAATTCCCTCTTAGTTTTCCAAATCCCAGTCTAGATTTTTTAAAACCTATGGCAAATACAGTCAAGCTTGTAGGGTCAGGTAACAGTTTTTCTTTTATTTCTCTGGTATATGGAGTTAGATAATATCAGGAGACAAAAAAAAAGCATGATAAAATCTCTTTCCCCCATGAAAATAAAAAACTTTACCATTACAAAGTCTTCTTTTGAAGACATCATGACGAACTATAGTAACAGAAAGACCAGCTACTAACTAGACAGTTATAGTCTTTCAAACAAAGAAGTATATACTGATTATCCCCCAGGAAGTAAAATCATTTAGGAAATTGCATAGACTTCACATAGTTTTTCTCTTTGGTTAAAACAATTTTGCTTTAAAAAGTTGTTGGCTTTTTTTGAAACCCAAAGATTACCATGCCAAGCATAAGAGCCAAACTACTTCACAGTGTATGCTGAAAGGGAATAGATTGATTAGCCCAGCATCTTCCAAAATCCTTCCTGAAATTACTTAAACTGCAGCTTCTCATCTTGGATTTGTAAGCTACCTCACCATAAGAAAAGAGGATTTGCAGACCAACCAGCTCACACTATTCCAGATCAGTCAGTGGAAGCCTGGCTATCATCTTTCCTCCTGACATTCAGGCAAGACCTGCATTTGATCGCTGCATTTCCTTCCTTTATCACTCATGAACTCCAGGTTTGAGCCACCAAAAGGCCTTCTGAGGCTTCAGATTATTTTGCTGGGTGATTGATGCAGATATCGCCTTAGACATGTATGACGGAAATACACAAGACTCATCTATTTTTTGAATGAAACAAAGAAGATACTGGATTTATCAAGCAACTTACAGGCACAAGCACTAACTCTGATACAACTTAACTGCCAATTTCCCTTTACAGTATTCAAAAATTAAAAGTAAATCTTCCGAATAGTCCCACCTCAACAAAAGGAAAAAGTTGAAGACACCCTTGTTTTCTCTGCATGTTTGCACCTTTGCAGAGCATTGGCTATAATGAAAAAAGTCAGGCAGAAACATAAGACCAGTATTTCCTCTACATTACATTTTTGTTCTGTTACAGCAACCACTTAATGAAAAAAAACTAAACTAAATTCTCCCAAAAAAGAAAAAAAAAATCACAGAACATTAAGGGAACACATTCCTTTACATGGCAAAAAAAGATGACTTCAGAAAAGTGCTTGAAGAATTTAATGAATAATGTTCTGTGCTTTCTCTAAATCTTTTGAATTACTGACTAAACAATGTTGCATTAACCAGACATCACTCGAGCCACAGAACAGACTCAGGTCCTGTTCAGTCAGGAATCATACTCTGTTAGTATCTCAGATTTTGTCCCCAGTGAAGTCTTTAACCAGAGAAAACTCATTTTTAATGTCTAGCTGATGAAAATGTCCTATCTAATACTTCACTTGTGGTTTACTTGCGGTTTCTTTACGAAAGATAACTTGTTGCATATTGGTAAAAGCTTATAAAATGAAGGCCTTGTTGCCCTTGTAAAATCATGGCCTGCTCCTGTTACTTCAGCTAAGTAGAAAAGGATTCTGGGNTCAGCAGTAACTCCTTTAAGAAAATCTATATTGTGTGTGTATCTATCCAGCTATTTAAAAAAACCCACAATATAAAGAGCTTTATGGCTGTTGTTCAGTGAATCTGGTATTCAGATCAAATTTCTAAAAGCCTCTGAAGAATGAGGCAGGAGTTTAGATACTACTTGCTCTTAAAATTCTGAAAACAGAAGTGAAAGAGACTGGTAAATTTATACCTAAAATCTTGTTTAATAAATATGGAAGAGACTTGAAAAGTGCTCTGAGAAGTGACAGAATCTCTTTGCTATACATATAAACTTGGTAATTGTCTTCGAATGGGAAGTTCTGCATGACTAAAAAATGAAAAGAAAATATGGGTAAATTGTTGGTAATTTACGGCTCCCTTTGCAGATTTAAGATTTTCCACTGATTAATTTTCAGCCGACTGATTTGAATATATAACTTGCCTGCTGTAGCTTTTGGAAATCTGGTTACCTACCTAGGTGATTATGAAGCTGACATTTACTGTATGTGCAATTATGGAATATACAGTGTCATTGCTTTCAAATGTCACCTCTTTGCTACCGCTTTTATCTTGCAGACAGTGTCCTTGCCTCCCTTGAGAGCTGTGATCTTATTCAACTAATACCAATGAACATTGGCAAAATATTTACAAAAGCAATTAGCTCTTCTGAGTGTCTAATTTGACATCTTCAAAGGGTTGCATTTTAGGAACCAAGTTATAAAACCTCTGGAGAAAAAGGCTCATGAGGTCCACCTCGTCTCAGGGTGGTACTTAAAATTTTTACTGTGAAAAACCTTGGGTTCTCCTTTTAGTCTACATTATGTTCAGATATAATGCTATATATGACACAGGGTGAAGGATATACATGCAACCTTACTCATGAGAGGTGATAAGGGAAATCTCGTAAGACTTTAATAAAATAGACAGGGACTTTTTTGGTAGGATCACCTTTCTAAATACAGGTTGCCAGTGTGTGTCTAGCTTACACTAAGGGCAAGATAGCCTTTTTTTCTCCCTAGATCAGTATTTTCACAGTAATAATATGCAATTACTACTAATGTGAAGTACCCTTTTCCACTCTTGACAGAGTCTCCATCCATTTTTCAGTATTCAGCATTTTAAACTAAATAAACGATTAAATAAATGAGTGGTTTAGACCTCTCTATGTCAGTCTTTATTTTAAGGAACATTTTGTTAGAAAAGGCCTCAAAAAAAATTTCTCATTTTTCATTCTAAACTCTTTTTGTTGGCTGCCATCCCTTCTGACTTGGAAACTTTCTTCATTCTAACATTAAATTATGAGTGTGAGAGACTGCTAAAAACTCTGCGTCAAAATTAATCTTTTTCCTAGATATTTTGGGATGAAAATTCTTCAGGGATATTTTTGTGATGGTATGTGTTTGCAACTGTGGCAATGCAGAAATAGTTCTAAAGAAAGAAATAAAAATGCGTAAATTCACTTTCCTTGTCTGTATATTATTTTTTTTTCCCCACACATGCAAAATTGACTTTTACGGTCAGTTTCTTTGAACTCTGTTGTATGCTCTAGAAAAAAAATTATTTTAAACAGTGTAGATGGTTCCAGGGGAATTATTTCTGTTAGAATAAGCAGCAATTTTACTTGACCTATGAAGTCAATATTGAAGTGAAGGTTTGGTCTTAAAATGGCAACAACTGAGAACCATTTTTTAATAGAAATCCTATTAAATGTTTTCATTTCATAACAGTGCCTACAGTTATTCCATGTCTTCTGCTGAGAAAACTTGTCTATTGAGTAAAACTTCACAAAGCTTTACAAAAATTTTCTTCACCAGAGGTACTGATATTTTGTGATCACACAGCTAAACATGCACAGTGCCTTGAAAGCAGTATCTACTGTGAAGGACGGCTAATGCTCAAGAGGGTGCCTTTACTGCGAACACGTTCTGGGGAAAAAGTTACCTTCATGGGTAGCTTCTTCACTGTTAGGTACTTCCTTATGTTCACTACATACAGTTGAGGAAAAGACAGCAACATACACAGACTTCAGGAAAAGTTAGGTTGAAATGCCGGTCATAGCTTGCTGTCATATACAATGACGAAATAAAAATGACCCCTACGTGGTCATACTGTTTCAAGAACTAAGATGAGCTTGAGCTCTCTGTCAGCTCTGCTTGTCAAAAATAAGGTAGCAGAGACATTAATATGAATATCAGACGACAGTTCTATTATAAATATGAGATGAAAAGAACCCAACAAACATGAAGAAAAGGCTTCCTTATGCTTAATTGGGACAGAATGACATTCCTACACAAGGGTTTTATTTAACAAAAGTCTTTAAAATGCTTCAGACTACATGTGACATGAAAATTATTCTATTGTGTATAGATTTACTGAACAAGCAGCTATAACAATTACAACCATCTCTTACCATGGAAGTTTGATCTCAATATAGAAACAAGACCTTTCTGTCACCTTTAGAAATGTAGTCCACAATGCAATTACTGATTGTGACACAAAGATTTCTTTAAACCTCTGCAGTCTCAAAAAGCAATCTGTATTTTTTTACTTGCATTTTATTATAGCTTTTCTTTACTCGTAGCATTTTTAATATGATCTGCTTGTAAAGATAAACTCTTTTTGCTGCATTTGAAATATGTGTTTATATGCAATCAAAGCTGCATCTCAAATTTGTATTCATACAATTCAGGTAGCATTAGCTTGGCTAATGCTACTGCAAATAAATGTGTAGCCATAGCAGCAGAGAACTTGATGCAGGCTGCAAAACCTGACCAAAAACTTAGTGAATAATGCAGCTTTCTGTGCTGCAGTGGGCTCTGCCCTGCCTTGGATATACAGCTCCATGTATCTGAACTTCAGTAGCTTGAAATAAACATACAAGCTGCAAATATGCCTTGACTCTTGCTGTAAATAATTGATAAACTTGGATCAGGCATAATTATTAGCTGCTTGAAATGATCTTCTAATGCGCAAAATCCTGATCACCGAAAATTAAGTGCTTTCTTCTGCTCCCTAAATAAAAAAAAAAAAGCTCCTCTGTTAGATGCTACTGAAGCCTAAGTACACCACTAAAACTATACGAATACTATGCTTGTGTCAAACAGTGCTCTGAATTGGAATTACAGCAAAAGCATATACCACAATATTTACTGCAGTCTTTGGCCCTTTGCACTTCAAGCAAATTGTGACATTAACAGGTAGTTTTGCATATAGATGCAATCCAGTTGGTAATTTAAAAATACAAAACATTATGAATGGAAACAAAATATACCAATTGTATCTGTATCAACTAAAATCTAGTGTATATTATTTACATTCTTAAGGCATTAAAACATTTCCAAGATTTAGCAATTCCAAGTGTATATTATTTCTGTTAGTTACGCACCAGGACTTTTTCTCCACAAGAAATATTGTGGTTTGATGGACCCTGTCACAAGCATTAAAAATACAACTGGTAATTCTGACCACAAAAATAGAGCAGACTTAAACTTGACAAAACCTACATATGTTAGAAAGAGGCAATCTGCTCAATAAAAGAATAATGCAGTAGGACTGAAAATAAAATAAGAAACATTTGGCTACTGTGGGATGCAGCATGAGAACCAGTACTCCCTTTTTAATCAGAAGTATCAGCTGAATACTACCAGAGCTTTCAGGGGAGCTCAACAGATCATGAAGAGAAAAATGGCCCATGCAAAAGTTAGCATTTCATTAACTTTATTCTTCTTCTTTTTTTTCCCCCTTAAAGCTCTCTGTTTAGTTAAAGGAAACAATTTCAGTTCTCAGCTCTAGACCTTAAGCATCATTGGCTTGTTCCTCTGTATTACTTTGTTTTACAGGGTTTGGCTAAGCCTGGAAAGCACATTCCAGTTTGGTACCTCATGTAACATTGTACTGAGGGTGACATGGCGGGTGGTTAGAAAAATTTCCTTCCTGCTTCCATTTATATGACAGCTACGGAGAAAGTGTGCATTCAGGCTGCATTTCTCTCTCTTGACATGCCCTGTGAGACGTGGAACCACTTTCCTGTCCTGTGTTTGTGTGGGATAGAGTTAATTTCCTTCCTGGTAGCTGGTACAGCACTCTGTTTTGAATTGAGTTTATGAAGGATGCTGGTAACACACCAATGTTTTAGTTGTTGTTCAGCAGTGCTTCCCCTAAGTCAAGGAATGTTCAGGTTCCTACGCTCTGGGATGCTCACATGCTCTGCGTGTGCCCTGCTCAGTGAGCAGGGGCACAAGAAGCTGGCGGGAACATAGCTGGGACAGCTGACCCAAACTGGCCAAAGGGATATTCCATACCATATGACATCAGGCTCAGCATGCAAACTGAGGAAGGTGGTCAGGAGATGTTAGTTGCTGAGAAGACACTGGCTTGGCACTGGTCGATGGTGGTGAGCAATTGAATTGTGTATCACTTGTTTCTCTTCTGTTTCATTTCTCTCCCTCCCTCTACTTTTTATTCCTCCTCCTCCTCCTCCT